>JAJEJO010001516.1:201567-234085 GCA_020662805.1 Glaucomys volans
TTTATATGTGGTGCTGAGAATTGAACCCGGTGCCTCATGCGTGCTAGACTAGCACTTTAACCACTGAGCTACAACCCAGCCTTATTATTAACATTCTAAAACAGACTTTATGCATGAAAACCTACTTGTCAAATACAAAAAGCAACTATTACAAAGAATTTCGTTAATGAGTTATTCCAAAAAGAAAATGTCTGGGTTTTTACCATGAGTGGCAACGGAGTATTTTCAGAAAATTTCTAGAAGATATTGCTTAAAAAAAAAAAGCCAACTGGACAAAACTGAGGTGCTGACTAGAGAAATCTGCTTACCCTCACCCACCGCACCGCTACCGGTGCCCTCAACAACCAAGGTGCCCAATTTCCCTAACATGATCATACTCTGCTAGGCCAAGATTTCCATTAGCCCATTAAGTCCCAAGTTTTCCATTCTGCAAATATTTTAACAAAAGTGGCACTGGTGCATTAAAATGTGTTGAAAATAATAATCTAGAACTTACCTTAATTAATTTTAATTACAGTTGCTATATTATTCTATAATTGTATTACATGATTATATTCTATATTCCGTATTATATTCAAGCTTGTTAGATGTTCTACATCTGGGATGATGGGACAGAAAGGGTTAAGCCATGGGCTGAATTCAATTTCCTTTCAAGTCTAGGAGAGACCTGGAGACCAATATATTTACTCCCACTGGAAGCATCTGTGAAAAGAGATGGCCTTCTGGAAGAGCTGGGCAGCAGCTACTCCTGGTGCTGCCGTTACATACACCCTTGCCATGATCACCTCATAAAATGCAGAGGCAGTTGCAGCTGGCCCCCTCTCTGAAACAGACTGCAGAAGGCTAACATTCATGGGAACACAGCATTCCCATCTCTCACTCCTGTGCACGCTGGACAAGACGCAGTCAGAACCATCTCACTGCACAAGAAAAGGCTTCAGGCAGATTCTCGTGGGGTCTTTATCTGAAGCTCTTAGGAAATGCCTATAGATTCCAAAGTTCAAATGAAAAGGCAGATTTCGTAGTTCGGAACAAACCAAGCCTTACACAGCCATGAGGTACTCAACACACAAGAAAAAAATGTAACAGGAAGAAGTGTAGTGGTTAAAAAATATATTAACAGAGAAAAACTAAAAATAACCTATTGCACATCAGTAGGTTAAATAAATGTGGGTACATTTATTCCACTGAAATTATACTATAATTGACAAAAATGAAATGGATCTGTATGTACTGAAAAGGCAAAGTGTCCACGATAATTGAGGAGAAAACTTGGTCATAGGATAGAATGTACTATGCATAAATATAACACACTGAGAGCATAAAAGGGGACGGGAGGGAGGAGAGTAGAGTGGGTAGGCAGGCAGGGAGCGTGTTCAGCAGGACAAATGCCAAAGAGAGGAAAGGGGAGAAACGCAGTAAGGTGGGAGACAGACAGTTGTGGAAGTGCAGGCACAACTGGCTATCTCAGGTGTTCTCCTACAATAGCTACTTGCCACATGTGTTTATTCAAGTATAAATTAATTTAAATAAAATTTAAAATTCAGTTCCACGGTTGCACGACTCACACTTCAAGTGCTCAACAGCCACAGTGATTAATGACTACCAGAGAGCGCAGTCTAGAACATTTCCTTCACTGCAGACAACCTTTTGGGTAGTGCTATTCTAGACCCTTTGGTGTTGCACAGAATTGTTATAATGAGCGTGCAGTTCTTTCATCGTCTACAAAGATAATAAAGACATTTCCAATTTGAAAAAAAAATGGCTTGGGGTGTTTCTTTTCTCATTCTGTATCTCTTTTAATACTTCTTTTTCAAACACCACAGAAGCACCAGAGGTTTCATAGGCCTTAATAAACTGTATACTAGCCAATCTTCTCCGAGTTTTTTTTGATTCTCTGTCAGTTCTACTCAAGAAGAGTTCAAATGCCACAAATTAAAAAATACAACAACATACGTTCGGAGCATCGTGACATTACTCTTATTCTCTGAAATCTGAAAAAGGTCGTGTTACTCATTCTTAGTAGAAGCAGGAGCAGGTGATAGAAACCTCTTGCAGTTTAGACAAACATTTTAAATTGAAGCTTTTCTTCAAGGGAATAATGGCATTTAAAAATAGCATTCATTTTTTTCTGATTCAATTCAGTACAAAGTAGAGGGGGAGAAAATAAGCCTAAAGCTTAAGGTGGGGAAAAAAAAGCCACATAAACTAAAAAAGCAAATGGCAAGGCTAAGCACCACTTTTCAAGGGAGGACCAAAGCAAAGAATGTTCATAATAACCAGTTCGAAGGCTTCTGACGTAATACAAATTTGAGGCATCTGGTGAGGTTTTAGGAGGGCAACCTTTTAAAAAAGAGTTAACTAAAAGATCTCCAAAGGGGAAAAGTACATGCAAGTTTGTGGGGAACACACAAATAACAACATCTTAAGACTCTTAATCCCCTGTGAAAACACCACTGACAATTGCCTAAAGATCACAGCCCCATATCCTACTGCTACATCCACCAGCACCAGTGACCCACTGGGTCCCACAGGCAGATCTAACCTGTGCCCTAGTCTTCAAAGCCCTCCACAATATTAGGTCCACCTACTTTCCTAGTGTAACCACTCACTGTTCAATCCCCAGATCCTGGGTTCCAATCATAACCATCTGCTTGAGGCTTTTACAGCAGGGCCTTGCATAATATATAAATATATAAAACCACCACAATTAAGAGAGCATAGAAGTGACCAAGAATATATCACAGCACAATGAGACAGAACCCATGTAGACTCAGCAATCCAGATACATTACCAGATGGCATTACAAATCACTGGGGGCAAAGATGGACCATGTGATCAGTGACAATGGCTTGTGCAACCAGTTTATCTGCATGGAAAGTTATTCCCTATCTCATATCCGCACACAAATAAATTCCATGTGGATTAGACTTACACTGGAAAAAAAACAAAAACAAAAACAGGACGAGCTTTTAGAAGAAAACACAATAGGATCTCTTTAGGACCCTAAAATATTTAGAACTCAAAGGCATTAAATGTCATGCAAAAAGCACCCACCACGAATGAGGAGACCGATATGACTCAATTAAAAGGTAAAATAGTGTGGCTGGGGCTGTAGCTCAGTGGCAGAGCACTTGCCGAGCATGTGTTAGGCACTGGGTTTGATCCTCAGTACCACATATAAGTAAATAAAATAAAGGTCCTTAAACAACTAAAAAAGTATTAAAAAAAAAAGGGGGGGGTAAAATTGCTGTACAGCAAAGCATATAGCAAAGCAGAACAATAAGCCACCATGGAGAACATATCTGAAATATGGGAAACACATCCAAAATGCAAAATATCAACAAAAGATGAATCTATAATACATAAATATCTAAAACTATGTAAGAAAAAACACATAAAAAAAACAGACCTCACAAAAGAAGAAACAAACAGTTAAATAAACATAAAGAATGATGCTCAAACTCACTAGAAATCAAAGAAATATATTATTTCAAATTTGGCAAAAATTCAAAAGTCTGACAATACCAATGCTTGACCAGAATATGAAGCAATAGGAATTCTCAGACAGTGCTGTTAGGGGTTGAAATTTCAACAGCTACTGTCATCTGCTAGTATCTAGTTAGACTGAGGACATGCAAACCTTATGCATCAGCAATTAGACATGTAGGTACAAACCCCAGAAGGGCTAGAGGGGTAGCTCGGTGGCAGAACTTTTGTCTAGCATCCACAAGGCCCCGAGTTCCATCTTCAGCACCACAAAAACAAGTAAATAAACAAACCCTGGAGAAGCTATCAGACATATTCACAAGACGGTATACTACAATATTCACAGTAATACTGTCCAATCACAAAGCAACTTCCACTGACAGAATGAATAAACTATGGTGTAATCTTAGGATACCATATGGCAAAAATAAAGTATATTGTTACACATTTACATAAATGTATTTCACACATAGTGAAATGAAAAAAAGTCAGGAATACGTACACAGTATGTCTGCAGACAATTTTGCTTGTCACATGTAGGGAAGGGAGACAGTATCTACTGAGTAGACCAGGAATGCAGTTGAACATCCTACAATGACACTTAAAATGACAGCCCTTTACAACAAATATGCACTAGGCTCAAAATGTCAATAGTGCCAAGGTGGAGAAACCTGGTGTAGGTCATTCAGAACCATCTCTAGAAACTGAATGCTAAAGCAAGGCAAATGCAGCCAGCAAGAGTAAGGGGCCCAAAAGGCCAAGTGTCAGATGCCTAAGAGGGTATTACATACCCCATAATGAGATGAGCATGTTAAAACAACAACAATACTGAGACTGAAACATCTGGTCTGAAGAATTAGCAATATAATGACCTCACAAAGCAACAACAGTATATGATGTTGCCCAAATACAAAGGTAAGGTACCTCACCTAGAACTAGGGGTAGAAAATTTTCCTTAGAAGTGACATCTAATTTGAGACAAGAAAGATGAATGAGTTAGCAAAGTGAGAGTGGAGGCAGGGTTAAGGGGCTATTCCAGGCAGAAGGTGAAGCAAGCAGGCAAGTAGAACTACGATACACAAGAAACGTGTTTTATGAAGGCCAAGGTGGGAGAGGCGACTGAAGGGCTTGAGAGGTAAACTAGGTGGGTCCAGATCATAATGAGAACTGCATGACAGAGTAAGAAGTAAGAAGCATGGACTTTATCTTCAGGACAGTAAGAGGCTACTAAAAGGACGTATACAGAGACAAGATGTGAACAAAACTTGGGTTAGAACAATCACTGTGGAGAATGGATTGCTAAAGAACAGGAGGCAAGGCAACTGAGGAGGAGGGGGGCGCTGGTGCCCATGATCTAGGTGACTGAATGCTGCGTGAGCTCATGGTGGCACTGAGGAGGGACAGGAGCACTCAAGGGATGCTGAGACATTCCTGTCTCATCATCACACCCAAGTGTGTACTTAACCTGCATATCCATTCCAAAGCTCCCAAACTCCAAAACCTAAAAAGTTTTTCCTAATTCATCTGTGGCTCAACCTGGCCAGAATTATGAGGCAGCAAAATCAGAACCTGAACCGACTTGAGGTTATTCATAGTATTTATTCTATTTCACATTTGACTATGGGAAATTGCCCCAGATCACACCACATTGGGAATCATATTATCTCTTTAAAATTCAAAAAGGTCTATATTCTAAGCATGCAGTTGGGCCTCAGGTTTAAGAAAAGGGATAATGGTTCTACACAATATGAAAAATAAACTTTTGTTAAATTAATTAAATTGGGAAAATGGATTACTGATTATTTGCTCAAAATGTTCACATGTCACTACCCTTACTCACAACAGTATGAAACTTTCAGATACCACATATATGTATACCACATGAATAACTTTATGGAACTTTGCCTTAAAATCTTAGAAATTTGGCAATGTGATCCCAGCAGACTTACAGTATTAGTGTTTTGGGAAAGAACTAAAACAAACAAAAACAAAAAAAGCTTTTTCACAGAAATTTACTTATTTACTTCATAATTCTTCATCTTCAGGCTGCCACACAGAAGACAGACTTGGTAATCAGCAACAAGTACCAGATCTTCCTCTCAGAGTAACTGCAAGGAAAGCCAGCTGGGAGCTGAAAGAGGTTTGAGGTCGCCCTCCCAGTCACTGTTAGCACAGCTCGAGCACACTGACTTGACTCTTCCTCAGGAGAGAGACCTGACCCTTTGTACTTGTGTCAAGTACTACAAACACTCGTATCAAGTGGTGCTGCACATAACAGGGGTCACCAGCCATGACTGTATGGTGAGGAGGAAGAACCTAGGACTTCACTCATTCATTCAAAAATTTTCTGTAAAGAACTTTCCATGTGCCAGGCACTATTTATTCTAGGTGCTAAAAATGCAGTGATTAACATGAAAACAAAATATTCCCTTGGAGGTTATCGATTTTGAAGGAACACACGGATATAAAGCATATAATTCCTACAGGGTGTAATAAATTGTGATGAGAAAGCCTAATGATGACAGTCACAGTAGAGGGACCCAATGCAATAGAAGGGGGAAAATCCATAAAACCGCCCTGAGAAGTGATATTTACACTGAGATATAAAGTATAGTTAGAATTTATTAGTCCACGTGGTCTGGAAAGAAAAGAAGAAACTGGAGAAAACCAAAATAGAAAAGAATAATGGCTGAAAACTGAGGCAAAACTCAGTGAAGCTCTCACCCTGCACAAAAGTCAACTCAAAATAGATCAAAGACCTAGGAATTAGACCAGAAACTCTGCAACTCCTAGAAGAAAAGAGAGGGTCAACATTCTGACACACAGAGAGGCAACAACTTCCCCAACAGGACTCTTAAAGCTCAGGAAAAAAATACCAAAAATTAATAAACGGGATGGGGTTAAATTAAAAAGCTTCTGCACAAGAAAGGAAACAACTAAGAATGTAAAGAGACAACCTACAGAATGAGAGAATATCTTTGTTGGCTCTTCTGAGAGAGTTATATTAATATCCAGAATATATAAAGAACTCAAAAAAAACATCATCATCACACACACACACACACACACACACACACAAATAATCCCAATTAATAAATGGGCAATTGAATTAAGCACTTTTATTTATTTGTTTGTTTTGTACCCAGGATTGCTCTGCTACTAAGCTACATCCCTAGCCCTTTTTATTTTGAGACAGGGTCTTGCTAAATTGCTAAGGCTGGCCTCAAACTTGCAATCCTCCTGCCTCTGTCCCCTGAGTTGCTGGGATTACAGGTGTGCACAGGTAATGACTTGCTCAATATGACTCCTAAAACCCAGGAAACAATACCACACCTGGCAAACAAGACACTTCTCAAAAGAAGAAATGCAACTGGCCAACATACGAAAAATGTTCAATGGTTTTAGCAAATGCAAATCAAATCTACACTGAAATTTCATCTCTATCCAGTTAGGACGATAGTCATCAAGAATTCAAACAATACTAAATGCTGGAGAGGATGCTGAGGAAAAGGAGCACTTTTACACTGTTGGTGGAATTGTAAATTAGTACCACCACTATGGAAATCAGTATGGAGGTTTCTCAAAAGACAAGAATGAAACCACCATGTGACCCAGATATTCTGCTCCTTGGTATTTACCTTAAAGAATCAAAGTCAGCATACTATAGTGATATATGTATACTCGTGTTTATAGCAGCACAATTCACAATAGCCAAACTATAGAACCAATCTAGGTGTCCATCAATAGATGAATGGATAAAGAAAATGAGGTAAATGAGGTATATGTACACAATGAAGTTGTATTCAGCCAAAGGAAGAATGAAATTATGCTATTTGCAGTAAAATGGATGGAACTTGAGAGCATTATGTTAAGCAAAATAAGCCAAACTCAGAAGGCCAAGAGTCACATGTTTTCTCTCATATTTGGAAGCTAAAGAAGAAAAAGAAAAGAAAGGTTTTCTTCATGAAAACTGAAGAGACCAGGGAGAGGGAAGAGGGGATGAAAAGGGGAAATACTGAAGAATGATACCGACCAAATTACATTGTTGCATCATGTGCGCATACAAATATATACCAACAAATCCCACTATGAAAAAAATATGGGGGTGGGGGGGGAACCTCTAAAGCTCAGAGCCAGCCCAAGCATGGTGGAGTGCAGCCTTAAGAGCAGGCAGGAAAAGAGCTACAGCCCAGAAGAAATCCTATTTAAAAATGGACTACTCCTTCTGATGTTCTGGAAGGCACTTCATACCTAAAAATAGAATAAATATAGGAACTGGAATTTTGAATGCTTTATGCTTTGCTTATTTGGGCTAGGGCAAAATAATCCCTCCATGTAATAAAACATACCTAAAATGAACTTCCAATGGGTAAAATGAATGCTGTATATTGAAACATTTAGAACACTTACAATGAGTGTGAATAATAAATTAGATTATGAGCAGAATTCTGCCAACTCTGTAAAGTACTATGGTCTGGCAGGGCACTTTAAAATAATAAGTTTACCAGAAGCATAATTTGAGATATTCAGATGTCAATTGGGAAGACTTTGGCAACATGAAAGTTTCCAACCACAAACAAATCAGTATAAATCATACTCTGCATTTTCAACTTGTGACAGTTTAAAAAGCAAATGCTAGTATTCCACCCCAAAGATCCAAAGGAACTACCAACTCTTACAAACCTTTTTTATTGACAAACTCTTAATTAATATCCCATGCCAGAGCAATGCACTTTTAAAAACTAGTGTTTTAACACATTTTAGTTCTACATGTGTAATATTTCTTATTCTAAGAAAAATCAAGAGACCTACTAAGCCAAAAGAGCTCACATTGAACTAAGTGTACTTGGGAGAATTTGGGGAGGGCAGGACCGCACATATGCTACTTTGTTATGGTGAACATGCTTTTCTTAAAAACCATCCCCTCCCCTGATTTTTGTCAGTGTCATCTATGTGCCACCCAGACCCTTCCTACATTGTTCAGTGGCTTTGGCTTGCATGGTAGATTTTCTGTGTAATCTCCTGCCATTACGCTACCAAAGTGGGAATTCCTTCTCATTATCCAATGCCCCAGTAATTCACTTCCTCAACAACAGGAACCTTCCCATTCTCTGCACTTCAACCTCCTACAATAATAGTCACATCCTACGCCCCGCCTGGATCCTGAGTTTTGAAACTTCTAACGTGAATACATCCTTTCCTCCTTTACACCTCCTGTGTCTGTTTGCTGATCCATCCATCCCTTCCTCCATTCATTCTCTTGGTCATTCACTCATTCTACAGTCAACTAATCTTTATACACGCCCACTATATGCCAAATTCTAGATACAGGGAAACGCACTATAAAAAAATAAAGATCACAACTCAGACAGAAACTTCTCCTCTCATGCAATACACTAACAGGTAAAATACGTACTGTCAAATAAGGACAAGCTCTGAGGAGAAAAATAAGGCAGGAAACGTGGCTGTGAATACTTGGCAAATGAGTGCCATTTCAGACAGGGTGGTCAAGAAGCGCTGACACTTCTGTCTAAAGAGGCACTTGAGTGAAGATGTGAGTGAGATGAGGGGGCAAGCCTGACAGATATCTGGAAAAACAGAATTCCAGGCCGAGGCAACAGCACCTGCACAGGTCCCACGGCAGGAACACTCCTGGTGCATTCCAGGCACACCAAGAAGCCGAGTGTCCAGAGCAGCAGCAGTGGAGGAGAGGAGAGCAGCCGGCACACAGCAAGGCTGGACCCTACGGATCTTTGAACCGAGACAGGAAGGAAGACACTGAACTGTTCCTGCAAAGTGACTACTCTGACTATAAGTTAAGAACAGACCATGGCTGCACAATAACAGCAGAGGCAGGAAGACCTGGCATGGGCCTGGCAGCCCTTCTGGGTGGTGGTGATCTTCCTTTCACATCCCTCACCCTGCTGGGCTTAGACATGGAACAGGCACGAACCTACATTATCACTGTTTCTCAACATTCTCTCTCCCTCCTGACATCCCTCAGCTTTGACTCTCCATCATCAGGTGACAGCCTTCCCTCCTCTCTGTGGCTGGTCTCCAACAACCCCTTCCCCTTCCCCAGCTACTCCACCCCAGGCAGCCCCAACGAGAGCTCTCTTCACCTCCCTAATTCTACATACCTGCTCTCCAACCAGGTAGCCTAGCCTTTCAGCTCCCCTTCTCTCATATTTTGAGTCCAACAACTCTATAACTGTCTGGGGTCCCCATGCCACTGATCCTGCCACCTTTCTATGTTCCTTCCTCCCTTCATTTTGTCTCTCTTTCTGCTTCATGGTCACTCATTTAATCTCCATTGCCTCTTTGAACCTACTTGGCAGAACCTCACTGCTGACAGATTCACACTCCACCCTGCTCCACTCCTCCCCTGAACAGGTAAAAACTCATGGGGAGGAAGGACACAAGTTAGTGGAGCAATGCCCTTGAGGAGGAAAGGAGACAGTAGCCATACAGGTGGAGTGCCTTAGATGGGAGCCCGGAACAGTCACCCCAGCAAGGGGCCAGCTGAGTACACAGGCACACTTCTGGATAGGTGGGGTGTGGGGCAGCCGAAGCTCACAGATGTTCTCTTCTGGTGCCTTCTATGTTCAAAGTGTACAGAAGTGTAGTTATCAAGTGGGTACAAGATGAGGACAGAAATGCTAGAAAACTGAGAGAAAAGAAGAAGACAAAGTGAAGCCTGAATGGAGGTTGAACCTCTCTGAAGCCTCAGCACCTCCCCACTCAAGTTGAACAGCCCACTCCCACACTCAGTTTGCCTCATTACTCAGTCCAGACCCTGGCAGGGGGTGGCAGGCTTTCCCCATCCACATCCCTAAAGATACCACTGCTGAACTTAAATGAAATCAATCACAAATCCATGTCAATTAATTTCAACTATCCTTTATTCACTTCTGGTTGATCCTACCCCATGACAATCCCTAGCACCACACATTACCATTCTGAGTACATGAACTTGGTTTCTATTTTACTGAGGACAAAAACCACTTGATGTGAGTGAGCTTCTTAAAAACTTTCTTTTTCTATGACTCAAATCTCATATGGTTAACATTTACCTGTCTTTCCCTAACTTCCAAATGGTCTTCTAAGGTAACCCTCCCTCTCCCTCTACCCCTACCACCATCAATCTGCAAAGTTTTATTCGGTTTTCCTACCCCACCTGCATCTTGACTTACTTTATAGGCCTCAAGGAAAGAAAGGCATTTTAGGTGAAAGACGAAACAAGTTATAGAAATCAGAAAAAAAAAAACCCAAAACCATGGAATGCAAACAGTGAAGAGACTGATCTTGTTACAACTGCAGGGTGTGTGGAGGGTGACTGAAAACGAAATTCAATGGACAGGGCAGGACAGATTGTCCTTAAAAATCCCAGGGTGACCATGTCCAAATGCAAGGCGGAGTTCAAGGGACATGAAACTCAGTATGGGCAGGGCAGGGCTAAAAAGGTATAAAGAGGATGACGGGGAGGAATTGGAGGGTTTCAAGCTAGGAATGGGTGGACAAGGCCTGGGGCAGTGAAGGGTGAAGGCAAGGGGACAGGGTAATCCCCTGACAAATATGAGAGTTTGGTCGGGCGAGGTGACACATGCCTGTAATCCCAGCACTTGGGAGGCTGAGGCAGGAGGATCGCGAGTTCAAAGCCAGCCTCAGCAACTTAGCGAGGCCCTAAGCAACTCAGTGAGACCCTGTCTCTAAATAAAATACAAAAAAGGGCTGGGGATGTGGCTCAGTGGTAGAGCGCCCCTGAGTTCAGTCCCCAGTACCAAAAAAAAAGAAAAAAAAAAAAGAAAAAGAAAAAAAAGAGAGTCTGGTTAGATGTGGGATAGTGAGAGGAAAGAAAGGAAAAGACAAAAGACATTTCTAAGAGGAAAACAACAGAATCTGGTGACTGGCCACATACTGTGGATGAGTTTTAAATTCCGTAACTGCTAGGTAAAGGCATCGCACCACAAGGGCCAAGTTCTTGGAATCACAGTTCTTTTGAGACAGAGAGGGGCTGGGACTGAGAGACCACAGGCTTCATAACTAAAGAAGCAGAGCCCAGAGCAGTGATTCGTTCCACGTCGCAAAACTAGCAGCTGACAGAGCCGGGATGACAAGCTGCCTCCTGCCTGCTCTCCACATTCCTGCCACTGCACTCCCATCCTCTTCTGCAACCTATTCCCACTTCCCTATTGCCCACCCAGGCCCTCAGGTACCACTCCTCCACTGATAAAAATGACCCCATGGGACCAGCCACCTGGTTTGGCCTCTGCAAATATCCGGTCCAGAGAGTTAGCTCTTGGCCATCAGGGCTTCAAAACTGCTGGTCTGGCTCTACCCCAAGAGCTTCCAAAAGATAAGCCTGCCTTGCCCTTTAATGTGGGTTCTGCTCAGCCTATAAAACATGCAAAAATGCTTCTCTGAGAAAATACTGACACTTCTGTGCTTTCAAGAACAAATTTTCAAAGCACCAGTCTCTGCAGTGATGACAATACTGCATTTAAAATGTCCCTAATTCAGGTACAAAATCTGATCCTTTCATTTATATTTTCTTATCTATTTCCTCATACTATTCATTTTGAAGATTAAATTTTTTACTACATGCTTTGAGCCTTTCAAAAACTTAAACTAAGTACATCTGTTTGCTCAGCAGCCTCAAGATATTCTCTTTGTGACTAAGTGGCAGGTGTTGTTCAGTTTATTTTCATGCATGTAAACTAAGCCCTTGAACTTGAGGGCGAGGAAAGCATTTGGCTTAAAGTTTAGAAAGGAAGGAACTACACAACAGTTTCCTTTAGAACAAGCTGCTTTTCCAGCTTCCTGTATGAAAAATATTGTATGTTTATAGGGATTGCTAAGAAACAATAAAGAAATGATATGTAAGCCTTCAAACAATGAAGATTCAAATTCTTTAAATAGCAAACAATTTCTTCTAATAATTTTGAAATTTAAATCAAGCCAGGAATAGAAAAACAGACTAATGAAATAGAAAAGTGGGACAAAGCTTAAAATGGATTATACAATTTTCAGATTACTATGAAGAGGTTCATATTTTCTTGCAGAAAATGAGAGTCATTAACACTTTTGGCTTTAAAAATCCCAAATACCAAGCTACTGCATGGGAAAAGATTTTCTTTGTTGATATAGTTGCTTTTATTGTCACCATGAAACTGTTTTGATTAGGACATAAACACACATACATATAGCAAATTCATTATTATAAACAGTTTTTTAGACTCATAAAATTTAACTATTTCTGAAAAATTCTCTTTAGAAATGATATAAAATGCATACAGAATGTTGAATCTGAGTGGAAAGAGAAGTGACCTCCTCAGGGTTCGAGGTTTAAATGTCTTCTCCCACACTCCTACATAGTGGCCCAATTCTCCACAGTCCACTTCCTCGCCTCTCTCAGCTAGCAATACCCAGTCAGAAAGATGACCATGTTGTCTACTGGCTCTAAATTCTCTCCCTGCAAAATTCAGTTATCACTATGCTCTTAGAAATTTTCTATCAAGGGTTGCTAAATGAACTTAGGCTTACAATGAAATTCAACCTTGAGTTCTCAAGTATTATTTCCTGTGCTACAAATTCCATTTTATTAAAATACACAAAATTCACATGTTGTGGTGAACACCATGCCTTGTTTCATTCAGGAAAGAGTGATTTAGACATGCAGAATTATAAATAGTGCAGTCTCCAGGATGTTTTTAGCCCAGCCCATTCTTACTTCTTCACAGTACCTAGCATCAAGCCCAGCTGTGGTTTCAAAGTCAGAGCTCTGAGAAGTCTAAAAGACTGAAGCCAGGTAGAAGGGAGTTCAACTCACTGTAAGTTCCAGCCCTGGGACAACCATAGTCCTCCACCACGGTGCAGGCCCACAGAAACAAAGGGCCTGTTCCTTGGCAATGGCAGGAGCAGAGGCAGTGTTGGCTGTATCTAGTAAGAACTCAGAGCCTCCTATCCTTCCCTGGAACCAGATGCTTCAGAAGACAACAGCGCCGTGTTATACTAAAAGTAAGCATGTCTTCCGGCATTCTTGACAACACTGTCCTGGATGTACTCTGCACTCAGTTCCTATCTGCAGCCTCCTCTCCAGCAGCTCCACCCCACGTGAACAACACTTGCCTGTTCATCTTTACCTTCCCTGTGCCCACAGATTTCTAAGCCTGCTGAAGCAGAAGAAGTCATCTTTTCACCTGTGTCTCTTCCCAATTCCAGCACAGCAGCTGGCAGGGGGCAGTCACTCAGTATTGGTTCTTGACCTCAGCTGGAGACCAACGTGAAGTCTACCTTCCAGTAAGTTCTCACCTCCTGTCCCAACTGTGGTCTCCTCCCTTATACCTGATCAAAAACTACTGACAGGAAAGGATGTGCTAAACCCTTTTATTCTAAAAGGAAAATGTTAGATAGGCTTTTCTTGGTGGCACTGTAAAATGAGGGAATTTCAATGACCTAGATGAGAGGTTCCAGCAGCAGCCCTAGAACCACACCACAGGCACGATTACATCCCCCTATGGCTGGCAAGTCCAACACGCTTTCTGCCGTTCCCCCCACCGCCGAGTCTAACTGCCATGTTTTCCATATTCTGGTAACTGAGGCCTACACCTCCCTGAAAACAGTCAAGGGGCCACATAAGCAATTATACGACTTTGATTAACATGTTGAACACTTAAACTCACAGCCATCGAATACAGTTCCACATATGATTTTACTTTATTTTGTGTTTGTCCTTTTCCATTCTCAACTCAGAGGGAAACTGCACAAGGACATGGGCCGTGTAATACTTCTCCATTCTGAGTCCGAGTGCCATGTTAAGCATATGACAGGTATTCAGCAGGATTTGTAACACAGCAAGCATGGGAAATGTTTTAAAAACACAGTACCCTCAAAACAAACATACTTACTCCTACAAAAGCAATCAGTTACCAGAAAGCTAGAATGAACAACGATAGTATAAACAAAACTTTGAGCCACGCCCTTTACAGGTAGTTTCTGATCTGCAAAGCAAGCAGAGGTAAAACCACTCACAGTTACACTCAGGTGCAGCAGCTGGCGGGTTGATTTTAGAATTTACATTCAACCATTCCAGGAATTAAAAAATTTTAGATCCCCCAAATACTTCCTAGCAGTCTGGCTAAGAAGTACTGTGATTTAAAAGGACTGATTAAAATTGACTCTTCACCTTAGCCCATACCCAGGCACTTTCCTTTGTGGAAACATTATCTTCATCCACCTCCCTGCCTGCTTGGCAACTGCCACACACCCTTCAAGTCACCCAACGTGTTCTCTGATTCTCTTCTCCAGCACCCCCCTGCACTGGCACGCACTGCTGTTCCATCACTGACTCGCTGAGCTCCTGTGTTGGCTGCCACCCCCCCCCCCCCAGGAGAACCCATGCCCCTTGCCTTTGCACCTGTGTAGCCAGGCCTCTGCGCAGTATCTACTGCACAGCAAAAGCACAGGAAGCATCTGTCCTTGAAGCAGTTGGAGTAGATTATCAGTGTGGCCCCGATGGTGGTGCACACCTATAAACCCAGCACCTCTGGAAGCTGAGGCAGGAGGATCACAAGTTTGAGGACAGCCTAAGCAACTTGTGAGACTCGCAGCAACTTAACAAGACCCTGTCTCAAAAAATTTAAAAAAAAAGGTTTCTCAGTTTGTAATATCTTTCACAGATGAGTATCCAGATCTACACCATAACTTTCAATGATTTAAATTTGTTTCCATAGCAACTAGGCAAAATGTTCTTTATAATACTGGGGAAGGCAAACTCTACCTTAAGGTTCAACCCACTGAAATCCTTCACAATCATTTGCTTTTGTTCTTAGTGAGAAGAGACAGAATGACAGCATTTAACTTTCTCTACCTCTCTAAGACACTATTAATAACAATAAAACTTATATTTTCAAATATAATTAAACTAGAATTTCCACTAACAAAAGGATAGTATCTTATTACTTCACAAATCAAAAATATCTATGAGAATACATCTAAGTGAGCCATAGCTATATTTTTGACCCTTATGAGACCAAAAAATACAAATTGTGACACTTTATTTTTAAAGCAAACATCATTCCTTTTTGACAATTAATCTTTAGTAAAATATGTCATCAACAATTCTGTAAAGAAAAGACCTAAGGAGAAACTTCTCTGGGTTAATTTGAAATAAATTATGCAAGGCGGGGTGGTGGTATGAGATGAGACAACTCCCCAAGACCTCAACCAAATCAGTAATTTTTTAATTTCTATTTGTTTATTTTTCTTCCCATATTTTTATTGGTGCATTCGTTAAAATTATTCTGGTCAGATCTTTTGAGTCAGTCACAGCAGTGAAAAAGTTTGATTCTTTATGACAAATGGGACGTCTTTTGGTTTCCAAGGTAGAAGTGTAACAATTTGGATAATGAGGGTTAAATAATGAAACAATATGTTTTAAAGCTGAGATTCGGCTAAATGAATAGAGGAACACATCTTCACTGTAATCCTGCCCAATTGTAAAATCTGCAAACATCAATCTACTCCAGGAGCTTCCCTTATCAATTTTACTCATCAGCACTCTGTTGCTTTAGAGCAGCATCAGATGCACTTGAATTTCAGGAATCCATGAGGAAACGGGCTATGTCACCTTGCTTTCTCATGGCTCTATCAGAGACTAAGAGATGTGGACAGGGAGAATGAGCAAACATGCCCAGCACAGACATTCAAATAATCCAGGCTTTTGTAAGATCTTTCCTATGTGAATAAATGCACAGCATTCGATCTTCACAGCTAAGCTTCAGCTCTGGGTCTCATACCTAAACACACTCTCTACTCAATACCATTTACAGTACATCAAAATACATTTGTGATTTGTCTTCTATAAGTTTTTACATTCTGGTTCAAGATTATACTTTGATACATATGTCTCCTCATGTGATTTCATTATTTTTTTCCTCAATATGAACCTCCAAGTCACGGTGTCTAAGCCCAGTAGCTAGAAATCAGAAAGCCACTCAGTTGCCCAACACATGGCAGCAAAGTCTAAATTCTCCATGCTGTTCTATAGTAAAGATAAGGGGTCAGTTGTCCCTTTAGTTTATTTATTGCAGCTTTGCTGGACTGGCTCTGTGAAGACATTCGAAATAAACTCTGTGTGTAACCATTTGGTCAGTATGTGTGACACAAAACTGCAAGTTTTTAATTCTCCTCATTTTGGCAGTAGAAATGGGAATCTATGGTGTTCTGGGGTTCCACAAAAGTTCTGGACCTAAGTTCTAGCACCAAGCAATGCTGCAAAGGGTGTCAAGAGCACTAAGAAATCCCTAAACTCATTCTTGTGCTTCAAAATGTTTCTTTAGTGGAAGCACACACACATATACAAACAAAACAAAACAAAACAAAACAAAAAACAAACCCTGGAAAAGACCAGAATATGGAAGAAAAATATCTGTTAGGATAAATCATATAGTTTCATTCTCTAAACTTAATGTGCTGAACTCAAAAGTCTTCCTATCCAACACAATTCCCTGAGCACCTTCAACTGGGAGTTTTGTTGGGGGCTAGATATGGAGATAAGTGAGGAAGTGTTTCCTCACTCTACAATTTGTTAGGAAGACAGAAAAGATACAAAACATAGCATGTAAAGCCTACCAGGAGAGCAAAATGTCGTGGAAGCGGGGGGTGAGGACAATGCTGCTGGATTCCAGAGGACATAAGTGCTGGAGCAATGTCCTATAATGAATAAGATGGACAATGGATGGAGAAGCTGGTGGGAAGAGAGGGGACTCCAGGAGGAGGAAGCTGATATGCCAGTGGTCTCTCCTCCAGAACTCTGTACCACTCAACATTCTACACCTCACTATCCTCCTGTAACCTTAAAGCTAAAGCAACAGGAAGTCCCAACAGGAAGCAGAAACTGCACATTCCAAGGTACCTGTCATAGCAGGGAAAAGGTGAGCACACACCATGCAAACACTGTAAATTTCAAGGCATTTAACATAAGATAATAATATTTTCTCTAGCATATATTGTTTACTGAACACATCATTAGAAAGTTTAAGGCCAAACAAAACTGGAGTCAATTTTTAACTGAATTTTTAAGCTGAAGAGCTAACAGCATTAAAAAATTCACTTGAATTTGTCTGAGAAAAAAATTATTTGTAATTCTCAAAGCAGATGGAGTAGGCAAGTTAGATTCTCTTTAGAAAATGCAAAAACTCCAAGTAGCTTCTTATCTGCATGTGACCCTTAATTATTTCCTTGAGTCCTTGAAATGGAGAAAATGATTCCCTACCCAAAATATTTTCAAACGTATACTGAGTAATAACTCATAATTTCTCATTTAACCTACAACCAGAAGAAAAGTACCATTACCAACTCCTTTCATAGATGAAAGATGCCCATGGTTGAGGCAGGTTGGTAGAATCAGTTTCCTAACTCCAGACTGGGTCCTGGCTGCCCTGACCACAAACTAGCTGCTTGCCACCCCCCACTGTTCTTTTTTCCTCTTCAAAATTAAGGGATTGGATTTTCTTAATGTTGAAAATCAAGCTTTCAAAGGAGTAGCTTCTTGTTTCAATCACAATTTTTTTAAAACAAAAAATCACATAATAAACACAACTCATTGCCTTAATGGCCAGAGAAAATAACTCCTCTATTTTTCCTTTAGTTTCTTGTCTACAATTGACTGCTGGTCACAGTAGTGCCTCTCAGCAATGACTTATATATTTTTTAAAATCCCTAAATATAGTACCTTAATTTAGATTGGAGACGAATTCAACTGTCTAATATGGACCTGAGAAAATGTTATTACGTTATTCTGGTTTCACTCCATCTATAAAATAGAGTTCAGTCTTGTTAATGATAAAAATACTTTTTCAAACTTATAATCTGTGCTAAACAAGGGATAGCTTATTAGACACGTACCTATTACTGAGACCGTTTTCAGTGAGATGCTGATATAAATCTTTGGAGGTCTTCCCTTTTCCACCCCCATGATTTTCCTCCTATTCAATATCATGTCAGAGACACCTGCCAATACTGTTACAGTTGTAGTCACCGTAACCACCACAAACAGAAATAAAAAGTAGATTTGTTCATTAAACCCAAGGAAACATTAGCTGTGTACAGAATTACTCCTGGCTCATTCTAATTCATTTTTCACAAGACAGCAATGGAGAGAGGTATCTGTGACCAATGTAAAAAACAAACAAAACAATCAACTTTTAAGAACTAATACCCGGGGCTGGGCTGCAGCTCAGTGGTAGAGCACTTGCCTGGCATGTGTGAGGCACTGGGTTTGATCCTCAGCACCACATAAAAGTAAAAAAAAAAAAAAAAGGTTTGGGTCCATCTACACCTAAAAAATTTTTTTTAATTAAAAATAATAAAAAGAACTAACACCTGCAAATCGGGTACACAAGTGCATGCCTATAATCCCAGCTGCTTGGGAGCTTGAGGCAGGAGGATCATAGTTCAAGGCCAACTTCAACAACCAAGATCCTGCCTCAAAATAAAAAATAAAAAGGGCTGAGGAAGTAGCTCAGTGGCAACGCATCCCTGGGTTCAATCCCTGTCACTGCAAAAGAGAACACTTAGGGTTTGCTCTCAAAGATTTTTCCACAGACTTCAACAAAGTAAGGTTCCTCAGGTAGGAAACTGTTTAAATCAAGATCTTCAAAGAACCACACTTTATGTATACAACTAAAGAAATATGGCAAAAGAAATAATTAAAATCACATGCAGAGAGTAAATGAGAAAAGGAAGTAATGAAGAGCAGAAAGATCAATAAACAGAAAACAGGTAAAAATAGAGAAAAATAAATTAATTAAAAGCTGATTCTTGGGCTGGGGATACAGTTCAGTGGTAGCGTATATGCTTAACATGTGCAAGGCCCTGGCTTGATCCCCAGCACCAAAAGAAAAAGAAAAATACTGGTTCTTTGTGGAGACAAATAAAAGTGACAAACCTCCAGTTGGGCTGATGAGGGAAAAAACAGCAAAGACACATATTGCCAATATCAGGAAAGAAAAGGTGATATCACCATAGTTTCTAGAGATATGAAAAGGATAATAAGGGAATATTATGAAAAAACTTTATACCAATAAATTCATCAACCTAAATGTAAAGGACAAATTTCTAAAAAGACACCACCAAACTTACTCATAAAGAAAACCTGAACAGTCACAGGTGTATTTTTAAAATTGAATTTGTAGTTTGAAAAATCTTCCCTTAAAAAAAATTTTCAGATCCAGAGAGCTTCACTGGTAAATTCTAACAAACATGTAGGAAATAAATAATACCAATTCTATCAGAAAACTGAAGAGGAGGAAATACTTCCCAACCTATTCTGAGACCAGCATTAACCTGCTATCAAAGCCAGACAAAGACCCTATAAGAGGTTGCAATGGCCCTCATGAACACCAGGGCATAATCCCATACAAAACTGTGTGGTGGGGAGGGCAGGAGGGTAGAACCCGGGCTTCACACACACCAGGCTAAGGCTCTCATGTGGCTAGGCTAATGCCACATCCTCAGCCCTTTTTATTTTTTATTTTGAGACAGTCTCACTAAGTTACCCTGCCTAGCCTTGCACTTGTGATCCTCCTGCCTCAGAGTAGCTGGGATTACAAGCATATGCCACCACATTCAGCTCCTAAGCAAAATTTTAATGAATTAAATACAACAATATCTAAAAAGAATAACACCTCATGTCTAACTTAGATTTATGATAAGACTGCAAAGTTGGTTTGCCATTCAAAACACAACGTATGTCACTATATTAGCAAACAAAAAATTAAACTATCTTGATAGATTCATAAAAAGATCTAACAATCCAATTTTAACTCATTCTTAGTTAAAAACCAAAAACAAACAAACAAAAAGCCTCTCAGGAGTAGAATACTGTCATGCTGATAAAAGGAATCCACAAAAAAACCCTACAGTTAACAACTGTAATAATGAAAGGCTGAATGTTTCTCCTTTAATACAAGGAACAAGACAAGAGTGTCCACCCCACCCTCTCTATCCAACAACACATCAGAGGGTCTGCTTAGTTTAATAAGGCAAGAAAAAAAAGTGACATTCAAGTTAGAGAGGAAGAGTTCAAATGTCTTTATTTTAAAATGTGATGTGATTACTTATTTAGAAAATCCAATGAAATCTACCCAAAAAAGCTACGGTTAGGAGGTGAGTTTGGCAAAGCTGCAGGTACAAGAGCAAGACACCAAACTGAACTGCAGTTCTATGCTAGTAATGAACAATTTTATATTGAAATTTTTAAAAATATTATAACAACACCAAAAACGACACATATTTAGGACAAATTTGGAAGAGATGTGCAAGATCTCTACTTTAAAAGATTGCTGAGAAATTTAAAAAAATCTAAACAAATGAGGAAAAATAACATGTTCATCACTTGGAAGACTCAATGCTGTTAAGAAGTTAATTCTCTCCAAATTGATCCATAGATTCAAGATTTCAGAATCCCAGCAGGCTGTTTTGTATAAATGGATAAGCTGATTACAAACTTCCAACGGGTATGCAAAGGACCCAGAACAGTCCAAAGAACATTGCAAGAGAAAGAAGCTGGAAGGCAAACGCTATTACAAAGGTATAGTAACTCAGACAATGTGGCACTGGTCTAAACCAAATAGATCAATGGTACAAAACCCATGTGTGTGGAAAACTGATCTGACAATGTGCAAAGGCAATTCAGCAAGAAGAGAATGTTCATTTTTAACAAATAGTGCTGGAACTTAATAGCCATATGCAAAAAATCTGAAGTTGGACTCCTACCTTGCACCACATACAAAAATTAACTCAAAATGGGTCATATACCTAAGTGTAAAACCTAAAACAATAAAACTTTGAGGAGGAAACAGGAACTAACCTCTGTGACCTGGGGTTAGGCAAAGAGTTCTTAGATATGACACCAAAAGTATAATATATACCAGAGAAACAATAGCTGTACTCCATTTGTGTTCAATGAATCAAAATTAAATAAATTTTTTTTAAAAGTGTAATATATAAAAGAACAAATCAATAAACTGAATTTCATCAAAATTAAAAACATCTATTCTTTGAAAGACACTGTTAGGGGAATGTAAAACAAGTCACAGACTGGGACAAAATATTACAAATCATAAATCTGATAAAGAATCTATCCAGAATATATAAAGAACTCTTAAAACTTAATAAATAAGCAAATAACTCAATAAATAACATATGAGATTTGATACTTTACCAAGGCATGGCAAATAAGCACATGAAAATATACTCAACACCATCAGCCACTAGGAAAATGCAAATTAAAATTACAATGAGGTAATACTACGGACCTAGTAGAAGGACTAAAATTTAAAAAGACTGCCACACTAAGTACTGATAGCGACTTGGAGCAACTGAATTCTCATTCACTGCTGGTAGGAATGTAAAAGGAAATAACAACTTGGAAAACAGTTTG
This sequence comes from Glaucomys volans, assembly GCA_020662805.1. NCBI lineage: Eukaryota > Metazoa > Chordata > Mammalia > Rodentia > Sciuridae > Glaucomys > Glaucomys volans. Next base: position 223,502 of record JAJEJO010001516.1, read on the forward strand.
GCAGTTTTAAAAATTAAAAATATACGTACCATATGATCTACCCATCTCACTTGTGGATATTTGCCAAAGAGAAAAGAGAGCATAAGTCCACACAAAGGCCTATACATAGGTGTTCAGATTGGTTTTCCTTGTAAGAGCCAAACACGGAACCGCCCAAATGGCTGTCAGCCCTGAACAGACAAATGGATTGTGGCACATCCACACAATAGAGTACTTTCAGCACTCAAAAGGAATAAACTACTGATGTAATCAGAAACAGAGCAAAATCTCAAAATAATTACACCTAATGAAAGAAGACCCCCCCCCCCCTGAAAAAAGAGTACATGTGGTATAATTCCACTTACATAAAATCCTAGAATAAGCAAACTAACCTACAGCAACAGAAAGCAGATCATTAAGTAGATCAGTGGTTGCCTGGAGACAGGGACAGAGGGCCATGAGGATAGGAGTACAGAGAAATTTAGGGTTGTGATGGATCTGTTCTTTCTCTCTGTGGTGATGGTTTCATGGGCGTACACGTGTCAGAACTGATTAAACCATACACTTTAAACATGCAGATTATTGGATGTCAATTATATCTCAATAAAACTGTCTTTAAAAAGAGCTACCTGCATTTTATAATATCTATTTTAAATTGTTCTTTTCCATCAGCATACTGAAAATCTTTCACTGTAGCAAACTTACTGATGTAACTGCTTCAAATACACCTTTTACTTTGACCTTTACTCTATATAAACACAACCGTAAAAGTAAATTACTATTGGATGGAAAAGTGAACAAACTGGTCTCCCTGGATTGCACAGTGGTCTGTTTACTGGCTTCAAATGAAGTCTGAATGCTTAGCTAAACTGCCAGTACTGAAGGCTCGTCACTGAATATTGAAAACATCACTTCTGCAAGCTGCCTGAAGAACTTCGTCAGTTCGAATAAACATTTACTGCACGTGTGCTCTGTGTATAGCATTGTTTTAAGTGTTGGATTTCATGCAGAATGGACAGTACCAAATTACAAAGTTATTCCAGGTCTTCTTTTGGAATAATTTGTAAGGTTTTAGCAACACTTAAATCACATGATGAAAGAATAGCAATGGAAACAAGGCTGCAGACAGCCTAGAACAGTAACTCTTCTAATTCAAGGTTAAAAGAATAAATGTCAATGGTAAGATGACTGAAGAACTGACAGTTTAGAATTCCAAAATGAGAAGGGTCTCTCAAAGCTCTCAGAACAAAGATTAAAAATTACTTCCACACACAGCAAGAATGGAGTCTGTGGGCTCCAAGAGGTCCTTCTGGATTGGAAATATAAAAGGATGCGAAAAGACATATCCAAAATGATTTTCTAAAATTAACAATAACAAATAGGAAGTTTTGAGTAAATGCTCTAATGGTTGGTATCAAAGATAATGCTCTGTAACTGCATATTCTTTATTACTGATTTAAGCTAACTGGACCAAGTATGGAAATGGCTAAATCGTACAGAAGATGCAAGCTTAACTACGCATCACAATAAAACTATCTGTATCTCTGCTACAATATATAAGATACTTTACAGCTTAGCAAGGACATCCATTCAAAAACCTACTATCTTTTTCCCTTGCAATGATACTACCCTTTTAGGTTTCTCTAAAAGAACCCAATGAACTCATGCCAGGCACAAAAAAATCAGTAAAAATCTCTTGTCAGAGATAATTGTGGATGACATGTGTTTCAGATTCCCTTAGAAATAGTTACTCCTCTTCTAAACTTTTTCAGGATGCTCAGAACTGTCATGTTTTGTGTTCTCAAAGGTACAATTTTACTAAACAATAAGCTCTTAGTGAATTTTGACTGACATAATGATTCCTTTTCACATGTTCCAATCACACCATACCCAAATTCGTATCTACATTAAACACCACTAATCCTGAGTGTTCAGTAACCATGGAATCCAGACCACAGGTTCTGCAAGCACAATCTCCAAATATTCTTATTCTCATTGAAAAGCCATATCTACTAAATAAAAGATGAAACCAACCACAGTTTCAATTATTGCATCTTCTATTTATTGATTTTTGGATTTTTAAAAATGAAAATGGGGCTGGGGTTGTGGCTCAGAGGTGGAGCGCTAGCCTTGGAACTCATGAAGCACTGGGTTTTATCTGTAGCACCACACAAAAATTTAAAAAATAAAGATATGTGCCCACCTAAAACTAAAACTAAAAATTATATATTTTTTTTAAAAAAGGTCTGCTTTAGGTAAATTGGTGAAAAAAATTCAAAAAGCACAGACATTTAACAGCTAATAGTTACAATTATGAAACTTTATATCTCACCTCCAATACTGATTTTAATTAAAATTGTGAAACAACAACTGCTTCAGCTTGAGTTCCACTGAAGTTCAGAACAATTTATGGTTCTTCAAGACCCCTCCATTGTCAATTACTGCCCTCCTGCTGCATTTTACTTTGAAGAAAAACCTGCTTCATGGCCTAAGAGCTACTGGTAATTCCTGACAAGCTCAGCACTGTGCTGATCACTTCACATGCAGCGGCTCTGCTCATCCTCACAACAATACTATGATGGAGAATATTACAGACAGGTGGAGTGTTACTAACCTTGAATAACTTGTCCAAGGTCACAGAGCTACTTCCCATTACTACCAGCACAGAGGATATTTTGAACCTTTTAGCAAGGAGGTTCCCTGGGACCACACCTGCCTGAGAATATGGATTTGTCTCACCATGAGCACCTGGTATTTAACCTCAGTGTGGTTATTTTGCTCTAACCTGCTTTAATCTGACCATTTGCCTCAGCATAGAGGAGAAATAACGTAGTGGCAGGGCTGGATGTGAGCAACAATTTAACTTCTAAGCTTTGACTTTTGGCTAGCCTTTATTATAACCTTGCAAAGTCAGGCAAGATCAAGATCTCTTCAGTAAAATGACATCTATGGAGTGGTCTTACCAGCAGTGCTGTTATTAATCCTGACCATGTTTAAAGTGACTTGAAATATTTAAAACAATCCTGATCTTAAATGTAGTAGTTTTTATCACATAAGCAAATAATTTGTGTAAAGTTATAACAAATAAGACATATAAATGAGTAATTTATCCTTCATTCCTCCAAAAATGATTTTGTATTACATTAATGAAAACACAGAACGGTGGTTTGTTTGTGGCCCTGGGGATCAAACCCAGGGACTCACACAAGAGGGGAAGCCACATCCCCAGTCCAGAATGCTGGTTTCTGAATGATGCTCGTGGAGTTAACAGTGTAGTGCCAGCCCAGCCTTCCACTGTCCTCTGACCAAAATCCCTATTTAACTGCTATACACACTGACATTCATGGATAACATCCAGAAAAGAAGTTTACAGAAACCACATAACTTCCACCCTTTTAGAATTGCTGTACACTATTCTGTTCTCTGAGATGCAAAATAAAACTTAAATTCAGACTTCACTAACAGAGGAGCAAGAACCAGTCAAACAGCATCTCCTGTTCTTTGTCCATTAAAAAAGCTGGGCCCGGTGGCACACGCCTGTAATCCCAGTGGCTCGGGAGGCTAAAGTAGGAGGGTTGCAAGTTCAAACCCGGTCTCAGCAATTCAGTGAGGCTCTAAAGAACTTAGTGAAACCGTGTCTAAAAAAAAAAAAAAAAAAAAAAAATGGCCAGGGGGGTTGGGGATGTGGCTCAGTGGTTGAGCACCCTTGGGCTCAATCCCTGGTTAAAAAAATCAGAAAACAGAATAAGCCACACCATATATAATGCATTTTAATTACTTTTTCTAGGAGCTGATAAGCGTACTTCCAGAAATCAGTACTCTTTAATTTCAGCTCTGTAACAGATTTTAAATGTGATAAAATTTGAAGGGCTCTAGGACCTTGGTACAGAAAATGTAATTACTTAACTGACATATAAACAGGATTCAGACTCATGATTTTGATCTCATCATTAAATTTGAAATGAACTATTTCTCAGACTGAGTAGCTTTGTTAAAATTTAGATCACACACAGTCTTAGAGTCTATTTGATATTTATTCAAACTCCATCTGAAAGAATAAGCATTAATCTACAATTCAAATGAAAGTAACCTGTGTTATTTTTAAATAATCAATTATAGCCAATATATCTTACAGTAATTTAAAAAGCTGAGATGCTATAACTTAACTTGAATTCTTAGTAATGTCTATTACAACTTGCTAAAAGACACTGCTGCATTTGAAAGTTCTTAGGCCAAAGGAAAATTTTAAGTAAAAATTTTTAAAAGGCTCACATCTCTACTGCAGGGAATGGGTGAGGGGGATTCTAGACAATAAATATAAATGTTAAAAATACAATTGGTCTTCCATATCTATGGGTTCTACATACATGGATTTGACCAACTGCAGGTAGAAAATATTTGAAAAAAATGTGCTTTTGTTCTGAATAAGTACAGAGCTTTTGGAGGATCATTGTTCCCTAAATAATACAATGTAATAATTATTTACACAGTATTTACACTATATTAGGTATTATAAGTAATCTAGAGATGACAAAGTATTTCGGACAATGAGCATAAGTTATATGCAAATATTACAGCATTTTATATAAGGGAGTTTTGCATCTACAGATTTTGGTGTCCACGGGGGTTCTGAAGCCAATTTCCCATGCATGCATTCTGAGGGACAAATGACATGCAACTTACTATGATACTGTGTTACACAGCAGGATGGTAGGACAAAAATATTTAGTCTACAAATTAACATAATTGTACTTATGCCTTAAAATTTTAAAGACATAAACAGCCTCTCCCAAGTAAAGAGTAATATTCTATTTTATATAAACACAATTATGTTTTTCTAAAACTTAAATAATAAAAATTATGGCATATCCAAGCTACCAATAGTTTGTTTGCCTTTACTGAATATGGAGTGAAGACAGAGTTGGAAGCACAGCCATCTCAAAATTAAAGGGTAAAACACCAAAGTCAAATTCCATTCTAGACTGGTATTCCAATAGTTATTAAGAGATTGGAATCAGGAGTCAAATTTCAAGATGCCAAAATCTGAAATCTGCAATCATTTTATTTTTAAATAAATAAATGGAACTACATTAACTTCTGCTATTCAGAATACAAAATTCTTGAATACAAAATCCTGATGTCAACTGAATTCTTACTTTTTTAAGGTGAACTTTCAGTCCTTTCCATTCACAAATAAGACCTGATTTATTAAGTTCCCTGCTTTGTATCTCTAGAGTTGATCAAAGCACATTTTCTTAGTACAATCTGTATTGTTCCAAGTGTTTTATAAACATCTCTTGTGAGCGTTTACAGGAGTGATCTGAAATCACTTCCAAGGTTTCATCCTATGAGTCAGTTATTTTAAAAGAAAATAGAGTTTCTCTATCTTTATCACCTTCGTTTCCCTATCTATCACAAGTCTGATTCTAATCATCTCACACATACACACAAAATCACTGACAAGATTATCAACAGATAATTACTGGTATTAAATTCTAGGTAAGCAAAAAGGAAAAAAGAAGACAGGCACAAATTCATTACTTAGACATGAAAATTACAGGTCCACACAATATCTGAACTTTTATTTTTTAAGCAATTTTTTTTAGCTGTATGTGGACACAATATCTTTCTTTAATTTAATGTGGTGCTGAGGATCAAACCCAGTGCCTCACATGTGCGAGGCAAGTGCTCTACCACTGAGCTATACAGCCCCAGCCCCTATGTGAACTTTTATAAATATCTCTTAGCCAATAAGAATGAATCTCAAGACTTATCAAACATCGAGCCCTACGTGGGGCTCCTAAATCTATATTTCCTAATCAAATGATCCACCCAGTGCCTTCTGTGCATGGTCACCTGTATGCATTCATTCACTGATGTGCCAAGTAAAGTAACACTAGACTCTGGAGAATCACAGCAAAGAAAATAACTAGTCCCTGTCCTAGAGGGGCTTCGATTACCGAAGGAAGTCAAATGAATCAAATAGTCACAGAAATGTAACATCTGGACAGTCACATCCCAAACTAAGCTGGTCTAAAAGTGAACTCAGTTTACTTTCTGCATTCCAGTCTGCTCACTTGTGAACCCTGTTCTTGCACAGAAATGTCACCACGGGCTCCCCAGGCCACAAACGTGTGAGGCATTCGACCATCCCCTTCGGATCTTAACAATTGCCCAGCCAGCTTGAATTACCAAAGAGGAACAGACGGCTCTGCTCCACAATCCTTCCCCACTTCTGGGAATGCTAGTGATGGTGGCAGCAAAGCCTCTGCCTGAGTAGGGGGCACAAACCCAGGGCCAAGAGTGCTCTTGGGGGCTGGGGCTCGGGGGTAGAGCGCTTGCCGTGCATGTGTGAGGCACTGGGTTCAATTCTCAGCGCCACATAAAAATAAAATAAAGGTCCATCAACAATTAAAAATAATAAAATATATATTTTTTAAAAAAGAGTGCTCTTGAGATTTTAAAAAGTACAGCTGGGAGGAGACCCTCTTTCCTCCCTCTTGTGGGAGAGTCTGAGGATGGCCCCTGCCCTGTCACTGCACCCCCAAGGTGCCTGAAGTCATCCTGGCTTCTGTGACATTTCATGCCTCTGCAAACTTCAGAAATCCTCCAAGTAACCCTCCTTTCAACTTGGGTTGTCTGCAGCCAAGCCTCCTGACTTGCACCTCCTAAACATTTCCAGTCTGTGTCTTCTCTGCCTCTTCCATCCCTGCCCTAGCTCAGGGCCTCATCAGTTCTCATCTGGACTAGTCCAACAGCCCTACAAGTCTCCTGACTCTAGTCCTCACAACCAGCATCTGTGGTACAGTAACAGGAGGGACTGTGTTCCCCCCACAGGCCCAAACTCACCAACGGCTCCCCATTACTAAGGAAAAATATAAATTCCTTAACAGGACTCACCCAATTCTCTATATACAACCTTCATCTCTAGCCAAACAGCTGTTCCTCCTTGACTCATATTTTATGCTCTGACTACCCAGAACGCTTGGGTTTGGGCTGGGGCTCAGACACACACACCCACCACACTGAATTAATTAGTAAGTAGGACGTTTTCTTTCCTGAAAACTTTGAAATCCTGAAGAAATCAAAGAAAAGTGGCTTTCTTTAGGCTTGCTTCTAGGCATCAAAGCCATGACATCGCTGTCTACACTCCATTACATCGCTATCCCTAAATATTGCTGTTACAGATAACTGGTGCCAGTGTACACAACACACAGCAGCAAGTGTCTGAAAGGGAGAATCACAGCCTATAACAAAAGGTTCTGATCACCCACGCGTCTCTGCAGACGGAGCAGCATCAGTGACTCCCTACGAGACTTTCTCACCCAGGCAGTGCCCCTCCTCCTCCACTGGTGCCCTCCACTACTCTCTGAGGAAGTCTGCAGCCTAGCACACGCCCTCTTGTGCCTTAAGGACAGCACCATATTCCAGATCCAGATCCCTGGATCTCCAAGCCATCAAGTGCTCAGTATACATTAGACACTTGAATGTTTACAGAACAACGTGTGCATTCTGAGCTAAGCAGAACGCTGAGAGAGCTTTCTGATTTAAAAAAAAAAAAAAAACTGCACTGGATGTCAGATTAGGAAACTTGCTTTTCTCCCATTAAATGTGATGAAAATATTTGAAAACACGAAAGATTTTTTAATATCTCTAACCCATTGTCTAGTTAACCAACTGATCGTTTGTTTCTGTAGAAATTTTGGGAGATGTTGAGAAATAAGATCTTTTTTTAACTTATAGAAAATTTCAAACACAGAAAACTGCATAAGCAATCAAAAAACTGGTAAATTGGACTCCAACAAAATTAAAAACTATTTGCTTCAAAAGAAAGTGAAAAGACAATCTATAGAACGGAAAAAAAATTTTGTACTTCATATATCTGATGAGGGTGTATTTGTGTGTATCCAGAATATATAAGGACTATTACAACTCAACAATGAAAGGACAGCTCAATTTTTAAATGGGCAAAGAATGTGAATAGGTATTTGTCTAACAAAGATATATAGTGGCTAACAAGTACATGAAGATATTCGGTATTATCAGGGAAATGCAAATCAAAACCACAATGAGATGCCACTTCATACCCATTAGCATGCCTACTATGGAAAAATAACATGGCAAGTGTTGGCAAGGATGTGGAAAAATGGAACCTTCAAACATTGCTGAAGGGAATTAAAATGGTAGAGTCACTTTATAAAACCACCTGGCAGTTCCTTAAAAAGTTAAACACAGAGTTACTTATGGCCCATAAATTTCACTCCTAGGTATCTACCCAAAAGAAAACATAAGTCAACTCAAAAACTTGTACATGAACACTCACAGCAGCATGATCATAAGAACCACAAAGTGCAAGCTACCCAGACATCAATCAACTGATAAATGGATAAACTGCAGTGATTGTATCCATATAATAGAATACTACTCAGCACTAAAAAAGGAATAAAGTTTTGATATGTGCTACAATAAGGATGAACTTCAAAAACATGCTAAGTGAAAGAAGCCAGACACAAAGGGCCATATATTGAATGACTGTATTTACATGACATGTCCAGAATAGGTAAATCCACAAAGAGAGAAAGGAGATCCGCAGTTACATGGAGGAAGGGAGAGTGTGAGAGTGACTGCTAAAGGGCATGGTCCTCTTTAGAGATGATGAAAGTGTTTCAGAATGAGACACCAGAGCAGGCATACAACTGCGTGAATATGCTAAAAACCAGTGAACTGCACACTTTAAGGAGTGACCTTATGGCAAAGTGCATTACATATCAATGAAGCAATGGCTGCACAAAGTCATATAGTAACACCTCTGCACAAGGGTCTAGCTGGATCACTCTGCCTGTGACAGGCTAATCTGTCATAAAAGCACACAATCTGTTCAAATGGAGAAATAATTTTGTTCCTACCAGAAAATCCCAATTGCAACCAACCATAAAGCCAAATCCAAAGTAAAAAGAGCAAAGAACAAAAGAGCATGCAATTTGCAATTAGCTAGCAGGTTACAGAATGAAACTAACCAAAGACCACAAAAAGAAACGTGTTTATCAGGACTGCCCACTTCTCTTTGATTACACAGATTTAAACAAGTCAAAATCCTTTACACTACTAAGAAAATCTGCCAGCTTCTTTATTAGCACATAGCAAGGAAAAACGAGCATTCTCTCCTATAACCAAATTAACATCCCGCAGAAGGTCTGTTTGTACTTGGCAGCATGAACCTTTCATTTCAGAGTGCTGCTAAATTAAACAAGCCTATGTTGTATTGAACACAATGAGCCAGACACTCTGGCATGCTCCTAGGCTTCATCAGTTGATGTTGAAGAACATCAGAAATAAAGAGGATAGTGTGAATGATGGCAGTAGTGGTGACAAAATAGCTTTATTGTCAGTCTTTTCAAAATTTCTATTATCTACAACATTGGAAACAGTCTAACAACTTTCCTTTGGTTTTTTTTTTTTTTTTCCTGTTTAGTGGAAGTGGGGATTGATCCACCCAGGGTGCTCTAGCACTGAGCTACATCCCCAGACCTTTTCACTTTAATACAGGGTCTCACTAAGTTACTAAAGCTGGCCTTGCACTAGAGATCCTCCGGCCTCAACACACACAACCTTCTAAGATTCTACCCCCAACCTTCTCTGTATACAAAAGGAAGCACTGGACCTTAGATCTAGAAAGATCTGGATTCAAATGGTAGTTTGTTTTTTTTTTTAACCTGCTAGCTATACGCCCAAGGACAAATTTCACAATTTTACTGAGCCAATGTTTGTTGTTTTGAGAACAAAATGAAGCAATGCACACAAAGAGCACAGTGCAAAGCTCAATCTAAATCCCCACCACAAAAATCCTTACTGCAATGCTCAATCTAAATCCCCACCACAATAATCCTTACTGCAATGCTCAATCTAAATCCCCACCACAAAAATCCTTACTGCTCACAAGTCTTCACAGCAAATACTCATTTCAGAATTTGTATCAGAGTAGGGGTAATTAACACTGGCCGTCCTTCTACCTCGTGGACATCCAAAAGATCTGTAACGATTTCATACTGAATGAATAATCTTCCTCCTTCATTCCCCTCCCACACAGAAGGTTAAAAAAAAGGCATCAATAAAGTCTCTTTTAAGTGTATTAAATCAGGGTATGACACAAAGCATTCATTCACCTAAGAGGCATTTAAAAGCACTGAACTGAGAGAAAGAGAGACATGGAGAGAAACACTCACTATTAGAAATGCATATTTTGCAGTGCAATAATTGGTAACCTTTCCATAGAGATTGATGCAATCTGATTATAATTCCCAAGTGTCAGTAATCGGTTCTTAAGGTAAAAGAAAAAGGAAGTGGGATGGTTTCAAGCACCTGAGAAAAGAAGTGGGAGGATATCCTTTCCCACTGACAGCAATTAATATTTGAGTGATGGCTGCTAGAATGTTCAGACTGAAAAACTTTGTTATATTAGAATAGACTGAAATACGTCTAAAACAAAACACAGAGTTTAACATACACAAACACTTAACCTTCACCTAGGTGTCCTCTCCAAACAAACCAAAGGAAAAGTTTGTGTGAAATTCCAATTGCACTGCTATGATAAGGTGTGGGGGGGGG
>JAJEJO010001516.1:234185-259223 GCA_020662805.1 Glaucomys volans
CCCCTTGCTGATGTCTGTTTGAAGACAACATCTGCACTCTGCAGCCATAGACTCTCTCTGCCTAGCTCCACACAAATTTGCATCGCGCCACACACTGGACAAAACTTCCAGGGTTAGGAAGGGAGGAAATTTCTCAGGGGGATGGGACATTCAGAACTTCGGGATCCCTAAGGAGTTTCACTAAGCTCTGAGCTCACCAAGGACCTTGTGCCCAAAGCTACTGTTCTTCCCTCCCCCTTTCTAAAACTCCACCCATAAGACTTGGAGTTAACAGTGCCCCTGGGGCAGACCAGGTTAGTGGCAGAGTCCACAGAAGGAAGCCTGAGCATCTCTCATTTACACTGCACACTACACACTCCCACGGCAGGTCAGGACCACCACCCTGACTGCAAGCAGCTTCATCTGAAGAGTCCAAAGCCACAAATTCTGTAGAGGAAGACCACACTTCTCTCCTCTACTGAACTTTCCAAACAAATGATCACTTACTCTGCCAGTCTAAACTAAGCTTTATGCCTAATATAGGAGAAACTGTTTCAAATGCACAAAATCCAACCCATTAAATATGTAATAAAGTCTTTTTTTAGAAGTTCATCAGTTTTTTAAAACATCTGTTTATTTTATATTTTTATGTGGTGCTGAGCATCGAACCCAGTGCCTCACACGTGAGGCAAGCACTCTACCACTGAGCCCCAGCCCCAGCTCCTGTAATAAAGTCTTAATATCTGTTTAAATGTAATATAAAAATTTCAACAAATGCAGGTAACAGGAGAAATAAAAGGATAAAGCCTTCATTTTAATTATGACTTCTGTTTAATTCCTCATTTTCCAGGAATACTTTTAGTAGGTTTTAGGGTACACAAATTAACTAATCAGTTAAATGAAAGGCACTGTATAAACAAATTCCTGTTCTGCCACTGAAGAGAGATTCAAAACCCCAGAACTTCAATATTTTAGAAGACAAATTAGAGTACAGCATTAGCCACAATAAGATACCAGAATGAAAAGTCCAGGAAAACCTCATAAATTTGGCCCAATAAAGAAGACTCATAATTTTCTTTCAAGTCTGCCTTGATTTAATTTTGGACTATGTATTAAGAAGGGTTGCTGGGCAAATCACAGTACAAATAACAATTGCTAGAGGGTTATCTAATCGATTTTTAAAGTTTCACATGCAAATGACTGTTGCAAAAACACTAATTAAAGCGAGTACCTGTTATCCTTAGAATCCCATACCCTAGTGGAAATAGGGTCTGAAACGCTGCTTGATCTATTAGATAATTAACTGTTCCATCTCTGTTCACCTTGGCTGTGAAAAACTGGTTTAGGAGTCAGAAAAGCTTCATAGGCAGGGACCAGAAGAAATGTATTCCTTTGATCAAAAGTTTGGCAATCTAATTCTCTACTTTCATTTTTAAAAATGTGAATCATTCTTTATTTTGGGAGACATTTAATTTATCCTTATTTTCAAACAAAATAATTGTGACAAATATTGCCATGCCGTACTGGGAAACATAAATAAAATTCTTAAACAAGCTCTAGCACCCTACCTAGTTTAGATACTTACTCTGCCCTTAATGAAAAAGAAAGAGAGAGAGAAAAAAAAAGGTTTAAAACGTGGGGCTTATGTGATTTCAAAATTAAATGGAATATGGTCCAAATCAAAATTCCAAACAAAGTATCATCAAATGTTAAGGCAGCGAGTGCCATACAGTTGTGCACGTTTAGATTTAAATGAATCCACATGCTAGTCTTCTACAAATTAAAATGTACGGCCCTTCTCTTTTGCATCTTTAATCTAATAAATGACAATACACATCAGCTATTGAGAAGCTAAAGGAGGATCACAAGTTCAAGGCCAGCCTCAGCAACTTAGTGAGGCCCTAAGCAACTTAGCAAGACCCTGTCTCAAAATAAAAAATAAATAAAAGGACTGGGGATGTGGCTCAATGGTAAAGTGCCCCTCGGTTCAATTCCCATTACCAAAAAATAAAATAAATAAAAAAAGATTTGTGTGTTTGCAGATGGCTACCAGGAAGGTTGGTCTCAGTGCTAAATGAAAACTGGTGAATAAAACACCAGTTGGAACATATGGTCCCTGTCATGGAGTATTCAGTGAACAATGTTAACTGAAGTGAAAAGAAAAGCACCTTCAGGAAAGCCAACGTATATTATACAAGATGATTTTATACATAGAAAAAACTTTTTTTTTATTAAGCCTCAGAATAAACAGCAGGTTAACGACAAAGTTGGTATTTGCTTCATGAGAGATCAATCTTATGTAACTCTTACTTGATTGAAATAAAATCTAAAGCAAACAAAATTAAAAACCATGTTTACATCAGGAAGTGATGAAAAACTTTGGACAAAAGAGATTTACACATGAACGCACATCACACAGTTTACATAACTACACTTACATAAAAACACTACATTATATACCCAAGTTTGGAAATCATATTCTGTATTCTATTCAGCAATTAGTATCCATGTTTGAAAAATGTTAAGAAATTTATTTTTAAAGCTTCCCTAGAGGCGAATAAACACAAAACTACTGCTCTTTACAGAGGAAAACTTTCTGTATTCAAAACAATTATAGCCAGTTGATCAATAATTCTCAAATATTAATGAGTTAAAATCAAGGCAAAAGACCTAAAAACAGCGCAATACATTTAAATATTTTAATTATATTTAATGCCTAAGAGTATCTCACACATAAGGATCACAGGTATGTTCTCAATGAATTCCTTATGTTAATAAGAATACTGAATGAAAGAAGTCTTTGAAAAATGCAAGTTTTCCTTCAATACTTGGGAGCCGTGGCCCACTCCTGTAATCCCAGCAACTCAGGAAACTGAGGGAAAGGATCAAAAGTTCAAAGACAAGTTGCTGAGGCTGGCTTTGAACTTGTTATCCTTCTGCCTCAGCCTCCTGAGTCACTGGAATTACAAACTAGCACCACTGGGCCCAGCAAGAAAAATACAATTTTTAATTAAATATTTCAAAGTAGCTAGTAGAGAGGATTTTGAACATTCCCAACACAAACAAGTGGTAAATGTCTGAGGTGGTAGATATGCCAATTACCCTGATCAGATCATTACACATTGTATGCACATACTGAAATGTCATACTGTACCCCGTCAGTATATACAATTATGTGTTAATAAATAAAAATATATTAAAAAATAAGTTCAATATTGAAAAAAAAAGTTCAAAGACAGACTCAGCAACTTAGCAAAACCCTAAGCAACTTAATGAGACCCTGTCTCAAAATTAAAAAATAAAAAGTGCTGAGCATCTAACTCAATCCCCAGTACCAATAAAAAACACATTATCTCAAAAAGGTGATCTTTCTTTCTATTGGATTAGCAAAGATCAAAAAGATTAACAAAACTTGATGTGGGCAAGAGTGTTGAGAATAGGACTCTCATGGACACTGAGTGGGGACAGTTTTTACAGACAACAGGTAAGCCCTATTTATCAACATTTAAAATGAATATAATCTTTGGGCCAGAAGTTATACCTTTAAGAAGATAAATGAATGAGTATACTACAATCAATATACCATTATCCACAAGAAAGAAAAACAAGTAACTAAATGATTATCAAAGGAGTGGCTAAATAAAGTATGATGCCTCTACATGATGGAATATTAGTCAGCCAATAAAATGATTACCCATGAGTATGCACATCAGTTTCAACTCAAAAACAGATATACAAAACATCCATTTTAAAAGACCACATAGCTTCATATATATACAGAGAGACTGCCATTTATTTAAAGTCTTATATATACTTTCATATCCATCAATAATAAGTTTCGAAAGGTGTGTTAATGATGGCCATTTCTTTGTGCAGGAGTTGAGGGCTTACTTTTGTCATTATGTTGTTTTATATGGATGGCAATTTTTCTAACTAATTATAATAAAAAATCACAACAAACTTTTATTTAAGATAAAGAAGTGCCTCTATATCACTAAAAATGGTTTCAAATCTTTTCAACTTCCTCTTTTAAGAGGAAAGAATTCATTGGATGTTGCAAGTAGATGTAATACAGGATCTCCTTCTCAGTACTACACTTTAAAATGATGAGATAATGGAAATTAAAAGATTAGATTCAAAGAGGTAGGAAAAGACAAATGACCTTATTCAAACAGCCCACATTCCTGGCATCCACCTTATCACCCACAGGTTCTACGAACTCAAACACTCCTAAAACAATATCCCTTTTACACCTTAAGGAAGCAAACTGAAAATATAATAATAAAGAATTTTTAGAAGGTTAAATCATAAAACACTTACCTCAGTAAAAATATTTATTTTCCTGTCTTACATTCTTTCTTAGCACCTTTATTATGAACCTGAAAAAAAATAAAAAGAGCAAAGTAAAGATTACTATAGCAGCAAAGGTGGTCAAGGAAAGCCTCCTGGAGGACGTGTGCGCCTGAGACAAATGCGAACAAAACAGAAGTCACCAAAATGGGACTCCTGGGAAGCCAAAGCTGAGTGCCAGCACCAATCCACCACACAAATGCCTGCACCAGGGCACCTTGGAGGCACTGCTGCAGGCTGAGCATGGCGCCTGGACGTGTGTGAGCCAGGGCAAGTCACGTCACCCCGCTCTGTATAGCAGCGCCCAACTAACCAGACTGCTGAGGAATACGGGGGGTGATCCACTGCAGAGGCTCTGAAACAGTTCCTAGAACACAACAAATGTTCAATGTTCTTATTGTTATAGCCTCTGGTATCATTAAAAAATCTGCCTCTCACCACCGCCACCCCTATTATTTATTATACTTATTACAATTATTGAAAAGGGGCCTAGTCTTTGCATTCTAGAGGCTAATGTGTAATGGGTGAGATGAGCTACCCAGACATCTAAGGTACAAGTCCAAAGGAAAATCCTGATTCACTCGTTTAACACACACCAAGCGTGAACTCTGCCAGGGACTTGCTGGGTTCTGGCATTCCCCACTGTTCAGGACAGACCTGTTTTCCCTCCTCACAGAGCTCCTGACTACCAAGGCTCACACCACAACACAAGAAAGCTGCCTGAGGTGACAGATATTGGTTTTCACTGGGTGGGGGGCAGAGTTAGGTGTGGAACACTGGATGGAAGGGACAGCGTCAGAGGACACAGAGGGCCTTTGGGAATGCTGAGTAGCACTGTTACGAGGGTGCACCCCAGAGAGGAACAGGCAGGAGGGCTGAAGGTCAGACTGTGTGTTCCCTGTTCTGAAATGCACTGATTATCCTCACACTGAAAACTGACAAAGATTTGAGCTTTAACTTCAACTCCAGTATCTTTTTATCATCTTTCTTCTCCTTCTTTCTCTCTTTAAAAGGGAGAGAAATACAAGCAGGAAAAAGAACCACCCCCTCCACACATGGTGATGGTGGAAGAGTTCCACACGGTTTCTCCTTCAATTTTCCCAACATTCTTACAAAGACAGTATTGCTCCTTTCACAGATTAGGAAACTGAGGTGTGGAGAAGTCAAACAGATTTTAAATGTATACATTTAATATGATTTTTATTTTTTTAGGTTTTTGCTTTTCTGGAACTAGAAAAAAAACAGTTCTAAAGTATTCATGGAAAAATAAACAAGCAAGAATTGCCAGGAATATGAAAAGCAACAAGAGGAAACTAGTTTTAAAAGGTATTAAAACTTTTTCTAAAGCCAATAATGTGATACTGGTATACAAGAAAAAGACTAATGGAGTACAAACCCCAGAGACACCCCAATACATCTAAAAGTTAACAGGACGATGAGGGTATTCAAAGAAGGGCTCTGAAACCAACAGGTGAAAGTAACAGCCACACAGAAAAAGATAAAATCGAATCTACACATCATTCTGAACACCAGAATAACCTCTAGATTAAAGATTCCGACGTGAAAGTGATACCACAAAAGTACCAAAAGCAAGCACGGGCAAATTCTAAAAACCCTGGAGGCCTTTCAGTGACTAAACTATATTGGCAGTTCTTGTCTATCAAACTGTCACAAATTCAAAGGTTGTAAACACAATATGTTGGGAAGGCTCCAGGAAAACAGGTACTCTCATACCTGCAATCGGCCTTCTTGTATCTGTGGGGTTCCGACAGTGGATTCAACAACAGGTTGAAAATATTTTTTTAAAAATTGTCTGTACTGAACATATACTTACTTTTTCTTTGTTATTAGTCCCTAAACAATACAGTATAATAACAATTTATAAGGCATTTATATTGTATTAGGTCTTATAAGCAATCTAAAGATGATTTAAAGTATGTGCAGGATGTGCATAGGTTATGTGTAAATACTGTGCCATTTTATATAAAAGACTCAGGCATCCTTGAATTTCAGTATCCACAAAGGTGTCCTCAAACCAACCCTCCATGGATAACGAGGAGCAACTACGCCTGTAGGAGTTCAAAACAGTGCAACACTAGAGAAGGGAGGTACTTAACAAAATGATAAATGCACTGCCCACTGGCAGTAATCCCACTTCCAGGAATGAATCCCACAGATACACCTGCACACATATAAAACGACATGCATGCAAGCTACTTCACCACTGTGCGGCCTGTGATGAACCAAGAGACAACCCAACCCCCGCCGGGGGGCTGGCTGAATAAACATGGCGCTTAACAGACATTCTGAAGCTGTTTAAAAAAGTGTTTCCCGGGGAAGGAAAGATAATAGAGTGAGACAAACGTCATCACCCTACGTATATGTATGAATATGCAAATTGTATGATTCTACTTTGTGTTCAACCAAAAAAATGACAGTTGTACTCCCATTTGTGTACAATGAACCAAAAAAAAAAGTGTTTTCTATAAACAAATACTATATTCGTTCTAAATAAATACTAATAGGAAAAGATCTCAAGAACATAAAAAAAAGCCAAGGGACAGAATTAAGTTACTACATTTACTACAGTTACTACAGAATTAGTATGCTACATTTTATATAAAAAGAATGCATACACTATACTGGCATTTCTCATAATACAAGAAGAAACAATGGACATCTATAGGAAACAAATCAAATGAGGTTATCTAAGAAAGGGGGGAAAAGGGGAGCCAAAGCAGTTGAAAGTCAGACTTTCCCATGCATGCCTGTGTCATTTAAATTTTTGAACCATAAGAACATATTATCTATATTAAAAGAATTTTTAAATGTTAAAAGAATACTCACAGAAAGAAGAGAATGCAAAGAGAACCACCTATAAATCAGACTTAAAAATCAAGCTTTAAAAAGAAAATTTTTTTCTAAAATTAGATGCTGAAAGCAATCTTAGTGTGGTCATCACAAAAAACATATTTTCCCTTCAATCAAAGTTAAAGCACATGATAATCATCTGTGCTTTTAAAACGCTATTTGAAGGGGTAAGGAATTAGAAGAGAGGATAGAAATGTACGAGAAGGATACTCTAGTCTAATGGTTCTCCAAGTACAGCAACTGAACCAGCAGCATCAACATCATGTGATAAGTTGTGAAAATTAAAATTCTCAGGCTCCCACCCAGACTACAAAATCAGAAACTCTGAAGTACTAGTCCCACAATCCTGGTAGTACACCCGCAAGTCTGAGTCACACACCTTGTCTGGTGCCTCCCACAGGTTCACGTGCACCACCAGTCTGCATTTCAAACAAGCTTCAGGAGCTTCAGATATGCTGCTGCTCTAGGACCACACGTGGATAAGCAGAGCTGAAGTCCTCCTGGGGAAAAAGGTATGCAGCCTTCATATGGTTTCGTTTCCTATGAAACCCATCCTCAATGTCAGATGGTCAGAGCCCTTACACAGGTTTCCTGGCCAAGAGATACCATGGAGCTAGTTTCCCATATAAACTGTACACACAGAGAAAATGTTTTCAAATATATTCTTATAAAAACAATAACAACTGGGAATCATTGAAATTCAACCTAAGGAAGTCTCACTGGAAAAAACTGTAAGTGGACCTATAAACCTTCAGAAATAGGACAAAGAAACAAAAATAATCCGTATCTCACAAATTCTGCTCATGTTGTCTGAATAACTTAATCTCAAATGCATTAACCCCTCATGTGCTCCATGAAAAAGCACCAAGAAGTTTGTTTCCCTCAAACCCTCTTCAAAAAAATGGTCCTCATGTTTAAGAACATCGATCTTCCATTTGTTTTACATGGGGAGAAAGATCTCTACAGGAATCTTCTGAGTAAAGAATTCTAGTTTAGATAGAAGGATCTAGACACATGTATCTTTATTTTGAAAGTCACTTCTGAATAAAGTTTTTGGTGCTAAAAATTAACCAACGTGCTGAAATTTTTATATATTTCCTATTTCACAGCCTCTGGGACGCCATCACCTTTAAGAAATTCTTAGAACATTCTTATTCTTTGTACCATTCAGAAAGAAGAAAACTTGCCATGTGGTTATAAGATGCCAATTTTAAGATTCCATCCATCTCAGATGTTCATCTTAAAAATCAATGAACTGCCTTAATTATAAACCATACATACATATGATAAATTGTTTTCATTCTAGCTAACTCTTATGTCTCTCAAAGGTAAAATATATCCCCCGTGCTTAGAAACTGGAACATTTTCAACATCTCTGTAATTCATTTTTTAGTTTACTTAAGAACATGTGAATATGAAAAAAAAATAATGAGTTTTAAAAACAGTATCACCTCTTTTACCCTGGAACATATTACTTGCTCAAAATAATAAAAATTACTTTCAATTTGGATGACTTTTCAGCTCAAAAGGACTCAACATATCTCAAGACAACTTAAAGTATATCCTCTTCTAACATGTAAATTACATTTGTTTCCACAGCACCTTTCAATACTAATTAGCAACAAACACAGGATTTTTTTAAAAAATCAAATAAACATCCTTTTTAGAGTTAAACAAGTTTAAGAAATTTATGTTACAATGTAGCTATAAAATGATCTGAGCTAAACTCTCTTAACTTGATTTTAATTTTTCTCTACCCAAGCTAACAGTATTTCAAATGAAAAGACAACTTGTAATAAGTCATATCATGAGGACTGGCATATGTACATCTGCATTTTCCAAATTTGCTAATATGAACAACAGTAAACAGAAAAGGTTATTTTAAAAGTGATTACAGTTGGGCGTGGTGGTGCTTGCTTGTAATCCCAGCAACCTGGGAGGCTGAGGCAAGAGAATCCCAAGTTTGAGGCTGCTTCAGCAACTTCAGAAGACTGTTTCAAGAAGGTGAAAAGGCTGCAACACCTCTGGGTTCAATCCCTAGTAAGTAACTGGCCCCAAAATGATTACATCAATATGTACTTAGCTCAGACCCACTGCTCACATACTGCTGTCACTTCCCAACTCTGTTCTCACATCAAACTGCTAAAATGGTTCAGTGTTTAGTTGTCAACATTTCTCATGTGAATTCCCATTGAACAAAAATTTTCTGACAGATATTAACCTTGCCTCCCAAGATTCTAACCAAGACCATGTCTTTATTTATATGTCAGACACTTCAGAAAGAAAAATTTTCCCAGAAAAAAAATTATTTATAACTTAAAATCTGCCCACTTTCCTGTTATAATTGAGTGAATAATGGAGACTGTTCTTTATAGTATTTCTCAAATGGGCAGAACTGTCCTTAAGGGATATTTTTAGTTATCAAAGAGATTGGGGGACACCCCTGGCATTTAGTGTTTGGGGGCCAGGATGTAGGCTTCATACAGAGCTTGGGTGGGATGCATCTGCATCATCAAGATTCATCCTGGTCACAAGAATTTTGATCTTAAAATAGTCACATTAAGCCCACTATAAACTAGCATTACTTTAAGACACAATATTAAAAAGTTTTTACAGGAAACCCCCCACTCACATCCCTTGCCTCTAATGATGTAGGAGAAAGTAGTAAGGGAAGCTTCAGGAGAATAAGGAAACTGTCTAAAAGTTGGTGCTCATTTCCTCACACTACACCTTAACATACATTTCAATAAGAGTGAGCACACAGGGACTAGTGTATATGCTTAACAGAATGAGATGGCACCTACATTTTACTGAACCCAAAAATCTCAATCTTGTTAATATTTTACTTGTTACTACTAGCAACAGAAGGAATTCATTGCTGTTCCTTCAAGCAGCAGTACCTCAAAGCATGACACAAAGATGTGCTGCGACACCATGTGAAAAGGAGGCATCCGTGGAAAGGTCATAATATGATCTGTGCCTTGACTGAGGCAGTCTGTAATTGACCTTGGCATGTCATCCCTAGCTCAATCAAGCCTCTCTTTTTTATGCATAAATAAGGTTATCCCAACACTAAGTGTTTTCCCCCTAGTTTCCACCTTCATCTCACTTTTTCTTGTTTGCAATAGATCCTGATACTTTTTACCAACTGAAACTTCTTCATTGGAAGCAGGTGTAAGCTCTCCAGCGCATGCTGTCTTCCAGCTGAAAGTTCAGGTTGTAAGTGATATAGCAACTGTTATAGAACAGACATAGACTGTTCTATAACATACATAGAACTGTCATAGACTGTTCTCCCTTTATTTCTCTTTTACATTTAAGTGAAAGCATCATAATTACATGTGTAGGTGGGTTCTATTATTTACGGATTTCACTGCAAGATAGTGAAGTGGGCTTTACAAACGTTCCCCAGCAAGGAGAGGGGCCTTGATTCTGTGGTTGACAACCACTGTTCCAGAGTGGAATCACGTGCTTCTACGGGAATCAAACTTTCCTTTGCCTAAGGCAAGCCCTGGGTTCCAATATTCCACTTTCATTGGGTTAGACACTCCACCCCTGGCGTACACGGGTCACTCTGAGTCCACCTCTGCTCTCTCTCACACTGGGCCAAACGACAATTTAGGGGTCGGAGACCTTCCGGGAATAGGACAAAAGGCGTGGAAAGGGCCTCTTCCAAGAAACTCACATACCATGCTGCACCCAATTTCAGGGGGGTCCCAGACACACCCTCTGCAGCCCCACCAGGACCCCAGAGAACCAGCTGTGGGCACCGTTGGGGAGAAGGACCGGAGGCAAGGAAGGGGGACAGGCCTGAGCGGGTGTTGGAAGCCCCATCCCACCACGTCCCAGCAGTGTGACTTCGGGCAGGGCGCTGCACCTCTCTGTGCAGCCCGAGCGTGGAAGCGCACAAGTTAAGTGCCTGGCACACAGCAAAGTGGCGCTGCCATGGACAGCAGCGCCAACCCCGCCGCCCTGGGAAACTGAGGCGGGCTCCGGGGTCGCACCCGAGCGCGAGGACAGACTAGCCAGGGGCACTGGCCCGGCGGCCCGCGGCCCCAGCCGCCCCGCCCCGCGCGGGTCCCGGGACGGCGCGGACCCGGCGGCGCCCCTGCAGCCGCGGGGCGTGCTGGGCGGCCTCCGAGGACGCGGGCCGCCCGCTCGCCCCGCTCCCCTCGCCCAGGCCTCGGTCTCTGCCGCTCTCACCCTCCTCAGCCCCCAACGGCCGCCGCCGCCGCCCGCCGCTCACCTCTCGGGCCGCCGCCGCCGCCGCTACCGCCGCCGCCGTGAGATCTCGCGAGACTTCGCTCCCCTCCGCACTCCCCCGCCCTCCCCGCGGCGCGCGCGGACCCCGGTCTGCAAGCTGCTCGGCGCGTTCCCTTTACGCCGCCCACCGCGCCCCGGGGTCAGGCCTGGCGTTTCTCGCGACCTTGTAGCTGCATCCCCGGCCCCGAATTCACTCCATCCACCCCCGTGAATCCCGAAGGGTTAAAACCCAGGTGCGAGGCGACCGCCTCTGTCTCACCTGGCCGGCCGGGTGCGCGTGCGCATGCGCGTGCCCGGGCCCTGGACCCGGGAGCCTCACTCAGCCCGGGCTTGGACCACAGGGACGACCGTAGTCATAGCGGCCGGTCGTTGGGTGCTCCGCGTCCCTCGAGCCGAGAACTTTAACAACTCCCCATGGGTCCTCACAACTGCCTCAAGAAGTGGGTATTACCATCCTCCCTGCTCCAGGGACGAAAAACTGGAGGCTTGACAAGGTCAAGCCGTGTCACACAGCTAGGAAGTGGCAAGAGCCCACGTTGGAATTCGGGATCGTCTGGTGCCCAAACCACTGCCCTCCATGACAGCCCCCAGGCCCTGTCCCTGCTTGTGCCAAGGGCGCTGCCTCTCAGCACCAGTCTTCACTCCCACCCCATCCTGCTCTCAGTGTCCACCAGGGTGAAAAGAGACCAGCCTAGGAGGTCATTTGCTACAATACCCCTGTCTCGACGGAATTGTTATCAATAAAATGTTTCAGCTTCATGGCAAGAATTTCCTAAGGCCTCCCTGTGCTGTTTCTTGGGCAGGGCCCAGAAAGTGATGTGACTGTATCTGTAATGAATTCTGCAGCCTCCTTAAACGGGTGACATTTTGCTAATAGAAAGTAAGATGGAATGGCACACAGGACATAGAATCAGAATATACATGACATTAGGGAGAAGACACGTGAAACTTCTTCCCAGGAGAAATCTTAATATAATAATTGTTTCTAAAGAAAAGGGGCTAACATTTATTGAAGGCATATAGAGGTGACTACTCACATGCTTGCCATCCTGGAGATAAAAAAGCTAGCCTAAGTGTTCATAGTGAGTCAGAATTTGGACCTGAGTCTGAGTTCGGTCCTGTTCCACAGGACAGCATAAGCGACCTCTTCTTTGACGGTACGGTTGATCCTTTTGTCAGGGTCTTCCTGGGCTAAACAGCCTACCTGATAGTTATATCTGTTAGCAAATGTAGGCCCACTCACCCTCCAAGATTATCCACTCTCCCAGGAAATAATTCTGCTATGTGAGCCAGATCATATGGGTGCTCCTCTCATGTGTCAGCATGACCTAATCCACCAGCTGGAGGAGTGGGTAAGGAGGCAAAATCACATCAAAGGGGCAGCTACAAGGGTGCCCAGCTCTGCTCCAAGTGCTGTCCACTCACTAACTCGTTTAGTCTGACAATCCTGCATGAGTCAGAGTTCCCCAGAGAAACAGAACCAATAAGATATAGATGTAGCTATGTAAGAGGGAATTGATCATGGAAGCTGGGAAGTCCTGAAATATGCTGTCTACAAGCTGGACAACCAGGGAAGTCTGTGACATAGCTCAGTCCCAGTACAAGGATCCCAGAACCAGGGGAGCTGATGTAACTCTCAATTCAAGACTGAGGGCCTGAAAAACTGGGGAGGCTGCAGGTGCAAGTCCCAGGACCTGAAGACCAGAGAATCTGAAGTTTTGGTGTTGAAAGGCAGAAGGGGATTTGTGTCCTGGCTCCAGAAGTGAGAACAAATTCACCTTTCTTTTGCCTTTCTGTTTTATTTAGGCCTTTAACCAATTGAGGTGAAGGCCACTGATACAAAGTGCAGTCTTTAGAAACATCCTCACAGACATACCCAGAAATAATGTGGCACTAGCTATCTGGGTATCCCTTAGCCCAGTGAAGTTCATATCTAAAATTAACCATCCCGTATGGAAGTTATCATTGCCCCCATTTTACAGATGAGGAAACCAAGGACTTAAAAGGTAAAAGGACTTGTCTAAGGGCACACAGTGGGTAAGAGGTGTAGTTGGAATAAATTCGAATCAGTCTGGCTCCAGATCTACAAACTTTAGCCTCAGTGACCAACCGGTTCTTCCCCACCAGGAAAGCCTATAGTTTTTATGAAACGGAATGCTGAAAAATCATCTCAAGTTAAAACTTCAGTTTTTTAGTTACTTACTGTACATTCCCCATAAGATAGATTGTGCTTTAGTACTCTCATCTGAATTAAGAATATGAATAGTTGGGAAGATTAACTGAGTTAATATATGCAAAGTATATGCTCAGTAAATTATAGCTGTTAGGCACTCAGTACATTATAGCTATTTTGACCACAGATGAATTTTCTGGGCTATTTTATTTATTCCTCATCTTCCAATGAAAAATCCAAATCACATTGATGGGTGTGCTCAGATGGAGGGATGAAAGTAGTTTCTAGCACACTGAAAAACAATGATCAATAGACCAAGGGACCCCAGCACTTCCTCCTAATCATGGAAGGAAACCACTCTTCCATGGCTCTCTCTTCCCAGTTTCCTGGGAGAGTGGCAGCCTGTTTTATAAAGAGCTCCCCTTACACAGGAAAAACCACCCAAATATTTTTAAAGATCTGACTCTGGAAGAAATCACTCCATAGATAGGCAAAAAAAAAAAAAAAGAAAAGAAAAGAAAAGAAAAGAAAACACACTAAAATGAAGGTTCTTAAGAGAATTTTGGCAAGGTCGGGGAGGAATACCACAGTGACATCATGATTAGAGGGAAGGTTTTATAGGCACAATCCTGCCACCAATCTCTGGCATTGGTACTCCAGATTCAGGCTTCTAAAGTATGACACATGCTCGTGTCAATGGCAAAATCTTCTGGTGGGACAGATCCTCACAGGGAAGGAGTGGGCGTAGCAAGATCCACGGGGACATTATGGGTGATTGTAAGCTGCACACCCCTGTAGGTATACTACATGGTATGTGGTATAATTTAAAAGTATAAGGTATTAACACATCGTTTGATCCAAGAGAGAGTTAATAAATGCCTCTCTGATGGGGTTTGCTTAATGCTCATTCATTTAATAAAAACATATTAAGCACTTAAGTGCCAGTTACTGTGTTAGTGGCTGTGAACGAGGCAATCATAGTTCATGGTCTCATTGCGTGTATGACCTAGAGGGAGAGAGAGGTAGTGGTGAAATAACTGAACCAAAAGCTGTTGAAAAACAATGTGATAAATAGGGTGAAAAAGAAAAAAAAAGAGCTAATGACTGCTCCCCCCCCAGAAAGGTTGTATGCAAGAGTAGGAAAGAACTTTGATTGAAACGAGTTCTGAAGGATGCATAGGAGCAAACTAGGCAAGGGGGAGAAAGGACTGCATTCTAGCGACAAGGATGGCAGGGATCAGCAAGAAATAGCATTGGTAGCACAGTTGGCCAGCTTCGAAGATGGTGTTTGCAGGCTCCAGGTCCTGAAGAAGGAGCAGCACTGGGCTGCAGCAGCAGTGGCTGAAGCAAGGGCAGGCTCCTGGCACCTGGCACTTCAGGGCGGCAAGGGCGGGGCAGTGGTTAGTTCATCTGGCCAAGCCTGCAGTGTGGTTTGGGGCATTTTTCCTAGAAGCTTAGCCTCAAGTTCTTTCCTCCAACCCTCCCGATGATTCTGTGGGATGCCTAACATCCTCTAGTGCTACCCTTTCTACTTAAAGCCTTTACTATTTCTACCCAAGAACACTGACCTCTCATAAACCAAAGCCCTTTAGAGCCCAGGATTCTTGGGGGAAGCTTACTAGAAACAGTGGAAAGGGAAACTTCCCTTTCCATCTGGCTTTAAGAGAGAACCCTAGGCAGAAGCACACGCCTATACTCCCAGCTGCTTAGAAAGCTGGGGCAGGAGGATGGCAAGTTTGAAGCCAGCCTGGGCAATTTAGTGAGACCACGTCTCAAATAAAGTTTTTTAAAAAGGGCTGGAGATCTGGAGATGTAGCTAAGTGGTAGAGTGCTTGCCTAGCATATGCAAGGCCCTGGTTAAATCCCAGTACCACAAAATGAGAGAGAGAAAGAGAGAGAGAGAGAGAAAGAGAGAGAGAGAGAGAGAGAGAGAGAGAGAGAGAGACTGACTGCTGGAAGTCATCATACTTTCCTGACTTACAGAGAACTTCCATTGTTATCAATGGCTTTGTCCACGGGAACTGGCCTTAAAACAGGCTTGCATGGTGGAGAACAGAGCAGAGAAGCTACAAGATTCTAGGTCCCTGATGACATCACCATGTTGCTGGACTGACTTCAGTCCCACAGGGCTCTGGACATCCTCTTTCCTGTGCTAATGCATGTGGTTAAACCAACTCCACTTGGCTTCTCTGTTCCTTACAGCCCAAACATTCACACTGGGACAGGCAGGAAGGCAGCAATTTATGGGCAATAAACATACATCCTCCCTGCCTGCACCTAGAGCCACCCCGATTCCTGTGCAACCTCCCAATGTAGCCCTCTGCCCATCCATCCTACTCAGATAAGCCCTGTCGGGTTCCAACCACTTTGCTTGAGAAAGCACCTCCTTCCTTGGCCCCTCACATCCTTTGATTATCTCTTTGATGGACATAAAGTGGGCTTTTACTTGCCCAGCTCACACATCTGGTAAGTGGCAGAGCTGAAGGTCTGAAGGCCATCCAGATTCCAGGCTTTTAACCACTAAGTTTAATGCCATGTATCATCCAGCCTTGTTAAGTTAAAAAAAAAAAAAAAAAGGCCCCTAGCCAGAACAAAAAAAAAAAAAAAAAAAATTCAAATCCAGCTCCATATTTGCTATGGCCTTGAACACACCTCGTAAGTATTGCTAGGAAATGAAGTTGATGATGCCAACTTTGTAGAGTCTGGTAGTCATTTGCACTGCTCACCAAAAATTTCTGGCTCTCCCCCTTTTGGGCACATGCAGGATTGCACTTCCTGGTCATGTGACTAGTACTGACCAAAGAGTGTGCATGGAAGGAGTTTGTGCCATTTCTGGGCCGAAGCATTTAATGCTAGTGAGAGACCAGCCTGAGATCTGTCTCTGGCAGGATAAACCACAGTGCCCACGAGGGTAGTTTCTCCATTGGGCAGAGCCCCCAGTCAGTCTATCACGGTCACATAATGTGAGCAAAACACAGATCGTTTTAGGTTTAAGCCATTTAGATTTGGGGCTGATGACTGTCATCTCATGTTCTATCCTATCCTGACTGATTCAGCTGGCCCATATCCACATCCACAGGTTCAACCAGCTAAGGATCAAAACTTCTTTTAAATAAACTGTGACAAGGGCTGGGGCTGTAGCTCAGGGGCAGAGCACTTGCCTAACGTGTGAGGCACTGGGTTTGAAAAATTAAACAAATACAGGCAAATTGTCCATCTACAATTATAAAAATTTAAAAACAATAAATTAAAAAACCCTGCATCTATACTGAACATGTATAGACATTTTTCTTGTCATTATTCCCTAAACAATACAGTACAGCAGCTATTTTTATAGAATTTACATTGTACTAGGTTTTTAAGTAATTTAGAGATGATTAAAATATACAGAAAAATATGAATAGGGTCATGCATATACTAAGCATCCATGGATTTTGGAGTCTGCAAGAGGTCCTGGAACCATTCCCTCAAGGATACCAAGGACAACCATACACACAGTTTGATCGTTTACTCATTGATTTAAACATTTTTCTGCCCAGCTGGATAAGACTGAAGGCTCAAGCCGCAGTCCTGAAGGTCTTAGTTTAAATATATCTGGGATGGGGCTCAGACCTCTGCTCTGTCTGATGCTCCCAAGAGATTCTGATGCTCTGGCAAGCCTGAGATTCCTGCATGGCTACCTCTTGTGATGGTAGAGTGGACTATGGTGTCCACTCTGGAGGGCTAGCTAGACTTGGAGGACAAGCTCAGAGCCAGAAAAATTACAATCCTAATGGGTAGGTGATCCAAAATATGAATATGAAGTAAGTCAAGAATATACAGGTGGTTTGTGAATGATAAAGCTTTACATGTAACGGGAAGTAGATATGCTTCTTGGCAAATCCGTTCGTCAACTCTGCAACCCAAGACCGGGTACCCAAGCTGTCGACTTAATACATAGACTATATTATCCGTCACTCTGCTTTCCAGTCATGAAAATGAAAGCTTAGAAAAGCTCTAAAGATATGGCCCAGGGTCGAAACAGCTAGCACATGGCTGAATTGGAATCCAGACACAGGCTTTTCTCTATCTAGAGCCCAAGGCCTTAGCTGATTCACAAAAGGCCCCTGCTTCTCTCTCCAGCTTTCTCTCTTGTCTCCCCCTTGACCTTGAACTCTATCTTGAAGCCACATCTAACTGCCTGTGACTGCAGGCCCACCCCCTGCTGCACACTTCAGTACTTTCACTCCTGCTCCTATGTCTGTCTGGCATGCCTTTCCTCCATCCTCACCACCTTGTTTCCAAACCCCAGCCAGGTCATTGAACCCTCAGTTGGGTGTCCCCATCCTTGGTGCTGTGACCGCCCCCATAGCACAGTCCTTCACTTGCTGGTTGAGGGCCTCCATCATTAGGTTGCAGCCACATAAAGAGTGGGGTTTGGGCTTTGTTTCTCTGAGTCATGTGACTCGCACTGGGGACACGGTGCTAAAGCACCAGCCATGGCCGCATGAATACTTAACTCAGCAAAACCAGAACCCTAAAACCTACAAGACAGATCCTTCCAGCAAGACCACACGGCAAACTATTTCTATGAAAGGCCCTTGTCGTCTTGTAGGTTTGTGACCTCTGTACAATTCTCCACCTCTGTGAATCTCAGTGTCTCAGACATAAAATGGGACTCACGAGAGCACCTGTCTCACAGTTGTGAGAATTCATGAAGATGTGAACTTAAGTGTGCTGCCTGGTTCTTAAGGGTAGGACCTCAATGTTATGAGTGTCTTCTTATTACAATTACTGGTATTATCCTTCCTCAGTTTGCCCCATAGATGTCATCATTAATATTATTGTTCAGATATCCCACAAAGTCTAAATGTTATGGTTTGGATGTGAGGTGTCCCCTAAACACTCACATGTGAGACAATGCAAGAAGGTTCAGAGGATAAATAATTGGGTTGTAAGAGTCTTAACCCAATCAGTGAGTTAATCCCCTGATGGGATTAACTGAGCGGTAACTGAAGTGGTGGGTGTGGCTGGAGGAGGTGGGAATTGGGGGTGTGTCTTTGGGGGTATATATTTATATCTGGCCAGTAGAGTCTCTCTCTGCTTTTTGATCACCATGTGAGCTGCTTCCCTCTGTCACATCTTCCACCATGATGTCCTGCCTCACCTGGAGTCCTAAGGAATGGAGCCAGCCTTCTATGGACTAAGACCTCTGAAACTGTGAGCCCTCAAATAAACCTTTCCTCTTCTACAATTGTTCTGGTCGGGTCTTTTAATCCGAGCAGCAAAAAAGCTCACTAAAACACTAAGTGACTTTGCTAAATATTCCTTTCTAGAATGCTTAGTATTCTCAGACTCCTCAGAATGAGTTCTTCACTGTCTTGTGATGGTTCAGTGTTCTAATCATGAATTATCACCCCTGTACCCCAGGAAGCTGCCCGGTAGCTCCTCAGGAAGTCTGTGTCTGCCAGACAATTCCATTCAGGTTTTCTGGATATAGTTAAGAAAATATAGATTCAAGCCGGGCGTGGTGGCGCACGCCTGTAATCCCAGTGACTCGGGAGGCGGAGGCAGGAGGATTGAGAATTCAAAGCCAGCCTCAGCAAGGCAAGGGCTAAGCAACTCAGTGAGACCCTGTCTCTAAATAAAATACAAAATAGGGCTGGGGATGTGGCTCAGTGGCCCAGGGCCCCTGAGTTCAATACCCGGTTCCAAAAAAAAAAAAAATAAAGAAAAGAAAAAGAAAATATAGGTTCTCCTTAGGCTTCCACTTTCACTGACATTCTCCCCCCATGAGTATTTCTGGCTCATTTATGGTCAGCCCAGGCCACTGTGAAGGTGGCCC
Organism: Glaucomys volans; assembly: GCA_020662805.1. NCBI lineage: Eukaryota > Metazoa > Chordata > Mammalia > Rodentia > Sciuridae > Glaucomys > Glaucomys volans. The sequence continues at coordinate 253,646 of JAJEJO010001516.1, forward strand.
CCACCTCTCCCTGGGGAGAGTCAGGATGGCAATCAGGCCTCTGGGCTTTTGGAATCATTGATAACTCAAAAAGAAATAATACTCACAATAAGTTTATTTTCTATCTTCCCAGGAGGAACTTAAAGAATGGGGCTTTGAATTTGGAAGAATAATGCTCCACACACCATCAGAGTGAGCAAATCTTGTCCCCCTTTCCCTCCTTCTCCTTCACATATGTGGAGCACGGTAGGCAAAATGTGGGTTTTGGTGTGACATTCCTTGAGGTTGTTTGCTGAACAAGTCTGGGCAGTTAGGAAAGGACAGGGAAACAGATCATCTCCTCACACCCCAAGTGTCATAAGAGCAGGGAACCTAAGAGGGAACCCAAACTCAGGCCACAAAGTAGGTTCGGAAGACCCAGGCGTTGAGCGGTGTTTGCTGAGACCCACACCGAGATGGACATTCACGGGGTCTGTACTGGAAACAGACATGGGCCGTCGGAGGTACAGGGAGCAGCAGGTATGTTGGGATGAGGAGGGAACAGAAGTCAGTGAAGAGATAAAGAGGCGGCCAGAGAGGCTAGTTGCCTACAGGGAGGCCTGTGGCCAAACTGAGATGGACACAGAGCAGGAATTTTCCCCAGAGGGCTGGAGCGGAAAATTGCCTTTTTTTTTTTTTTTTTTTTTTCAGAACCATGTTGACACACAATTGCTTAAATAAATTTTCATTCCCATCTCATCTGACTCATTTGGCTGGAACAATGAGCTTACATTCCACAGCCCGGGCTGACCCTCCTGCACCCCACTGCCGATAAAGCATGAAGAGTGTGATTAGTGCTCTTTTCATGACGAAGGACCATGAAATCAGCCAGGTTCTCTTTTGTGTAGCTTCTGACAACAACGTCTAGCATCCAATACTGGGTTCTCCTGTCAGCCATTTCTAGGGGAGAACAAAACTCGGGGGTGCATGATAGAGGAACATTTTTCACAATCTAACAAGATTTAAGCATCAGCCCTTCAATTAAAACAAAAAGAAAAGGAAGAAAGAATACCACAGTCACAAGTAAGGAAAGAGGACTTTAGCTGTGCGGTGGCACATGCCTGTGATTCCAACTACTCAGGAGGCTCAGGCAGGAGGATCACAAGTTGGAGGCCAGCCTCAGCAATTGAGTGAGATCCTGTCTCAAAATAAAAACTATAGAAAGGGCTGGGGATGTTGCTCAGTGGTTGAGTGCCCCTGAGTTCAATCCCCAGGACCGAAAAAAAGAAAAGAGAAGAAAAAACATGTAAGATTGAATGCTGCAATGATGAATTGAAATCAGTAGTTTCAATATGAACTAAAGATCTTGATCAAAGAAAAATGAAAAGAAAGGAAGAAAAAAAGATGCATGGTATTCGTGTATTTATATACATAACCTAGTCCCAAACTCTGAACTTAGAACTCTTGTTTCATAGCAATGAGCAGAGTAGATCTCCACCCAGATCTTGGTTGCTAAATATTCTTCTTCAATAAAAGAGACCCGGGCTCCTTGGACAAATGGTTGCTCCCAGAGATGGAGCAGGGAAAATATAAAGTAACTTTGGAACACCTTGTGGTGCTAGAAAATAGGGATGGGGCAGTTTAAAAACATTTTTTAATTGGTATATTATAATACCTATAATACATTATAATACCTATAAAACCATCCTATAATATAGGATGATTCGTTGTGACATTTGTAAGACACATAACATAACTTGGTCAACTTAATGGGGGTTTATTAAAAGGACATAAGAACTGAAAGAGTTCCAATAGACAACGTTGGAACAGTTTGAGCAACTGAATGATGATAGTATTGGATTGCAAGTCATAGAATTAAATAGATACCCGTGAGTCCGTGTGAATAAGAAGCAAAAGAAAAGAAGAAAGGAAGGAATAGAGAAAGAGTTTGTTTCCTCAAAGAGAATAACAACAAACTGAGAAAGAATGAGAGAAATAAAATCAAAATCAAAATTAGAAGACCATAGCAATCATGGCTGTGGGTAAGATCTATGAATGGATGCCAAACTCAAAGTGAGCAAAAAAATAAAGTTGTTGGGTTTTTTTTTCCCCAGTACTGGGAATTGAACCCAGGGCCTCACCCATGCCAGGCAAGTGCTCTTCCACTGAGCCACGTCCCATAAATAAGTAAAGATTTGGGGAGAAATAAGATATTCTACAGGTATCTCCCACAAGATATTTATTAATCACAAAAGGGAAAATAAGGAGTTTATAATGAAGAAATCCAAGAGGCATCACATTCATCAAGAGATCGAATCAGCATCACTCCTACCAAGACAAGTTGTTGTATCCCTCTCCCCCTCCAAATAATCCCATGAGGACCTTTCACCTTGGTGGCACCTCTCCCCAAAAACCCCACAGCCCAGCCCAATAATAAGCAAACACCAAACTTAAGAGGAGAGACATTGTACAAAACCTCTGACCAGCATCTTTCAAAAGTGTCAAGGTCAGTCGGGTGTGGTGGCACACACCTGTAATCCCAGAGACTGGGGAGGCTGAGGCAGGAGGATCGTGAGTTCAAAGCCAGCCTCAGCAACTTAGCGAGGCCCTAAGCAACTCAGTGAGACCCTGTCTCTAAATAAAAGAAAACCTAGGGCTGGGGTTGTGGCTCAGTGGTAGAGCACCTGCCTAGCTCGTGTGAGGCACTGGGTTCGATTCTCAGCACCACATATAAATGAATAAGTAAAATAAAGGTCCAAAAAAAAGTGTCAAGGTCATACAAGAGGAGAGACTGAGGTATTATCACAGGTTAGAAGAGATCAAGGAGTCATTATGACTAAATGCAATGTGAGATCCTGGACAGAAACAGGACCTTACAGGAAAACTGGTAAAATTCAAATAAAGTCTATAGGTGAGTTGATAGTTTTGTACCCATGTGAATGTCTTTGTTTTGATCATTATACTGTAGTTGTTTGTTTACATGTTCGTATTGGGGATTGAAAATGCCCAGGGACACTTTCCCACTGAGCTACACCCTCAGCTCTTTTGATTTTTTTATTTTGAGATAGTGTCTAATAGCTAATCTGCTTTGGGCCTTTGCTTACTTTCTGAGGCTGGCCTCAAGTTTGCGATCCTCCTGCCTCAGCCTCCTGAGTTGCTGGGATTACAGGCATGCACCACCACTGCGCCCAGCCTATAGTTATTTTGTTTCTTAAAGGGTCAGCGTTAGAGGAAACTGGGTGAAGGGTCTGTGGGAATATTCTGTGGTTTTGCATTTTTTTCTGAAAGACTAAGTCTCCCAGTAGACCCCACCTCTTAACGTTTCCTCTGTCTCAACATCGCCACACTGTAGACCAAGCTCCCAGGATGTGAACATCGGGGGACACACTTCAACCACGGCTAAACCATAGCAGTGTGTTCAAGGCAAGGTGTCACCCATCACCATGAACACTAGGCACTAACTAGACTTAGGATGGAATGCTGAATCCACATTCCTACCCACAACTACTGCTCCTGCCACACTTCAGACTTTCCTCCCAGCAAGCCCACAGGCAGAGGGGGAAGGAAACTTCCAACAGCACGAAGACATAGCCCTTGGTTAATGGTAGTAACCAAGTGGCCAGCCCACACCAGCATTTTAGGTCTGTGCGAGGGCACTTCCCATCGGTGGGGAAATCAATCTCTCTGCTGCTGCCAAGGGGAGTCCAGAGCAGCGTTTGAAATTAGGGAGTCGGAAAGAAATGAATAGTTCTGATAAAGAAAAAAGTGGAGGAGAATATTGGGGTGGGGCGGGGAACATAAAAGAAGGTGGGAGGGGACGGATGTTCAGGGAGCTTTAAAGGAAGGTTGCTAACATTCAGGTATAAGTTGTTTGCATTGAAAACTCCTTCCAGATCCCCAGACCTTTGTCAACTCTGCTGCACACACAGGCTTGCTGTGTGTCCATGTGTCTTTGTATGTCTATCAATCTGTATGTGCGTATGTGTGTCTGAAGATGTGTGTCTTCGAGTGTGTATCTATATTTCTGTATGTTTCTGTGTGTCTGCAAGGCAGTCTGTGTCTGTGTGTTTGTGTGCATTTGTGTGTCTTCATCTCTGTGTGTTTGGGTCCATCTAGAGGAGTGCATTCATGTGTGTGCGTGTCTGTCTGAGCCTGTTTGTCTTCTGTGTGTGTGTGTGTGTGTGTGTGTGTGTGCGTGTGTGGTGGAAATCCCAGCAAAGGACTGATTTCTTGTGAAGACACATAAAAAGACTCAGAGGACGAACAAGATGTCAACCAAGACAGGAGGAAACTGAGCCCTAGGTGTCATGAGGATGTAAGGTCCTAGGAATTCGATGACATCTTTGCACAGGCGTTGGAATTTCCCTGGCACTTGGAATGCTGCTGGGGTGGAGTTTCAAGTCTGTAGTATGGAGAGACCTGAGGACAGGAAGACCTTCCCGGCAGATCAGCTCATACTGTGTTATCTCCATTTTGCAGCTGGGGAAACTGAGTCCCACGCCAGCACTTTCATGGGAGTGAAGAGAAGCAGCCAGCTGCTGAGCCAGCAGAGGCCTCTGGGTGAACTGAGTACAGTGAATTGCAGTGAGGAAAATCACCACCCTGTTTGCTTTCAGTCCTTCCGATGAGAAAGGCTCTTGTGGAGTAGTCCATCTCCAACCCCTGTCTCCCTGCTAGCGTCTTGTTGTTATCAGTCAACCCTGCTGGAGCATCACCACCTGGGGCTACAAACAGGACCTATTCTCCCATGAATTGCACAATGACAGCTCTGTAGACGGGATGTCACAACAATAGCACACCCCCATCCCCCCCAAAAGAACAAGTCTGGTTGGATTCTTAGATAACTTGGCTGTCTTATCTACATAAGCATGATGATATGGGAGATACAATTTTTTTTCCATTTAGGAGTCATTTAAATTTTGTTAATCATTTTGCGAATAAAATATGAAGCATTTATTCATTAGAAACCATTTAGCATCTGAAGCCTTCCTGAGCTCCTAAAAAGCTTTTGACACTTGTGATGTGAGAGGTAAATTCGAGAGAGTTTTTGATTGCTTGTTTAATTTTTATTTTGGAAAAATTCAAGGCTACGAAGGAGTTACAAGAACAGCACAATAATCTTTTGTACACTACATCTGACACTTGTATTTCTGTAAGCTCTTGTGTGTGTGCGCCTTTCTCTGTGTATTTATATGTGTATGAGTATTTATGCACATGAATATAACATACGTGCACACTTTTTTTTAAAAAAGCATTTGAGTTTCCAATATCATGATCTTTTAGTTCTAAATATTTCATGTATTCCCTAAGATCAGGGACATTCCTTTACACAACCACAATATGGTTACCAACTTCAGGAAATGTAATATTGATACCATGTCATTATCCAATAAGCAATCTATATTCAAAGTCTGCTGGTTATCCCAATGAAGTCATTTCAATAATTTTATTTTTTTCCTATCCACAATCAATTCAGAATCATACTACAAGTATCTTTAATTTAACCCGGAATGGTTCCTCAGTCTTTCTTAGTCCTTAGAACATTGATCACGCTCTGGGATCAACTCTAGAGTTGATCACACTCTGTTGCTTTTTTTTTTTTTTTTTTTTTTTTTTTTTT
>JAJEJO010001516.1:264223-301488 GCA_020662805.1 Glaucomys volans
CATACCCTGGAATTAGGTCTCCTTCTTAAGCCTCAAGCCTCTCAAAACATGAGGCTCTTTTCTGCCCCAGTAAGTCCTTTTAAAACGTGAATCAGATCATGCCATTCCTCTGATTGAAAGCCTCCAGTTCCCTCCCACCACACTTAGAACCGAGCTCTCGCCTTCAGACTCCTTGGAGGACCTGCATCATCTAGCTCCTGTCTCCCTTTGACCTTGATCTTGTTTATGGGCCGGGGTTGTGGCTCAGTGGTAGAGCACTTGCCTACCATGTGTGAGGCGCTGGGTTCGATTCTCAGCATTGTATATAAATAAATGATTTTTTTAAAAAAAGGTCCATCGACAACTAAAAAAAAAATTTTTTTTTTTTAAATTTTTGTTTGTTCCCTATTGGTCTTGGGCTGCAGCCACCCCAAGCTTCTCTCTCCTAAGATCTCCCTGTGCTCATTTCCAAACAAGGGTCTTTGCACTGTGATGTTCTATGTGTGCAAAACTGTCCCAGGCATTTGCAGGGCTGGCTCCTGGTCACCTGATCTCTGTCCAAATGTCACTGCCCCTGACCACCATCTCTACCGGAATAATTTCTTCCATAGTACTTCCTACAGCAGGCACTGTTGGTCAGTGGACCCAACCTCCACTGTCTTTGCCCTTCTCCTGAGTGGCCTGCTGGGCAGAGGTGGCCATCTGACCCAGATTTGTCCCATAAGAGATGCAGAAGTCTGCTGGTTCTGTCTGATACAGATACTGTCTCTGCCTTTTACCTCCTGCTGAACGACAGGGATGAGGACAGGAAGGGACCATTCCAGGACCACAGGGAGGATGCAGATGTCCAACCCTTGAGCACACAGCCATCCTCACCTACCAGCCCCAAGGCCTAGGGTTTGATCCACAGTAATCAGCTTATCTGGTACTTGCCTCCAAAAACATGTTTAATTGAAATACTATCTGAAATTACTGTGAATTTTGTTGCTTACTTTAACACGTGTGTGTGCATATGAATTTTAATTGGCACATAATTGCACATATTTATGGGGTCCAGTGTGACTTTTTTCTTTTTTTTTCTTTTTTTTTTGGTACCGGGGATTGAACCCAGAGGTACTCTACCACTGAGCCACATCCCCAGCCCTATTTTGTATTTATTTAGAGACGGTCTCACTGAGTTGCTTAGGGCCTCGCTAAGTTGCTGAGGCTGGCTTTGAACTCGAGATCCTCCTGCCTCAGCCTCCCAAGTGCTGGGATTACAGGCATGCCCCACTGCGCCCAGCTCCAGTGTGACATTTTGATACACATATACAATGCATGGTGATCAGGTCAGGACAATTGGCATACCCATCACCTCAAACACTTATCATATCTTTGTGTTGGGAACATTGAAAATCCTGCCTAGTGGTTATTTTGAAATATACAATTGAAGGTTGGGAAGCATAGTGACCTACTGTGTTGTAAAACGTTAGAAGTAACTGCTCCGATCCACCTGCATGTCTGTCCCTATAAACCAGCCTCTCTTTCCGTTGCTCCCAGGTGTCTGTCTTTTGCCCAGATGCCACCCCTAGGCAGGACTAGGAAGACCTGTCTTACTTATCCACTGCTGCATCTTCGGCTCCTAGGCACCGAGCTGACTTGGGTAGAGTTCCACAGTTACTGACCTATCTGTTCTCTAGTTCCTTCATGTACAAAATAAGAATCATCACAGCACTTTGAAATATTGTGAGAGTTAAATGAGTTAATACGCACATAGCACATAGAGCAGCCCCGTGCACGTAATCATTGCTCACAGAATTGCTATTATTTGTTGACCTAATGAACTAATTACTGTGTGGAAGAAAGGGTTCTTTCTCTGCTTCCTTTTGCGGCTGTGACCTTTGGCTTCCTCCTTCTCTTCAAATCAAAGCTGCGCTTACTTGGTGCTGACAAGTCAGGCTATTGATTAGGAAACATGACCACACAGTTAGGAGAAATGCACACTGTTTACTGTGAGCTGCTGGATTAGCACCTTCAGGAGGTGGAGGAGGGGCAGACATTGCACACAAAAGGACAGGGTGCATGCAGAAAGCCCAGGCCAGGAAAGGCTGGAAATGAAATCCAATATGTGGCTTTGCTGTTGTGCACCGTGGGAAGGGTAGAAACAAGCTCTGTGAACAGTGTCCCACGAAAGCCACTGGGAGGTCAAATGAAGGGACCAAAATTCAGCATGTACTGGGGGAGGCTGAAACCCCCCTGAACCCACGAGGTATATCATTCATTCACTCAACAGAATATTTATTAAGTGCCTACTGTGTTCAGTGTAGACAGGGATCTGGCAGGGAACAATAAGGCTTGCTTGATAGAAATGACTAAAATTGGGCGATTCCCACGAACTCTGAAGTCTTTCTTTCATAATCGCTTGCCACTGAATAGACACCAATCCAAAATTTCAGATCCCAAATGACTTAGTTCATGATCAATATTACTGCCACTAACAAATATTTCTAGTACTTACTCTGTACTGGGCACTATGCTGAGACCTCTTTATCAACCATGGTCAGGTCACTTGCTAGGAACCGACCCTGCATCTATTTCCTTCTTCTTTACTAGTAGAGACCTCACTTTTATTCAGGGTGGCACCAAAGAACACATATCTCTCCAAAACTGGCACTCAAACTTTATCACTAGCATCCAAACACGTGCGCAAGTGGACTCAGAGGCATTATTTCATCTCAGGAGTCGGTGGGGTGGGGGTTAATGTTATCCCCACTTTACAACTGAGCAAACTGAGGTTTGGAGAGTTTAAATGAAATGTCAAAGGTCATATAGCTTCCTGCTGGTGGAAGTCAGATGTGAATCCAAGCAATCTGATTCAGGGCCTTCCTCATGCTGTTCTTTTGTTCTATTCCCACCTGCATTGATAGCACATATATGCATTCTGCCATGCAATCCTCTCAAGAACCTTGAAGGGCAAGGTAACAGGTAAAGTTTTCAGATACCTGCCACCATATATTTTCTGATCATCTTCCTTTGGATCACCGTGCTGCCTACTTCTAAGGCTAGCCCCTTTCCAGGCCCTAGAGTGCAGAGGGTGGAAGAAGGAGAGAGAGGTGGGGAAGTGGTCAGTTTTTAGATGTCCATCTTGGCAGAACTCCTGACAGAAGATTGCAGACAGGGCGTGGAAAAGTCGGAAACAGAGAAGATTTGGCATCATTTCCTACGTGAGATTCTGGGTAGGGATAATGTCAAAATAAAATCAGCATACAATATGATTAGGCAGAAGGAGGGTTTGGATTTTGCATCCAGAAAGTTCTAGAAGGTTCCATGTGCCCTACAGAAGGATACAAGAAGGAACTGATTGTGGTAGTGAGACCAAGGGGAGTTGCTGTGGGAGGGGTGAGTGGCACTGAGATTGAGCTATGAGGTAACCAAAGAAGACGAGGGGCAAAGTGGATAGGGTAACAAGTTTCCCAGCAGAAAATTCAGCACCTGAAAGGTAGGGCTGGTCAACTGGGAAGTGCCTGGAGCGGACTGAGCTGACTGCCAGCTGTCCAGGAGTCTCGCAGTTGCAGGCCCACCAACTGCAGCCTACTGGACTGAGGGCGAGGACTCCACTGTCCCAGAGGCTGGCAAGGGCTTACAGGGCAGTGTCTTGAGGCAGTGGATCCCTTCCACAACCCCACTCCACCTTGGTGAGACAGAGGGCAAGGAATTCTGACAATGGAGTCTTTTGGTGAGAAGACCTCTCGAACCAAGGGGATGTGAGACTTGAGCTGCCATTCACAGGCCAGTTCTAGTTGCTCTCAAAAGAGGGTTGAGCCTGGGAGGAAGACTGAGGGAGTCACGAACCCTCCAGAAGCAGCTTAGCTCCACACACCAGAGCTGCAGGGAGAGCGTGCTCACCATGGGTCCTGCCATGGCAGACACACCATCCTCCAGATCTCTCCAGTGGGCAAAAGTGGAAGGCACCATGGAATTACACAGTCTCTGAGCCTGGGTGTCCTCACTTTTCCAATGGGAACAAAGGTCACTTCCCAGCATTACAGGTTAGATGAGGGGCAGAGCCACGAAGGAGGCTGGTGAAGGGGACCTCCATACTCATCTCCCCTTCCATCCTGCTGGCTTTTCATGAACACTGTCACAGTCATGCCTAGAGCCAGCTGGGACCAAGGTGGTGGTTCAGCGACTGGAAAGAGACAGACAAGCCTCATTTTAATGCTCATGGCTCATCATGTCACCAGGAGGTGTTTGTGGATACTTAGTTGATTGATTGAATGGATGAATGATTAAGGCCTTTGTCAAGGACTACGGGAGTCATGGACATGAATGGTGTCAAGTGAGGCTCTGGCATGCTTTTGGTGGGATCACAAAAGTAGCAAAGAGAGTCATTTTTCCGTCTCAGTATGGATGTCACCTTCTACAGGAAGACTTCCCTGATGCCCCTGTCAGATTTAAATGCCTGCTCTGTGCTCCTCTCTGTTGTCCCACCCCTCTATATACTAGTCTTTCCATTGTGGTTCTCACTTGACCGTGAGTTCTTAGAGACAAGATTACATCTCATTTAACCTTCCTGCATCCCTAGCACAGGGTCTGGGCCAAGGAAATAACAGGAACCATCTACTGAGTGTTTCCCAGATACCAGGCACTATGCAAAATGCTTTAGCTACCACGATGCTTGACCACCTGGATATCAGGTGTCAGGGTGACATCATCATGCCATTGTACAGGTAAGAAAACTGAGGCTCAGAGAAAGTGGAAGCCTGATGCTTCTTCCTGCTTTCTGCATCCTTCTTTTCCAGACAGCCTGGCCTAATTCTTGAGGTTTGGGAACAGTATGAAACTCCCGGTGATGGGGCAGTCTGTCTGTCTGGCTGGGTGGGTGGATAGGAAGAGAGAACAATAGAGACAGCCCATGTTAGCAGCTGGCACCCATGCTGCATGCCAGACACTATGCATTCTCCATTGCAGAACCACAGCTCTGAGACCACCCCAGGAGAAGGGCCTCATGGCCTCTGAATGGGGAGTGTTCACCTTGGGCACTACAGAAACCATCTGTTAGTTGATTCAGAACAAATGAGCCCATGAATGCTTGAGCCGTTAGTGCACGACATTTCTGGCAGCCAGAGCCAGGAAAACAAAACCAAGAAAATGGCTCAAAACCCCAGCAACACACATGGGAGTGTGCAGAGGTGAGCTGACATGGGATGGAGATGGTAACGCACAAATAGCGACACCCACACCAAGACGGAAGAAAAGTTCAACGCCCCATGGCACATCCAGTTTCAAAAATAAAATAGGGTCACAATCTTGCTTTCCAAGGGAGCTCCAGAAGGTTCCCAGGGGATCTGTTCTTTTGTGGACCTTTCCTGCCCATACTCCCAGCTACCCGTAAATCTGACCCTGTCCATGGCAAGGGGGCCTCAAGAGCTTGGAGACTTACCGGAGCAAATAACTTTGCAAAAACAATCTGTCCCATAAACAAAGCTGGTGGAAAGCGTCCAGCCCCACACAATGGAGCTAATCTTCTGGGCACACATTTCCCGTCCGGGGTATTAGCTTGGACGCTGCTTCCTTCTAGGTGGAGGCAAGGGCCACTTAGCCTGTGTGTCCAAGAACAACAATGCTCTGTAGATTCCCTGCTCGTCTGGAGTGCAAAAGGCAGGAATTCAGAAGCATGGAGCAGCTCTTTCCTCCTCCTTTCTTTTCTTAAAGAATCACTGCAAATTTGAAGGCAAGGTGCCATATTGGTCCCTATGGCTTTGTGGACCATGATGCTGAATTCCACTTTAGCTCTATCACTGGTGAGTCCCGTACTCTGGGACAAGTGATTTAACTTCCCAGAAGTGCCATTTCCCATTGTTCAAGAGGGATTGTGTGCCCAACCCCACTGGTGCTTGGTGAGGTATAAAATTAAAATGTGGTGTGGTCATTGTCAGCACAATGACAAGTGTTGGTGAGGATGTGGAGAAACTGGAACTTCCGTTCCCTGTTGGTGGGAATGTAGAAAGGTACAGTGCACTTGAAAAAAGTATGTCGGATCATCAAGGAATTAAAAATAGAACTGCCATGCTATCTAGCAATCCCACTTCTGAATATATGTTCGGAAGAACTGAAAGATAATTGTACACCTGTGTTTATAGTAACATTTTCCACAATAGCCGAGGTATGGAAACAACTCAAATTTCCATCTATAGACAAATAAGTAAAGAAACTGTGGTATATACATACAATGAAATGTTATGCAACCTCAAAAAAGGAGGAAATCCTGTCACAGACCACAATATGGATGTACATGGAGGTCATTATGCAGAGAGAAAAAAGCCCGATGCAATAACACAAATATGTACTATTTAGACATCCTTATGTATCTCAAGTAGCCAACTTCCTACAATGGAAAGGACTGAAGTAGCCAGGGGCTGGGGGAGAAGGCAAATGGAGAGCTGTTGAATGGATGTAGGTTTCAGTTTTACAAGAGGAAGAAGTTCTAGAGATCTGTTACACAACAATGTGATTATAATTAACACCATTGACATGGTGACTTTAAAAATAGCTACACTGGGAAATTTTATGTGGTTTCTACCACCATTAAAAATAAGGAAAAAAAATCTTTATCTGTCAGATTGGCAAAAATTAAAATGCCTGGCAATAGGGAGAGTTGGTTATATTGAAAAGAAAGGTGGACATTTCTACTCTGTGGATGGCAGTATAATCAATGTATTATAAGGGGCAATTGACCCCCCTCTATCAAAACACAAGATACACAGATTCTACAACCCAATAATTTCTCTTCTCATTATTTACCCTAGGGCATGTACAAAGATTTTCATTATTATAAGAGCAAAAGTTGGAAACAATCTAAATGGCAGTTAATAGGGAATGGAAAAAGAAAAATGGCATATACTTACAGTTTAAGGTAATGAATCAGATTTATACCAACACCAACCTCAAAAACATTCTTGAGTGGAAAAGAAAGCAATACGATAAGGCAGATAGTACAACACTCAAATTAAAAAAGCACAAAATGCTAATAAATATTTTCTGTGCATAGAAATATAAATGAGGTAACAGGCAAAATAGTTAATCAGAAGATAAAACTTATGAATTTCTAGTGTACCAGTCTGGAGATGGTCCCTGGTGATCCCTGGTAGGTATGCCATTGTGAGCTCCTTCTACTCTGAATAGTGCTCAACTGTGTCCTGTTCATTCTATGATGTCCTAATAAGGTTCTATGAAAGTGGTTTTCAAGACTAAACATTAAAGAAATGGTACTTCCTCCTTGCTCCCTGGTTTTTCCCATTGCTCATTCTGGAGGAAGTCGGCCCCATGTTGTGAAGATACTCAGGCAACCTGTGCAGAGGCCCAGAAGGTAAGGAACTGAGTGCTCCTGCCAACTGCCAGCATCACCTTGGGCCACCTTAGAGGTGCGTCCATATGTCCTAGTCAAGCCTTCAGTTGACTGCAACCTCATGAGAGATCCTGAACCAGAAATACCCACCTAAGTCTCCGTTCAGTTCCTGACCTGTAGAAACTGTGGTGTAATACAGGTGTATTTTTTAAAACATTTTTTTCAGTTGTAGATGGACACAATACCTTTATTTTTGAGTTACTTATTTATATGTGGTGCTGAGGATTGAACCCAGTGCCTTGTGCATGCAAGGCAAAAGTGCTCTGTCGCTGAGCCACAACTCCAGCCCCAGGTGTATTTTTTAAGCCTTAGAGTTTGAGGATGACTTGTTACACAGCAATAGGTAACTAATACATATTGGTTGCCTTCTAAGGGTTGGTGCCTGAGGCCTGCTTTCCATTTGTACTGGCAGGTCTCAAAAAGATGTTAAAGACCCATTAGTACAAAACAGAATACTTCCTTCTTCGAGTACTCAGAAGGATGGATTATTCTTCAAGTCCTATTTCTGACTTGACATGAAGTCAACCTCACCAGGAGCAGGAGCCCGTACTTTGGGAAATGCTATCTGGTCTGTTATGGTCTGAATTGTGTCCCCTCAACTTTCAGATGTAGAAGTCATGACCCCAGTATCTCAGAATTTGGAGATAGGATATTTAAAGAGATAATTAAAGTGAAATGAGGTCATCAGGGTGGGCCCTAATCCAACATGAATGGTGTCTGTGTAAGAGAAGATTAGTATATAGGTTCATTCAAAGGGAAAACCATGTGAAGACAGGGGAGATGCTCACAGCATCTGTAAGCCAAGGAGGGAGGCCTCAGGAGAAACCAACACTGCTGACCCCTTGGTCTTGGACTTCTGGCTTCCAAAACAGTGAGTAAACAAATTTCTCTTGTTTAAGCCACCCAGTCTGTAGTCCATCGTTATGACAGCCCTAGACAATGAATGCACAATCCAACGTACTTGCTTTACACATAATGATCTGAGGTCCAAGGTAGCAGTGACTTAGCTAAAGACACAAGGAAAACAGAAAGCAGAAGCACAGAGAGCCTATATTTCCTAGCTCAAGGGTGGTTCCTCCATTATGTGAGCCCGAAGCCCCAAAGGTAGAGAAAATGTCTCAGGAAACACTTGTCAGCATCAATTGAGCTCCTTGTTCTTATTCTTCATGGTAAAAAAATGACCTTTAGCTGCAGCCTCCACTGTCTCTTCTGTCTCACATGCTAGTTTCTCAAGAAGCAGCCCTCATTTGACTTTTTCTTTCTGGATGATCTCCCAACAGAATAGCAACCAGTTCATGGATTTGTACTATTTTCCAGGAAGCAATGACAAGCATCCAATATGGTAGGTGGTGACCAGAAGCCCATGAACTTTCAGAACTCATAAAGGTACATGAAAAGTGAAAAGAGAAAAAGTGTCACTTCTATGTAAAAAGACTCTCTCCATGGGAGAGAGAGTCTCCCCCATATGAGAATCTCCAGTCCCCACCCACATGTCCAACTGCCTCTGGACATCTCCATCTGCGTGTCTTCTCAACACTTACAACTCGACAAGCTCAAAATAATCAGTTTCCCTCAAAAATCTCTGCCTACCAGAATCCTGATTTCGTTGAATGTCACTGCCATAATAATAACCACCATAATCATTACCACCCATGGAGTGCCAGCAATATGCCAGGTGCTCTTCATGAATCACCAATCAATCAAATTCAGTCACACAAAGTGGGGATTATCATTGTCCCTCCTTACATGAGGACACCCAGGTTCCCAACCATGTCATGGTCACCAATCTTGTAAGTGGCAGAGCTTGCCTGACTCCAAGGCAAACTGGTGGCCCCTAGCTACATCTGGTCTGCAGATGGGTTTTGTTTGGTCTCAATAGTGGGATTTTTTTTTCTGTTGCTTTTAAAAAATCCTAATTAGTTGCTAACATTAAAAAGTAAGAATACTTCTCATAAAAAGCCAGGTTTCTGGAGTCTCCAGGAAAAGAGAGAGAGACAGAGAGATAGATACAATGATAGATAGATAGATAGATAGATAGATAGATAGATAGAGATGATCTAGCAGTGTAACTTTACAAGACAATCAGCATTTCAGAACTCAGTAGGAATAATAAAAGGGGACAGTTGCTCCTAAATCCTATGTAGTGTTTTGGGATGTGGCAGGGCTGGGCCAGAGTGTCAGGTGATGGTAATCATCCTAATCTGTTTTATGCTGCTATAATGTAATACTTGAGACAAGGTAACTTATAAAGAACAAAAATTTACTTGGCTTACAGTTCTGGAGGCTAGGATGTCCAAGATGGAGGGATC
The DNA here is from genome assembly GCA_020662805.1 of Glaucomys volans. Classification (NCBI taxonomy): domain Eukaryota; kingdom Metazoa; phylum Chordata; class Mammalia; order Rodentia; family Sciuridae; genus Glaucomys; species Glaucomys volans. The sequence goes on from JAJEJO010001516.1 coordinate 273,899, forward strand.
ACTTCATGGAAGGGCCTTCTTGTTGCATCATCTCAAGGCAGAAGGGCAGAAGGGCAAAAGAGTGTGTGTGACAGAGAGAGGGAAGGTGGCCAAACTCATCCTTTCATTAGGATCCCACTCCCTTGATCACTAACCCACTCCCCATATAATAGTACTCATCCATCCATGAGGGCAGAGCCCTCAGAACCTCATGCCCTCCCACAGGTCCCGCCTCTCAACACTGTTGCATTGGGAATTAAATTTCCAACACATGAACTTTGGGAGCATAATCAAACAGCAATAGTGGCTAACATTTACTATACACTCATCAGGGGTCCAAAGAATATATGGTAGAGCCAGGAGGCTTTCCCAGGCCTATGAACCCTGGATGCTTATGGGCTTAAGTGGCCCAGGTACCAGCTTCCCAGTGCCTAGATAGTTCCTGAGGGGATGGATTGTGAGGATAGCATTCAAGGCTCATTCGTTTCTTTGCTTCCCAGGAGAAGTCCAAGACACGTTTGTTAAGTCACACTGAATAGGAATTGGCCAGGCGCGGCTAGTTTATAGCCTGGTTTCTTTTCCACTTACTAGTAAGAGAAGCAAAAAAAAAAAAAAATCATGGTAAAAATAAAAACATAACCCATATCGTCTTAGTTCAGTTTCCTGCTGTGAGAACAGTAGACCATGATATGGGTAATTTATAAATGGAAATGTATTGGCTTAGAGATCTAGAGGCTGGAAAGTCCAATATTAAGGCACTAGTAGCTTTGGGGTTCCCAATCCTAAGGTACCTTGAAAGCTATTTCCACCAGAGGGGACAAAGTCAGCCTTTTATAATGGCATTAAGCTGTCAGGACCAATCACCTCTTAAAGATCCTACCCCTTAATACTGTTTTCATGACAATTAAATATCAATGTGAGTTTGGGAGGGGAAAAATTTTCAAATCATAGCACATACATATACCCTTTGACCCAGCAATTCCATTCTGAGGCACTATCCAAAATAAATAGGCATGCATGCAGGGTTTACACACAGATGAGGAAATTCATTGCAGCATAGTCAGGAAAGAAGATTGGGTGGTGGTCAAATAGATTTAGGCCCCTCTGTCAAGCAGATACTCTTACATGGGAGACAGAGAGGCATGGTCGGTAGAGAGCACAGACCCTGAGGCCTGTCCCAGCTCTGCCTCTTATCCTTAGCATGACTTTGAGCAAGTCACCATGGAGCCTCAGTTTCCTCATCAGGAAAATAAATGATGTTACCTACCCCATTTGGAAAGGATTTGGCACACATTTTAGTACACATGATTTGAGCTTTATTATAACTGCAGTAAGATTACTACTGCATTATCCACCACTACAGAAAGGCAAGGTATGACTCTCCATTTGGCACTAAGGCCATATAAATTGCCTATCCACCAATTTCCAAGAGAAAAAGCACGAAGGGAGCTTGGTGCAGGCCAGTTGGAATAAAAGCAGATTTGGGATCAGACAGACGATCTACCTGGCTAATCTGCCACCTGCCAGTTTTGTCCCAGGGTAGTCACACAACTCCTTTTGCACCTCTGTGCCCTGGTTGATGGAAAGGGGATCATCACATGGGCTTGGGGAGATCACACTCAAATGCACTCACTGTAGGATGGAGCTGCTGTTGTCAGGATAATGGAGCTTCAGTGACTCCAGGGATTGGAGGATATTTCGGAGTAAAGTCACCTCAGAAGTGAAGTCACCAAAGGCCAGGTACTTTAGGACTGCATTTGTGCCTTAGCTTAGAGAAAGACATGCTCTCTCTGGAACCAAAGGCAGGGTTGACCCAGCAGAGAAAGGCCCTCTTGCCGTTTGCAGAATCAGTTCTGCTATGGGTTGAATTGCATCTCCCAAAAGATGTTGAAGTCCCAACTCCTAGTACCTGCGACTGAAATAGAATCTTTGCAGATGATCAAGTTAAGATGGAGCCACACTTGACCTGAGTGAGTCCTAATCCAGTTTGACTGGTGTCCCTAGGACAAGGGGAAGTGAGACCATGCCCTCTCAGGGTGCTGCCCTCTCAGGGGGCCACCCGCTCAGCAGCTGGGTCTATTTAGAGGCTTTCTGAACTCCCATCCTTTTGGGTTTTCATGTAGGCTTCATTACATAGCTATGATTGATTCTGTCATTGGTCCTCACTGAGTAATTCCATCCCCAGGCCCTCTCCCCTCTCCAGAATTTAGGGGTGGGGCTGAAAATTCCAATCTCTAATCACAGGGTTGGTTCCTCTGGCAACCAGCCCCTGTCCTGCTGCTAGCCAGGGTCTCTTCACGAGTCACCTCATTCACATAGAGTAGTTGAAAGGATCTTGTTATGAATAACACCTTTAACACTCTATCTGGGAGCTGTTCATGAACTGGGGACAAAAATCCAGCTATTATAAGAAAAGACGCTCCTTTCCCTCTTATCACTTGGGAAAGCACAAGGGTTTTGGGAGCCAGGACAAAGAACAAAATATATATCACATATATCGATAGATCACACCCAGACCCCTGGTCCTATGAGTGAACATTTCCTACTTACTGAAAAACAGGATACAGTCAGCCCTTCCCATCCTTGGGTTCTGCATCCAGAATTTAACCATGGGGGAAAATGCACTGCCATGGAGAAGGTAAAGGCTTTATTTATTTTTTTTTCCTTGTCATTATTCCCTAAACAATACAGTCTAATAACTATTTACATTAAACTAGGTTTTATAACTAATCTAGAGATTATTCAGAGCAGACAGAAGGGTAGATGTAGATTATATGCACTTACTATTCCCATTTATTTAAGGGCCTTGAGCATGCGTAGGTTTGGGCATCCATGAGAGTACTGGAACCAATCCTCTGGGAATACTAAGTCCTCCCTTAAATCCATCTTAAATACAGTAATAATATTCACTTAATCATGAATCTGGTGTTGTTTTTCAAGTACAATTTATGCTATATAAATATTAAAATGAAAAATAAACCAAAGTTTGGGAAACATTGATGGAGTGGAACCCTGCCCTTTTCCTAGATGACTGAAGATAGGCCTGGGACCACAGGAATCTTTCCCGAAGTCTGAAGGTGGCTGGATACTCCTCCCCAAATGCTTTGCCCAGTTAGAGGCTTACCCTTGGGTCTGTCCTCCCAAGAGAGTCCCTGGATCCCTGGACATTTCTTAATGAAGATTTCTCAGTGGGTGGTGGTGGTGGTTATTGGCTGTTCAGGTGGGACAATTCTTTGAGTCTGTCCTAAGCATTGCAGGACATTTCCTACCTGTGATCCCATCCCTTATATACCATCTGTGGGCCTCCGGCATCATAACCAAAGTCCCCCAACCCCATGTTCAAAGCTCCCCACTGAAAACCACCGCTAGGGAGTCTCCTGGTTGAGAGGACCCAGTTCCTGGCCCTACCTCCAGGATTCCTGCCCTGTAAATATTATCACTTTACTGATAACCCGATGTACACTGCACAGCCCAACATGCCCTGGGATAAACAGCTTTGATCCCCTGTGGCCCTGGGGTCTCCTGGTGGCACCAAGGAGGGGTAAAAACACCGGCCCACGGATCCAGGCTGCCTGGTCCGGCTGAGTTACCCATGCCTCCATTTCCCTTTCTGTGAAGAGAGGTTGAACTAGCTCCAGCCTCAAGAGACCATTGGGAGGCTGGAGTGAACTAATCCATGCAAAACATCTAACTGGCACCTGGAACACAGTAGGCAGTCAGGGTCAACTCAAAACCATGTCCACATGAGTTCTTATTGCACCTGCAAACAATCCTGTGAGGCTTACAATAGGATTCCCCTCTCCCTTCCTTCCTTCCTTCCTTCCTTCCTTCCTTCCTTCCTTCCTTCCTTCCTTCCTTCCTTCCTTCCTTCCTTCCTTTTGCCGTGGACCTCCAGTGCTCTACCACTGAGCTACACCCCTAGCCCATTTTATTTAATTTATTTACTTTTATTTTAAAATATTTTTTAGATGTTGATAGACCTTTATTTTATTCATTTATTTGTATGTGGTGCTGAGAATTGAACCTAGTGCCTCACACAAGCTAGGCAAGTGCTCTACCACTGAGCCACAACCCCAGCACGCCCCCTCCCCATATTATATTTTTGAGACAGGGTCTTACTACGTTGTGCAGGTTGGCCTCAAACTTGCCGTCCTCCTTCCTCAGCCTCCCAGCTGCTGGGACTGTAGGCCTGAGACAGGGTGCCCAGCCGTATGATTCCATTTCACAGATAGTTAAACGGAGGCAGGGAGAGGTGGCCTCTGCAGCTTTGACTCCCACAGGCAGCTAACAGCAGCACTTGGCCTGGTTGTCTCTGAATCTGCTGCAGCAGGTTAGAGGATAAATGGGGAGCCCTGAGTTAGAGAGGAGGAGGGTTTCAGGGGACCCTGCCCCTGCTTGTGCAGGGACGTGGCTGACTGCAATCGTCCTCAGCTTCCTCATCAGCAAACATGGGCTTTGAACCAAATGCCTTCTAAGGCTTCTGCTGGCTCCCCAATCTTGTATCTTCTGTGAAACCCTGAAACTGGATGGAGGAGGAGGCAGTTGAGGCCCTGAAAAGACAGCAGAGCCACCTTCTGGGGACACTGGGCTCCCTCCTCACTGTGCTCGGTGAGGTGACCTGCTGACTGGTCACCGAGGCGCTTTCACTCCTCCGTCCCGCCCAGGCCTACGCGTGCACCCAATTCTCAGGTCATCTGAGGACACGGAGGATGTTATCTTGGCTCAACAAAGCCATCGGGCCCAGAACGCTGGGGCCCAGTTTCCAGGGACCGTGTCTGGTGAGGCTGCAGGTGACCCAGATAGCAGCTCTGTGTCCTCCCCAGAGGGTACTGCCCAGGGGGACTGCTGTACCCAGGAGACCACACAGGGGCAGCTGTCTTGGCTGTGAGAACCAGGACAGTGATTCCTGGAGACAGTGGGGTGGGGGAGGAAGACGCTCTAGCTGCTAAAAATACCTGCCAATCCTCCAGCATCATTCTCTGTGTGTTCCTGCACACAGCCATGATGAAGATGATGATCCAGATCAATACTATTTATCTCTGCCATTTATTGAGTACCCACAAGGTGCCCAGCATGATGCTAGGGCTTTCCCCACAGTGTGTGTGTGTGTGTGTGTGTGTGTGTGTGTACACATACATGTCTATATATAATATTCAGTCTTGTGAGTGGAAGACTTTTGTCCTCATTCTAAGAGATTCTAAGACCTTCAACAAGGTGTGCAGGAGTTGATAAAAAGCAGCGCTGGAATTCGAATGCAGGCAGCCTGACCATGGAATCCACTCTGGCCAGCCTGGCCAGCACCCTGGCCACACCCCTGCCTCCATGGCAGCCTTTCACAGACTTCTTCCTCCCTCTGAGATTGCCCTGGATGCTGGTTTTAACTTACTTCCAGCTGGAGACGAAGGAGAAGTCAGCCGAGAGGATGGGTGGGAAGCACAAACCCTCCAGAAGGTTGGAGTCATTCTCCCAGTTGGCACCTGATGCACTTCACAGAGGAGGTGGTGGAGGCCGTCACTGAGCCTGGCCCCCTCCTCCTCTGAGTCCTTGACCGGAATGATCTCAGTATCTGCACACAGGCTCGCGGGCTAGGGGGATGATATTCCCAATTCATACATGCAGACATTGAGGCTCCATGGGGTGACATGAGGTTGTTCCAAGATCACAAAGCTAGGAAGCTGAAGTTGGAACTGAAACTCAGGCCCAAGAAGCTCCCAAGGGACAGTAAAATTGAGAGTTGCAGGCAAGCCTGGGCTTGTTGAGAGGAGCAGGCATGTGCCAGAAGAAGGGACTCCCTCTGTCCAGGGCCATCTGCAACCAAATGGCCAAAATGGAACTCAGGAAGACCCTGTCTGCTGCCAGGCCTGGGCCAGGATGGTGCCCACCACCCACCTGCTTGTGACTCTTCCAGGAATCCCTGGCCCTGTCACTCATCTCCCTGCTGCAGGAAACCGGAGCCTTCCTGCACCTGCCAGCTAGGAGCCTGGGGGAGGGGAAACCCAAACATGAAGACCTAGGATTGGGCTCCTTTTTCTTACCTTCGGAGGCAGATTAAGGCAAACCCTGCACTAAGCTGTTCATTCATGCCGTGGCTACCTGTTAAGTCCCTCTCTTTGCTGCACACGATGGTAAGTGCTGGAGAAATGTTAGTAAATAAGGTAGAGCTAGTCTATGAGGATATGCCACCCTTTTATGGCTTTAAATTGATCTATGGCTGTCCCCAAACTTTTATGAAGGAGCCTCCTTGATGGTTTAAGAATCTTTCATTTTGAAATAGTTTTAGACTCACAAGAAATTGCAGAAAGAGTCAAGTCATCATGCACATTCACTGCAGCCCTGGTGATTACATCTGACATGACGCCTTTACAAAACCAGGAAACTCAGCCTGGCACAAAAGTACTCACTAAACTGCACATTTTATTCAAATTTTGCTAGTTTTCACATTCACTTTTTTTTTTTTTTTTTGGTGTACTGTACTCTGGCAAAATCACCATCACAACCAAAGTAAAGAATCATTTGATCACCACCAAGCCAAGAAACTCCACCATGGTACTCTCATGTACCCCCAACAGCCCCTCACCCACTATCTCCAACCCTAACACGTGGCAACCACTAATCTGTTCTCCATTGCTACAATTTTGTCATTTCAAGATATTTTATAAAAGAAATCACATAGTACAGAACTTTTGGAGATTGGCTTTTTTTCACTTAGCAACTCAATTGTTAAAGGTGTTGATGGTTCATTCCTTTCTGTGACTGAGTGGCAGTTGATTTATCCATTTGTCTGCTGAAGGACATTTGGATTGTTTCTGGTTTGAGGCTCTTACCAATAAAACTGCTATGAACATTCATATACAAGTTTTTGTATGAACAGATGCTTTGATTTCTCTAATATCAATGTCTAGGGGTACAATTGCTCCGTCTGATGGTAAGTGCATATTTACTTTATAAGAATAAAATTCTTTTCCAGCATTGCTGTTCCATTTTCCATTCCTATCAGCAATGTATGAGAGATACATTGCAGTTGCTTCACATCTTTGCCAGTGTTCAGTATGCCAATGTTTTTTATTTGAGTCATATTACTCGGTGGTTAGTTATATCATTGTGGCTTTATTTTGCCTTTCTAAAGGATGTTGACCATCTTTTCTTGTGCTTATCTGTCATCTGTATATCTTCTTCAGTGAAATGTCTATTCATGTTTGTTGCCTTTTTTCTAATCAGATTTTTTTTTTTTTACTTTTGAGTTTTTGAAGTCTTTTATGCAACCTGGATCCAAGTCCTTTGTTTGATATATTTTTTGCAAGTATTTTCTCACAGTCTATGGCTATTTTCTCATCCTCCTAACTGGCTCTCTCATAGAACTTAAGTTTTCAATTTTGATAAAGTCTAACATCAAGTGTTTTTTCTTTTATGGATTGTGTTTGAGAGGTTATACATAAGAACTCTAAACCTAACTCTAGATCATAAAGATTTTCTCCTGTTTTCTTGCAAAAGCTTTATAGATTTGTGTTTTACATTTGTATCTATGAGACACTATGCATTAATTTTTGTATAAAGTAGGAGACCTGCTTGGTTCAAGGTTCATATTGTTGCACATGGACAGCCAACTGCATTTGCACTTTTGTAAAAAATCAGTTGGTCAGAGGATTGGTGGCACACAACTATAATCCCAGCAAATTGGAAGGCTGAGGCAGGGGGATTGCAAGTTGGATCCAATCTCAGCAACTTAGCAAGGCCCGAAGCAACTTAGTGAGACTGTCTCAAAATAAAAACTAAAAAGGATGGAGTTTCACTGGTGGTATATTCATATAGGAACATAGGAAAGTTATGTCTTGTTCATTCTACTGTCTTTCCTATTCCCAGAATGAGATCCTAATTAGAATTAGGTATACTCCAGCTGTGTGTAATATGTCAAAATACACTCTACTGTCATGTATATCTAAAAAGAACAGATTTTTTTTTTTTTTTTTTGGCACTGGGGATTGAATCCAGGGACACTTGGCCACTGAGCCACATCCCCAGCCCTATTTTGTATTTTATTTAGAGACAGGGTCTCACTGAGTTGCTTAGGGCCTCACTAAGTTGCTGAGGCTGGTTTTGAACTTGCGATCCTCCTGCCTCAGCCTCCCGGGTGCTGGGATTACAGGCGTGTGCCACCGCACTCGGCCCAAGAACAGAATTTTTTTTAAAAAGTCAGAATTCAAAAAAAAATCACAATGCTATTTAAAATCACAAAACATTTACTCAGGTATAAACCTAACAAAATATATAGAGAAACTATACACAGATCATTATAAATCATTGATGAAGGAAATCAAAAAAGACCTAAATAACTAGGGAGATGTACTATGTTCATGAAGTGCAAGACTCAACATAGTAAAGATGCTAGTTCTCCTGAAATTGATTTATATATTTAACACAACTTTTAAAAGAAGCCCAATAGTGGTTTTGTTTTTGTATACATAAAATAAATAGTTCTAAGATTTAAATGGAAAATTAAAGAAACCCTAACAATGTTAATATCTAAAACAATATTGTAAAAGAAGAAAGTGGGAGGTTATAACAGACTTCCTCTGCTTTTAAGGCTTATCAAACATTTAAAATAACTGAGACTGTATGTGATACAGGCAGGGGATATACACATAGATCAAGAGAACAGAATTAAGAATTGAAAAATAGACCCACATAAGTATGCCCAATTAATTTTTTTACTTTAATTTTTTTATACTGGGGATTCAACCCAGGGGCACTTTACCACTGAAACTCCATGTCATGTTCAACCACATGAATGATTTTCATCTTGAATCCAATTGTTCCCTGCTAGTATTTGGAAAAGAAGAGGTGTTTGTGCTGACCTTGCATCCTGTGACCTGGCTATACTCATTTATCAGTTGCAGGAGTTGTTTGTGTTTTTCAGATTCCTTCTTACTCTTCCAGGAATCGCCAACTCTGTTACCAGCCTCACAGGCCTCTAGCTCCCAGCTCCTAGAAACCTGAACCTCTTGCACCTTCCCAGCCAGAACCCTAAGGTCAAGGTGCCTGGGGAGGGTAGCAAAGAGCGCACAGACCTAGGTCTGGGCTCTTCTTCCCATCTGCAGTCAGACAGTGAAGAACCTTACATGGAGGTTATTCCTTTCCTCTTAGTACATTGATGATCTCTTACTATGTGCAAGGTTCCTGCTGGACATTGGGGGAAGAAAAGCAAACAGGAGAGAGCCAGCCACCAAGAATGGCTTCCTCTTCCTTATGGCTGTATATTGCTCTACAGCTGTCTTGAAACTTTTCTGATCAAGCACCCTGTAAGGTTTTAAACTTTGAACAACCCACAGGTTAGATCTAGAATGAATGAGGTTGGTGAGAATAAACAATGAAACTAAAATAATAAAGAGGATGATGAACATGTGAGTATTTAAAATATACCACATGCTACTCTAAATGCCACACCTGAATTAACATATGTATCTTTTAGCTAGATATTATTATTCTCTATTTAACATTGGGGAAACTGAGGCACAAAGAGGCCCAAGTTCATGTAGTCGGGATGGGCTAAGCCAGGAATTATAACAAGTCTTCTGGCTCCTAAGCCTGTGTTAAGACATGAACTATCCTATTACCATATTATGAACATTAGAGAAAAGGAAAAACTCTACAGCACAGTGAGTAATCCCACTTACTTGGAAATCAGCCAGTTAGAGTCCCATCCCAGCTCCACTGGATGACCCTGGGGGAGGTTACTTAACTTCTCTGTGTTTCAGTTTCCTCATCTGTGAAATTCGGGAAGTGATAGTACCTACCTCATAACACTGTTGTGAAAATTAAACACAAAAATAGGACTTGATTCATAGCAGTTTTGCTTTTATTACTAATACGTGTCAAGTACAAATAAAATATGAAATTTAAAAAGAGATAGAAGTTCTTTGTGTGCTTCTTGTCTGTGTCTCAGGGGCTTCTGCGTTTTTATTCCTCTTTTGATGAATTGTAGGCTGTCCTATTTTGCCATCATGAAGAACCCGGCCATGACCATCCTGCTTGGTGACTTCTCAGGCAGAGGTGCCAATATCACTCTAAGGTGTCTTCTGAGAAATGAAACTGCTGGATCATGAGAAATGCTCATTTTTAATTTTAAAATCTACTGCCCAAGCTGCCCTGTGCAGTGGTCATATCAGCTTACATAGTCTGGCCGTTTCCATTTCTCCACACCCATAGCAACACTTGATATTGTCAGACTTTGAGCTACCTCTCTCTGGGGAGGGAGAGAAGGGACAAATAGGAAACATGGTATCCAGAGGAGACATTACCTTTACCCTCAATGTTTCAATCTGTTTACAAAATGAATTCTCCATGACTTAAGTAATGAAAAATTAATCATAAGCAATTCCCTTCAACTGAATAGCCCTTATGGAGTTTAAATCTAACAGGAGTAATATCCACTGAGCAAATACATACGCAAAAATGATGATTACAAATGGAATGAAGGCTGGGCAGGACACCGGTGGGAGGTGGCAATGTGGTTGCTGATGATTTGGTGAATGACAGTGATGAAGCAGCAATGTGGTTGCTGATGATTTGGTGAATGATGGTGATGAAGCAGCAATGTGGTTGCTGATGATGAGGTGAATGATGGTGATGGCAGCCACTGCCACTATGTGCCAGGCACTGTTCCTAGCACTTTGCAAATGTAGCTTACTCCTTTCAACAACTCTACAGAGATGATATTTTTCTTTCTATTTTACAGATGATGGAACCGAAGCACAGAGTTTAAATTTTGTCCAGGATCACACAGTAAACTGAGGAGCTAGGAGTTAAGCACAGGCAACCCGGCTCCAGAGTCCATATTCTTGACCAATTTTACTACGGCCACCCCCTTCCTGCTAGAGAGTTGTTGAGGGTGGCAGAGGTGTACCATACCACATGAGAGCCTTCAGAGTACCATGTGGTGTAAGACCAAAGAAATAATGACATCTGTGATGCTGAACTGATGAAGTGCTTCAGCATGAGAATTTTATTTAAGCTGAACTTATAAAATGAATGATGACAGGGTTGTTAAGCTCTGGCTGCCATCCCTCTCCTACAGAGATAGAAACTGGAACTCGGGCAGTTAACAGCTTCATCCACAGTTAGAGTAAGTGTTGGAGCAAAGGTGTAAATCCTACCATTCTGCCTCCTTGCCCAGTGTGGAAGGGAAGATGGCTCTCCAAAGATGTGCATGCCCTAGTTCCTGGAACCTCTGAGTTATGTTGCATGGCAAAAGGGATTTTGCAGATGTGATTAAAGTTACACACCTTAAGATAGGAAAATTATCTTAGATTTTTCTAGTGGGTCCCTAAGAACCCTTAAAAGCACAGAACTTTCCCTGGCTGGAGTCAGAGAGATGAAGCAGCAGAGGTCAGAGAGATTCAAAGGGAGGGGCATTCATCGTGTTGTTGCAAGAGGGGTCACTGGAAAAGCATGAGAGAAAGTGCACAGTCTCCAGGAGTGGAGACCAGCTGCCAGCTGAAAATGGGGGACCTCAGTCCTACAACCCCAAAGAACTGAATTCAGCCTACAACTTAAAGACCTTGGAAGCAGAGTCCGGTCCAGATCCTCCAGAAAGGGACACAATTCAGCCAGCAACTTGAAGTCTTTGTTATGAATAGCAAAGCAGAGGTTTCACCTGAGCCAGGCTGTCCCAGGACTCCTGAATGCCAGAAATGTGACATAATAAATGGGTGCTTGTTTTTGGGGGGATACCAGGAATTGAACTCAAGGGCACTCGATCACTGAACCACATCCCCAGTTCACATTTTATTTAGAGACAGGGTCTCACTGAGTTGCTTAGCGCCTCGGCCATTGAGGAGGCTGGCTTTGAACTCCTGATTCTCCCTGTCTCAGCTGCTGGGATTACAGGCATGCGCCATGGTGCCAGGCCTTGGGTGTTTGTTTAAGCTGTTAGATTTGTGGTAATATGTTATAGCAGCAATAGTGAACGGATACATCCAGTGTTGCATCCGCCACACCGCAGGCACCCAGTGATTGACAGGGCTTGGTCTAAAAATATCTCTTCCCCTGACATGCCAAACTGATATTTCCATTGTCAGAGGCACACCTTGAAATGAAGGCATTTTTCTACAAAAACCTTGTTGCTAAGCTCAGACACTGAGATGAAATAAAATAATGCTTTAGTAGCGAATCAGGGATTACTATGCCACCAGGGAAGCTTCCCACCACGGGACGTGGACCAGGCACATTTTGATGGAGAGGTCAGAAGTTCCCGGCAGCAAGGGTCTTGCTCTGAGAGGGACGCCCTACGCAGGAGGCAGAAGTGGGAGGCCCCTGGACTAATGAGCAGGGACTAAGGGCTCATTAGTGACAGGAAAGAGGTCTGGAGCTGTCATTTCCACCCACAATAGGACTGGGAAGAATAAAGAAGTACGTTTGGGGTAGTAATAAGGAGGCAGCCAGAGGAGAGAATGTGAGAAGGGAGGAAATGACCAACAGTTAGAAGTCCCACAGAGCTGGAACAGAAAACTCAAATGTCCGCAGGGGACAGCCGGTAAAGCAATAGAATGAAGTGTTTGCATTGTTAAACTGATAGGCACAATTTTTCCTTGCACAGATTAATAGATGCTTTCTTTTTCAAAAAGTGCTGGACCACTGAGCGACACCCCGCCGCCCAGCAGTTGCCTACCATGTGCGAGGCCGTAGGATCAATCCTTGCTTCACAATGAATAAATAAGTAAACAAGAAAAATGAAATAAATGGTTTCCTTGGTCTAGCTTTCATTTTCCTGGTTACGAGAACCCTAAGACTGTGTCAGTACCATGACCCTTTACTGTGGATTTAGTGCTGGGGACTGGTAGGGACCATGGTGAACTGAAGAGCTACTCAGCTCAAGGTGGAAAGGTGGACAGGTGGACCCGGCATTCTCAGATTCAATTCTCCAAGGGAAGCCAGAAGGCCAGATTTTCATGTGAACTCTTAATTTCTCAATATTATTGATGAATTAATTTTTTACAAAAGAATAATACGGGTCTGGGGATGTGGCTCAGTGGTTAAGCACCCCTGGGTTCAATCCCTGGTACCATTAAAAAAAAAAAAGAATAATACGTAGCCAACAAGGAATATCTGTGAGTAGATATGGAACCATGTTGGAGCTATAATTAATGAGGCTGGTGACAATAAATGATAAGACTAAAATAATAAAGAGGATGATGATGGACATGGGAGTATTTAATGTCCACCGAGTCCTCTTCTAAATGCTTCACTGCAACTTGCACGAAGTTCAATATTACAATTACCTATTTAAATTGGGGAAACTGAGGCACAGAGTGGCCCTTGTTCATGTAACTGGGAAGGTGGAGCCAGGATTTATGTCATCTGGTGCCCAAGTCTGTATTCTTCATCCCCAAAGTGGTTTGAAAGACCTCTGTGTTCTGTCCTCAGGAACAGGGTTATTAACCTAGGGATAGAGTGTGTTTGCCCTGGAAAGAATGTCCAGAGCTTCCATAAAGCTCTCCAAGGGCTGAGGGACCCCAGACAGGTGAGGAGTGGCTGACTTAGGACCAAGAGTGAATTGGGGGCAGAGAAGCCAGCCCAGAGAGGAATGGATAGAAACCAGATGGCCAGAGAAGGAATGGAGGCGAAGTTGTGGAATATTGTCAATAGAGAATGAGAGAGTGGTGGGTTAGGGAAGATGTGTAAGATAAAGGAGAACTGGGCATGTGTGTCTGTTGGAGAGAGAAAGAGAGAGAGAGAGAGAGAGGGAGAGAGAGAGAGCGAGAGACAGACTTGGAGGGATTCATAGCATTCTTGGGAAATGTCTCCACATTACCCTAGTATGAGGATCCCAAGAAAGCTGGTGAGCCAAGCTAACGAAGGAATTATCTGAAGGGAGAGCAGTCTCCTCCTACCTTCTGGCTCCCTCGGAATGAAGCTGGAGAGCCTTTCCTGCCCACCCACCCCTGTCCTGTTCCTCCTGTGGGGCTCCAGTCAGCAGCGCCCTCATGCCACAGAACTGGGGCCAGTGTGCCCTCGAGGATCTTCTAGCATGTGTTTCTTACCAGCTTCTACCTTCATCCAGGACTGGGGGAAGCCACCTCTTCTCATCCTCCAAGTTTCTTGGTATGCTGTCTTCTTCTGGGGTATCATCACTAATTTCACTTGATCTCAACCATATACTAGGACCATTTGCAAGAGCCAAGAACTGTGTGATCATTGGTTGTTGGGATGGAAGTCTGAAGTTCTCCCTGACCTCAGTCCAGGATGGCTGGATCCACTCAGCTCATCTTTATCCAATAGCAATTTAAGGAGTACGTACTATGCTGTGTCAAGCCGTGGGCCAGGGCTGAGGCGGGCAGCGATGAACCACAGAGGCGACTCCCCTTGCCCTTGGAGAACTTAAAGCCCAGGAAGGGAGATAGGTTTCAAAATACACAAGCTCTGATAACTAGTTGAATTTTAAAAGATAAGATACCATGAGCATGTACCATGTGTAGTACAAGCACTGGCTTTTCTAAGGATGTAGATTTTGAGGTAAGACATAAATAAGAGATTTAATTACCCATGTGGAAGGGTAGAAGTGGGTGAGCTGGTGGTGGTCTTGTAAATGGAGAGAGAATGTTATGAGGTCCCATGAGAACACAGAGTAGCACCTAACTATGAGGAGGAGACCTGGGAGCAGGTGGGTTAGTGGTAATGGTTAGGAGAATTAGGGAGTCTCATGCACACTTTCTTGAAGGTTTGATGAGACCTCTTATGCACTGTTCCTAGGTCTGGGGATTTTACAGCTGAAGAGTGTCTCTTTCTAAAAGTTGGAAACTCACTTACCCCTCATTGGGAATGGAGGGTGGGAATCAGGAGGCACAGGGAGCCCTAAATTATAGACAATAGCTACAGCCTAGCTGCCCCTGTCCTGATAGCTGGGATGTTGGTGATGCTCTTGGCAATGCAATCTGGAAACCCAGGGACCTGGTCCTGCTGGAGATGCTGAGTTGCCTAATAGGACCTGACTTTCTCCCTCTCCTCTCAGAGTAGCTGCAGTGGATTCTGTTGTTTGCAACCCAGAGCTCTGACAAATGCAGGAAGGACCATCAAGCAAACAGAGGGGAAAGGTGGGGAAGGAGGCAGGAGAGGAGTGTGGGTACCAGGGTGAAAGGCTGAACGGCATGGCCAGGAGAACATCATAGCTCAGGATGCACACTAGCCCAAAGTCTGAGAAGAAATATCCTTAGCAAAGGAATCCTGGGTGGCCTTGGTGTTTCTGACACGATGGGCAGTCCCATGGGCTACTTCATACAGAAGGTCAGGGCTGTGGGAACTACTAGGTGAGGCTGTAGGAACACAATATCTTGATCATGGGGTATGGGTATTACCTGCATCTCCTCAGATCCCCTTAGTCTTCTTCCACAGCCATGTATGAAATAATACGCTCCTATGAACTGAAGTCCTAGGCTGCAGGCTGCCATCTATTAGTGGTGTGGCCTTGGGCATGAAGTCACTTCGCTTCTCAGACCTTCGGTTTCCTCATCTGTAACATGGGGGTAAGACAAGATTCAATGTATGAAATGGCACCTGTGAAAATCTATTATAAACTGTAAAGTTCTGAGTAAATGTGATAGATGGTTCTTACCATATTTGTGGTGTGAAAACAGATGCAAAAATTAAAAAAAGAAGGAAGAAAGAAAGACAGGAAGAAAGAAAGAAAAAACCATGGATTGGAAATGGTTAAGATCAAGAAATAAGTAGCTATTGACAAAGAGGTTAAGAATAATGTCGTCAGTCAGGACTCATAATTGCAGGTGACATAGAACTCGTGCCATAATGGCTTCAGAGAGAGAGAGGGAGGGAGAGAGAGAGAGAGAGAGAGAGAGAGAGAGAGAGAGACATTCATATCTCATATAATCAAAAAGTTCAATAATTCAGGCACAACTCAATTCAAAGACTCTAGTAATAAAATCATAGCTCTTCTCTGTCCATCTCATGTGCTGTTTTTGTTGCTGGCCATTCTTAGACAAATTCTCTCTTCCTGCTGCCAAGAGGGCTGCAGCAGCTCCAGCCTTATGTCAAGCTAGGTTCTGATTTATTTGAAAGGCCTATAGCTGCATCTCAGAAATTCTTTTAAAAGTGTTGTGAACCCAAATTAAATGATGTACACTTAAACCAATCGCTTAAGACCGAGGAAAACTGATGATCTAGTTGACTAATTCTGAGTTTCATGTCCACATCTGGAGCCAATCAACACTTCCACCACCATACACGGGAGATGGAGCAGGGTCCTTCACACAAATAGAAGGGGTGGCCAAAGCAACCACGAACGTCTACCACCAACTGTTACCGGTGGCAGGTATCTACTACGCCTTGAAGATTCTGAGTGCGACCCACCCAGAAAAAAATATCATGCTTAAAAATACTGCAAAAGCTGCAAATTCCATCTCACTTTTTCTGACTGGGAGGAGCCTTAATTCAGAAGCTTCTAGGAGTTACTGGTCATGAGGGTGGCTCAGTTGTTGCTCTCTGAATAGACCTTTTAAATGTTATGACTCTTCTAACTTTCAATGGAGCTCCCACATCTGTTCTTTAATTTGACCTAAATTTAACAACACTTCTATGAGTCAGAGAAGTTAAGTAACAACTTAAAAGTCACACAGCCAAGCCAGGTTTCCTGCTCCGGAGCAATGGGTCTACTCATCATGACCCAGGGGTACTAACAAGAGATAGCATGAGAAAGTCAGGAGAGGGCAGAGGCAGGAGTTCAGTATTTAAAAAGAAAGGAAAATGAGGGCAAAGGTAAACCTAACAGTCCTGGTTTCCATATAGTTCAAAGTCCAGAAGGGAGCAGGACAAAAATGCAGGCCACTCCCTGTCCTCACCTGCACCCACACAGGTAAGCCTTCTGGGAGATACCACTGATTTTGGTGGCAACTGCACTGTGTTCTCCAAGTGAAGATGAGCACAAACCAGCCTGCATCTCTTTTTTTAAAAAATATTTTTATTAGTTGTAAATGAACCTTTATTTATTTCTTTGTATGCGGAGCTGAGAATTGAACCCAGTGCCTCACATATGCTAGGCAAGCGCTCTACCACGGAGCCCCAGCCCCAGCCCAGCCTGCATCTTCCAGGCTCACAGAATCCCCATTTTAATTATTAACTTGCTGCATTATTAACTGACCAGCTGCAGGTGGTGGAAACCAAGGGTCAGAACTCCGGAGAAACAAGTCATTCCTGGGGGGTCCTCCAGGCTGGCCGTTGGCTCCCCCACTCTTTTCAGGGCACCTTAGGAACCTAGTGAATGTCATCCAACTTGCTTCCAGAAAAATGCATGATTGGTCTGCAGTTTCAGGACACAGCTAAGAATATAGCCCGGGGATGCCCTTGGGGGGCCTTGGGGAGCCTTCTGCTCTCACGTCCCCCAGATTCCTGGGTCTCTTGCTGAGTAATAACAACCCCATGAAGTCAGCCTCAGGGAAAGGAGGAAGGGGAGGGATTAGGAGGTGGAGACTTGATAGCAGAGACATAAATTATTTGGGGAAGAAAAGGAGAATACAGTTTTTTTCAGCAAACTGCCTTTTGCAAGGTGTGGGCCAAAGAGAGCCCCCAGCGGCTACTCCCAGGACAGAACCAGGAGACCCCCTTTCCAGCCTTTCCATTTTTTTCCACCCCCCACCATGACTATTTTTCTTTAAAAGCAATACCTTTACCCTTAAATTTCTTTTAAAGGGAAACTCTATATTCCTCCCATAAATGGAGAGCTACCAACATTTTTTGGAAAAAACAAACAAAACACTCGGCAAACCAAACGGGATCACTAGATCCTAGTTTGGGTAATTATTCTTTCCTCTGAGCCCAGAGATATATTTTCGGTTAAAAAGTGGAGGAGTGGAGTAGAGGGTAACAGACAGAGAAGAGATATTGGAAACATTAATACCAAATATTGTGATATTCGAAGGACCAAAATGATAGCAATAGCAGGAACTTTCTCACCAACTGGCTTGTTCTGACTTCATTCCCCGCCCCAGTTGGGAAACACCAGGATTTATTTAACAAATACTTGTCAATCACCTACTAGTGTTCTTGGCCCTGGGGGGAAGGGGCGGGGGATAATGCTCCCTTGGGACATAACATGGTACGGACAGACAAACAACTAAATGGAAAATAAAATCATTTCCAATGGGGTTGAGTACTATTTTTATAAAAAATCAACCAGGGTTGACAGTAAGAGCCACTTGGCCTGCGGGAATGAGCAAGGGTGGACTTCACGTGCCAGAGGCAAGATCAGAAGGCAGCTTGGTCCTCCAGTGAGGGAGGCCGGAGAAGTTTCAGAGAAGTCCTGCTCAGGATCAGATCCTTAAGGAGTGGGAAAGCGGCTAGCAGCGGTAGGTAACTCGATATGCCCGTTATCTGAAGGACACGACAGAGACCTGCTCTTTGCCCCTGATTCAATCAGAAGGCAGAGCAGATGTGGTCTTAATAGTTTTCCAGTCCAATGGCCAAGAGAAAACAAAATATGTCATACATGTGGTTGTGTTTAAAGGCAAGATTACAACACATGTCCAACAATTGCTAAGTGCTGCCGGAGCTAAAGGGATCCTGTTTGTAATCGCAGCTGGGTTAATCTAATTAACTGCAAATGAAGACGCCTGTTTTCAAGTTCAGCCCAAACAGTCAGAAGGACATTGTCTTTATAATGTTTTCCCCTCTTCTTTGTAAGGTCCCCACCTATCAACCTGTTTTTCAGTCCCTAAGTGTTGGCGATGCTACATGAGACTCTGCTGTTTGGGCTGAATGGCTGCAGAGTCAAAGGTTTCCACGCCCTTAAGGAGTCAGATTTAAAAAATAAATACATCAGCATGCTGCTTTCGAAGGCAGTTGATCAATGTCCAGTCTCCAGCATGGAGATTGCGCAAGCCAGTGAGACACATGACACCCCGGAGTTCCTGTTCCCTGTCACACACGCTCATCCCTGCAGAGAGCCCAGGGCCCCCATGGCCCACCTGGCTAGCCGGTACCTCTGGGCTTCATTCAGGCCCAGAATCTGGGTATAAGCCTCTCCAACACTTCCAGAACCTTCAGGCTTGGTACTGGCCTACTTCCTGTGGGTGATTCCCAGAGGAGAGAGTAGTGGGAGGTGGCAAGGACGACGGGCTATTTTAGCTCTGCTTTTGGGCTCCTTGAATCATCTTTGATGGGAAGCTGGGGAGACTGGGGGAGGATCATGGCTTAAGTTCATTCCATTTAAAGGGCTCACTCAGAAGGAAGAAGTCCAATCATGACAGTACTAGGTTTCCCAACTGCCGGCAGTTGGCTTCCCCATCTGCTATGGGTTCAAAGTTCCAGGGTCATGACATTTTAGGCTCTTTGAGAGCAAGGTGTTAGGGCACAGGCTTTGGATCCTGGCAACCCTGGGTTTAAATCCCAGCTCTACCATTTACCACTTGTTGAAATGTCTGTGAGTTGCTTAACTTCCGAGCTTTGGTTTCCTCATCTGTGAAATGGGTATAACACCTCCTGCCTCTCAGTCGTTCTGAGGGTGGGAGACGACGTCTATGAAGACGCCAAGGTCAGTGCCTGCCTTTTGGTTACTCAGGAACAGCAGATTTTCTCCACCATCCTGGATGGTTGCTCTCTCTGCCTTCTCTGGTTTCCGCCAAGCAATTGCACTCCAAGCAATCTCTCTGGTGTCACTCAACCCTGACCTTCCAAATTCTATCTTAGGCCAGATATTTTTCAGGGGCAACACTGGGTGACAGCCATCCATCTCAGCTGTGGCCTAGGAGAGTGCTCTATTCCTGTTGAAGGGCAGACCCCAAGTGTGTTCCATGTGAGAGTAACTAGGGCTTGTGGACATTTCTTGGGGGAATAAAAAGAAGAAGAAAGGAGGAGGAGGAAGCCACATTCTGTAGTCATATCAATTTGAGAAGTAGCTTTATATGCTCCAACTTCCTTACTTTATTTGTTATAGTGACAACCTGGTATCCTGAGCCTTTCCTCAACGTTCTTTCCTTTAAATCTTCTTGATTCGTCCTCCTAATGTGATTACCCACTTTCATAGGTGTGGAAATGGAGTTCAGAGAGAAATGGGGTTAAGTGATTTGCCCGTGCTGGTTCAGCTGAGTAGTGTGGGAACCAGAGCCCTCCCCCAACATGCCCCCAAGTCCAAGTCCCTTTTCTGTGCATCTGGAAGAAACAGTTTCATATATCTCTTTCTGGCTCAGCAAGCATGGAATCTATAAATCACTGCATGAGCTCCTAGGATTATATTGCCCAATAATCTCATTTTCATGGTAATGAGAAAACCAGAGAAGGGGCATGATTTATCTAAGAATTTCAGAATTAGAAGGGGCAGAACCAAAATGGACACTCAGACTACAACCTCCACCAGACTGCCTTCACCATATGCCCAGGGCTCACCTGCTTGGCTCAAGGCCCCCCAGTCATCTTCTTTAATTACATCTTCCCTCCCTTCAATTCTAGAGTAATGCTGTCCAGGAGATTTTTCAGTGATGATGGAAATATTCTATAGCTGTGCTGACCAATATGGTAACCACTAACTAAATGTGGCTATTGATCACTTGAAATGTATCTAGTGCAAATAGGAAACTGAATTTTTAATGGTACTTAGTTGTAATGAGTTTACATTTCTATAGCCACATGTGGCCAGTGGTGACCATACTGGACAGGACAACAGTAGAAGGCAGAAATCACATTCAATCTGTAGACCCAATGAGTGCAAGCATTGTGTGAGTAGAAGATCCGTTTCACTGCAACCAAGGCCAACCTACCTGGACTTTGTTAGAGCTATATTCAGATTGATTTAATGGCAGGGCACAAGAGATGCCCTCGCTCAAGTTATTTCTGCCCTTCCCTGGTAAAGTCCTACCTGTTCTTCTAATCTAGGCTAAGCCCACCCTCCTTCAGGGAGACTTGCAGCCTACCGTCCCCCCACCAAGCAGAGGGAAGGGATTCTTCCACGGAACTCCCACATTCCAGTAATCATCTCCAGATGGAGGACGAGGCAGAGGGTTTCTGTTTGCTGAATCCCTCTGCTAGGCAAGAGAATGAGAGAGGAGAGAGTTTTCCTGGGGAGACACAGATGTGGAGGGGGGTGGGGTGGGGGGTGGTGAGAGAGTGGTTTGAAAAAGGAAGAGGATGTAATTAGAGGAGAAGGGTTTAGATAAGTGAGCAAGCCTTCTTCTCTATCTCCCCTACGAAACCTTCAGTTAAAGTGAGATTGTACAAACTCTGGCGAAATATGGATAAACCTCACGATGTTGAGAGAGTAAAGCAATCACATGCTACGCAACAAAAACAACCAACACACTAGGAATCGATGGGAACTTTCCCAACCAGATAAGGGGCATCTATAAAAAACCCAGAGCTAGTATCACACTCAATGGCGAAAGACTGAATGCTTTCCCCCTAAGATCAGGAGCAAGAAAAGGATGCCTGCTCTGGCCACTTCTATTCAACATCGTACTAGAAAATTCTTGCCAGGAAAATTAAGCAAGAAAAAGAAGTAAAAGGCAGCCAGATTGGAAAGGAAGAAGTGAAACTATCTTTATGTGCAGTCGATCATCATCTTGTACAGGAAGACTCTAATGAATCCACCAAGAAGTCATAAACTACTACCTAAGGTCAAGCAAGATTGCAGGACACAATATGCAAAAACCAGCTGTATACCTCTTCTAAATGTTGACAAGGAGAAAATCAAGGATGAAATTAAGAAAACAAATTCATTTATAATAGCATCAAGAAGAATAAAACTCTTAGGAAAAAACTTAACCAAAGAAGTTAAGAATTTTCCACCAGAAGACAACAAATATACTATTGAAATAAATTAGAGAAAGCCTGATTCAGTGAAAAGATATCGCTTGTTCATAGTTTGGAAAATTTAGTATTTTTAAGAGGGTAATGACACTCCACAAATCTACAGGTTGAATGCCATCCCTATCAAAATATCAACTAACTTTTTTGCAGAAACTAACAAAGTGATCCTAATGTATGGAAATCCAATGGACTCAACATAGTCAAAACAGCCTTCAAAAAGAAGAACAAAGTTGGAGGACTCCAACTTCCTGATTTCAAGACTTGTAACGAAGTTCCAATAATCAAGACAGTGTGGAACTGGCATAAGGGTAGCCCTCCAACGTCTGATCAATTGATTTTTTACAACAGAGTTGAGACAATTCAATAGGACAAACGGTGATGGGACAGCTGGAGAGCCACATGCAAACAAAACAGAACAAAGAGCAGCCACAAAACAAAGCTGGACCCGAAACTCAGCATAAACAAAGATTAGTTTAAAATGGATCAAAGACCTAAGCAAAAGAGCTAAAACTATAAAACTCTTAGAAGAAAACATGGGTGTAAAACTTCATGACCTTGGGTCAGTCAATGGATTCTCAGATATCATACCCAAAGTACAAGCAACACATGAAAAAAGCAGACAAATTGGACTTTGAAATGAAAAACTTTCTGCTTCGAAGATATTGAGAGAGTGAACACAACCCACAAAACGGGAGAAAATTTTCACAACTCAAGTATCTGATGTGAGACTTGAATCTAGAATATATCAAGAGCTATTATAACTCAGTAATAAAAAGGTAAGTGATCATTTAAAATAGACAAAGGATCTGAGTAGACAGTTCTCCAAAGATGAAAAAATGCCACTTTTAAAAAAATTATTTTTATTTGTTCTAATTAGTTATGCATGGCAGAAGAATGCATTTCAATTCATTGTACACAAATGGAGCACAACTATTCATTTCTCTGGTTGTACATGATGGAGAGTCATACTGTTCGTGCCCTCATACAAGTACCAAGGGTAATGATGAATGATGTCAATCTCATTCCATCATTTTTCCCACTCCCCTGCCCACTTCCCTCCTCTGACTCTTCTCTGCCCAATCCAAAGTTCCTCCATTCACCCCTGCCCCTGGCCCATTATGAATCAGCATCCACAGACCAGAGAAAACATTTGGCCTTTGGTTTTGGGGGATTGGCTTATTTCACTTAGCATGATATTCTCCAGCTCCATCCATTTACCTGCAAGTGCCACAATTTTATTCTCCTTTAAGGCTGAGTAATATTCCATTGTGTATGTATACCACGGTTTCTTGATCCATTCATGTAGGTTGGTTCCTTAGCTTAGCTATTGTGAATTGATGTGGCTGCATCACTATAGTATGCAGATTTTAATGACCAATTTTAAACAAATGACATGAAAAGACAAACAAATGATATAAAGAGATGCTCAACATCATTAGCTATCAGGAAATGAAAATTCAAACCACAGCGAGTCATCGCTTCAACACTACTAAGATAGCTAGAATAAAAAAAGATAATAACAAGCATTCACCAGGATGGAAATACTTCAGAACCCTCATATATTTCTGGTGGAAATGTGAAGCACATCAGCCACTTTTGAAAACAGATGGGCGATTTCTCAAAAACCTCCTGGTAGAGTTACTTGTGTCTTAGCAATTCTACTCCTAGGTACATCGAAGAGAAATGAAAATATTTGTCTGCACAAAAACTTGAATGTGACTATTCTTAGCAGTATTTTGCATAATAGCCAAAAAGTGGAAAATACCCAAGAGTTCATCAACCAATGAACAAATACATATTCATGTGGTATACAAATCCATTGGAATATTATTTGCCAATAATGAAGACCTGATATTTGCTACCATGTGGATGAAACTTGAAAACATTGTGCTCCGTGAAAGAAGTCAGATACCAAAGGTCAATGGCTCCATTTATAAACAGAATTCCATGTGTGGAGTTCCTGAGGTGGGATGTCCCGAATAGGCCAGCCTAGAGAGAGAAAGGAGATGAGTGGTTGCCAAGGTCTGGAAGAAATGCTGCAGACTTGGAGGATGGAAGTTTTCTTTTTTTTTTTTTTTGAGGGGTGAAAACCTTCTAAACGGATGATGATGATAAATGCACAACTCTGAATATTCCGGAAGCCACTGAATTCTATGTTTCAAAGAGTATATAAATCATATCTCAATAAAGCTCTTTCTACAAAGCAAGATGCACCTGGATACATACCACACATCACTAATATAAAAATACTGAATGCAAACAACACTATTGTTTAGGAATTCACACAAATGTAGTGGTGGTACAAAGACCAGCATGCAAAGAATAAGAACACCAATTGGGAAGGCAGTGACCAGTCCAGGAGGGGATGGTCAACGCATGAGGGAGACACTGGGTGGAGAAACATTTAACTCTTAAGCTTGATGGTGGAACGTTCCTGCTATTATCTCATACACTTTGTTTATTAGCTTTTAAATTCTTTGTGAAAAATTTTCAAGGCTGTTTCCCAATGTTCTAGAAGCTGGACAAGTGTCTTTGATACAGTGAGGTGGGAGACTGGCCTCAGGGGTCTGTGAGCCCAGTGTTGGACAGAGGATAGTCATCCCCTGCAGTTTCCCTGATCCGAACACAGCAATCTCTGGGACCATCTCCAGAACATCCTTCCCCCTGGCTGGTGTTCTGCAGTCGGAGCTGGGCCAGAGAGCCCTGGTTTGAATCTCCACTGTGCTCTCAATAGCAGCATGGCCTATTACAAATTGCTTCACTTCTCTGAGCTTTCCTTTGCTATCATTCAAATGGGAATAATGCCACCTACCCCTCAAAATTGGTGTTGACTGAGTAGGAAAGGTAAGGTGTCCTCGGGCGCCTGGCTGGCCCTGCAAAGGGGGCTCTTTCTGCTCATCTCGGGGAGACAGGCTGTGCTGGGTCCTACACTCCTCTGCATGCTGTGCCAATGGCCATGAATGAATACTGGCTGAGTGGAACTGACTTGTACAGCCCGATCTTCCCGCCTCCCTCAGTCACTGCTTTGAAAAGCAAAGGGAACAAAAGGCCCCCAAAGAGCTCTCTTCCCTACTCTTAAAAACAAAGAAACATATAAATAAGCTAGCTCTGTTCTCCATGGATCTTTTTTTGTATTCCCAGCTGTTCATCAGCTGCTGGAGGCACTAGGGCAGGGCCATACCCCGGGGGCCCAGGAACAGGATGATGGGGTAGGGGTGGGTACTGTATGGAACCTTCCCCCATCTGGGGGAAGCTCCCTCTGCCCTTCTTGGAGACTGGAAGGTTGGATGCCGTGGTCCAGGCCCTTGGCAGTACGATCCAGGCAGACCTAGGGGAGAGCTGGACCTCAGGCACTGGGTCTGAGAACCAGGCAGGGATGGGATTGGGGGTTGTGTAGATAGAAATCCCACTGCACGCGCTGGAGAACCACTGCCCTGGATGCCGCTCTCAGCTCAGAACAGAATGCAGGAAGTGCATCCTGAGCTCTGGGCTCTGAAGCTTCCTCCTCCCAATGTCAGTTCCGGCACAGAGCTCCCGGCGGTGGCCATTCCTCTGCTCCCTCTGGGAGTTGGCTGGTTTGTTTGTGAGGGCCCAGGTCCCTGTGTCTGGTTCAGGTCTCATACCATCCAACAACATCTTTGTGGCTTGTGAGAAAGGAACAGGGAGGGAGAGCCCCGTGGGCCCATGGAACAGGGCCTCACCCGGCACTGGTGCAGGCCAGAGCTCAAGCCTCCTTTATGTCACTTCTGGCAACTTATTGCGACCCCACTGTGGTACCGTGGTGGTGACCCAGCTGGAAAGTGATGCAGCACATAGCCTCTCCGTGGTCCTTTGGGATCCCTTGTGGCCACATCCGTCCAGCCACTGACCTTACTAACCTATGTTCTTTCTGGTCTAGAACAGGGCAGGACAGAAGGGGATGGGTGGCTTTGGGAATAAAGGGAAAAGTGATGGTCTATTTTCTCCACCCCAGCTCTTCTTCTGATGTCCACTGGGCCACTCTCCTATTCACACAAATGATGGTCCTGCAGAAATCGGCTGCTCTCATAAGCTCTTGGGAGCCACAGCTTGCTGCCCACGGTCACCGCCCTGCTCCCACCCATCATCACTCTGCTACCAATGCCACCTCTCTAAAATTCCAGTGGGAACACACAGTCGGCCTTCCAGATCCTACCCGGCTCGTCCCACACTGAGGCCCACGGATGGGTTTTTCCTTGGCCTGCCTTGAGTTCTTAACACCACACCCTGTTCCTGCCTAGAAGTCGCTGGTGAGAGATAGTGCAGCGCCTCCCCAGGCAGGTGCTCCTGGGGGAGCAGTCTCCACCATTCCCTGCTGTCTCACACCTGGCCTCCTTCCCTCATTACGTCTCCTGCAGGGCACCTGCATACACTTGAGTTTCCCCCCTCTGGTTTCTAGGCAAAGACTTGTAGTGCATCAGGGAAGGAAGGAAGGAAGACAGTTAGGAAGGAAGAAAGGAAGGAAGGAAGGAAGGAAGGAAGGAAGGAAGGAGGGCAGGAATCCCTCAGCTCTGTTGGGGGATCCAGAGTGGCTCTGGCAATGGTCCTTCTTGCCAGGACTTCTGTGCACATTCTGCAGAGCAGGGTGGTGGGCATCTCCATCTGAACACCCGCCACTGTGCCTGTCCTGGTGCCCCTGGGAGCTGGAACCCACTCCAGGACAACTCCCTGCTTTCCACGCGCAGCAGGGAAGAGCGAGCGCTGCGAGCTTGTGGGGGTGGAGGGCGGAGAGACAAAGACAGCAGGAGCAGAGGGAAGTGGAAGCGGGGCAGAGGCGTGCTGCTTAGCAACCACACGAGAAAATTAGAGAAGTGACAGGACCATTTAAAAAAAAAAAAAGAAAACCCAAAACTTCTCACACGCCTACGCCTGCTAAGCTTGTTGTGGCGTTTGGCTCCGTGAGGATTTGCAGGGCTCCTGTGGGAGTGGGCACCATTGTTGAGGAAGCCTGCCATCGTGGTTGATGTGCAGACACTGTGTCTTCACCAGCTTGACGGGCAGCACTCTGTCTGCAGGGCCCTGGAGGGAGGCGGGAAGTCTAGCAGGAGAGATGCGCATCCTCCACCTTGCCTGTCTCACCTTTTCTCCAGCTCTCAGCTCCTCCTCCTAAGGCTACCAACATCTAGAAGAGAAAGGAAGTGTCCAGGGTTTTCCCTTGCACCATCTTTTCTCCAGAATCCCACTCACAGCCCCAACCCTGTTCTTTCCTTCCTACTGAGAATCCTCCCTTGCTTTTCTTTCTTAATTTGATTTTCTCTGGCTCAGAATCGAGATCAAAAAGAGGAAATTCTTTCCAGTCTTTTAGGAATAATTCCCAGAGTCTCCCACTTGCAGATGCATACAGCATACATAATGATCATAATTATTTTAAAAGAAATCTTTCTTGCTCCCTCGCTCTCTTCTTTTCCATCTCTCCTGCAGGCTTGAGGAACGGAGCTTCAAGAGTGTCCTTGTGGTTGCAGGTCGACCAGCTACCCCAAATTCTTCCAGCCAACGTGGGAGATGCACATGCTCTCTCACGGTTCACGAGAGAATTGCAGATGGTACAGGCAGCGACCCACTGGCATTAAACCCAACTGAATCACCGAGTGGGAAAGTTACTCCGTTTCTAATTTGTTTTCAACTGTTTTAATTTCATTGAGTCTCAAGTTGGTGCTAGATAAGCCACTAACACCTCCTGGTGCTTCTTAACCTTCCTTTTATCAATCCTGGCAACACTCCCCAGGTCTGAGCCCAAAGCAGCTCGTGATCTATCCTTTAAAAGCAAAGTTACTCTGTGCTGCTTGCATTTTTTT
>JAJEJO010001516.1:301888-338985 GCA_020662805.1 Glaucomys volans
TTTTTTTGCAGACCATGAAAGGGGCTTTTCGTCACAGTTGATTCCGTTTTACAGACAAATAATTAAGAAAGGCTTAGAGAAGAGCCCAGATGTCAGCCGCTCATCAGGGAACCTGGGGGTCAGGTTCAGGCAAGCAGCCTCTCTGCAGTCAGGTGGTCCAGTTGGTCAGCAGCTGGCACGGAGGCATCCTCAGATGACAGTGTTAAATTTTTGTCAGAGACGGTTGGCCTGGCTTCATCATGCCGTCGCAGCCTCTTCTGCTCCCTGGGATTCCAGAGGCTGAGGATGGATGTCCACGCGGGGGCACTAGGCCAGAGAGTGGTTGGCTGCAGAAGACACTTTTTTTTTGGCAACTGTGCCTGATTACCCTCTGGGCAACCAATGTTTACTTCTTTCATATCTGGGGTTGGAGTGGAGCGGCCCACCCCGCCTCTAGGGCCTATCCTCCCCTGGGCATTCTGTTCCATCCACAACAATAGGTGGGTTCAGGGCTGGGCGGTGAGATGCACAGTGAGAACATTGGAGCTGGCTCTTTCCCACTGACTTTGAAAACAAGAGGATGAGATGCTGGAGCCCCTGCAGCCATTTCTGCCACCTCAAGGAGGGAGTAAACATCGAGGGAATGGGGCTGAAACCAGGAGAGAGAAACCCAATCCTGATGGTATCATTTCCATCCCTTGATCCAGCTGTGCCTGAAGCTAGGCTCTACCCTTGGCCGCCTTTCGAGTCATCCACTGAGCCGATAAATTCCCCTTTCATGTAATCCAGCTAAGATGGTTGTTTCGGTCACTGGCAACCACAGAAGTCTTAACTGATGAAATGGCTCAGTGCAAATCCTTGGCCGCCGAGAGAGAAAGAGCTCAGAGGGTACGTCTTCCTGACATGGGCGGGTGGCCTTGACACCATACGAACACCATCATGGGAAGAGCTGCCATTTAACAAGAAGCTCTGGATCTTAGATGATTGTGTACCAGGCACTGGCTGAGTGCCAGGCATGCCACGACTTACTTGTTTCAGCCCTGTAACCACCTGCCGCACACAGGCCTATTTCTACCAGATTGGTACAGATGAGAAACTGGAGGCTTAAGGAGTCTCTGTGCACCTGAGTGGCAGTTGGGGCTGGTCCCGGGTCCTGACTCGTTCCCGCTGTTCTTCCGTGGTAAACAAGTAGACTGCTCACCAGCAAACACATCACTCCAGCAGAGTGTGACCGTGAGGGGTGTGGTTGTCCAGCGGCACACGGGATGCTCACGTCCCAGGTGGTGTGGAGGCTCCCATGGGAACTGCCTGGTGCCCAGCCTACGTGGCTGCCCGTGCGTGCTGCAGTTCTTTCTGTCACTGCTCAAAGACTGGCAGCAAGTGCCCTGGCATGAGATCAGAACCCATTCAGTGCAAATCAGCCACGTGACTTTGGATGAATCCATCCATCTTTCCAGACCCTCTGTCTTTCCCATCTGGAAGGTGGAGACCTCAGCCCAGGCTTGTCACCCACCGCACTGTGGGAGCATCCCATGAGAAGGTGATTTGCAAAATAAAATAAGAAGAGGGGCTACAGGAAGGGGGACCACCGACTCCGCAGGGCTGAATGGCAGGTGTGAACAGAGGTAAGAGGTGACCCCCACCTCCCCCTCCCTGCCCAGGCTGGGATGAGGCAGGCCAAGTGGTGACCTGAAAGGAACCTTTCAGTCCCCAGAGCGGAGCAAGATAAGAACTGTGAAGTGGAGAAGAGCGCAGAGTGCCGCCCCAGGCGCTTGGGAGTTTATTTTTACCCTGTTATCTCCATCCTGAAATGTCAGGCTCGGAGCGGCCTCTCTCACGCTGTCTGCCTGCTCCCCCCAGAGTGGCAACGCAGCCTGGAAACGGGCCCCCTCTCCTCCTCTGCTTCCTCTGCCTTTCCATGAGAGTCGCAGTGCTATGGCGACGGGAGGCATGGAAACATTGAAAGAGAGAAGTGGGAGGAGAGACCTTTTATTTGGGTTCTGCAGCCGGCTTACTTCCTCCCAGGGACCGAGGATGCACAGGTGGCCCTCTGCACCTACTGCAAGGTTTGCACATGGGCTCTTATTGTTGCAAGACATGAAAACCCAATTGAAACTGGTTTTTATAACAATGAACATTGAATTGGCTGAGGCTGCTAAAATATCCAGGATTGGTCCGGCTTCAGGTACGGCTGGATCCTGGGGCTCAGTACTATGACAAGGACTTGGAGTTCTCCATCTCTCACTCTGCCTTCTGTGTTATTGGCTTGATCCTCAGGAGCCACACTGTGCTCCCCCACAGCCCCTAACAGTTCCGGAATCTTCCCCACGGTCACAAATAGCTGCAGTGATTCTGAACTTCACATCCTCATTCTGGAGGCTCCCAGGGAAAGACAGGAAGTATGTTTTTGCCAACGGGTTGTTGGCAATCTCTTCTTGGGTTTCATTGCCTCTGATTGAGTTCTGGGCCCCTCCTGAGCTAGTTACTTCGGTGTGGGGGCAGAAGGTGAAAAACACTTCTGAGTAGCAAGAGCCAAACCATATTCCCGAAAACAGGGGAGCAGTGATTTCCTGGAGGAAATGTGGGGTGTTGCATCCAGAAGGTCGGGAGCAGATGTGCAGCTGCAAGCAGGAGCTGGTCCTGCGGTTGATTCACATTTTCTTTCATCCTCAGGCGACAGGAAGCACTGTCAGAAATAGGCTGACACTCACTCCTTCCCTTTGCAGATGTCAGTTTATTTGGGGTTCTGAGTGCTAAGAATCCCGTGTCTGTCCCTCTCAAAATGTCACCTGGTCTCCCAAATCTCCCCCAGGTAGAGAGGCAGGTTCTGGCTGAAGGGAAACACATTTGCTTCCTCTGCATTCAACATAAAACCCACGCTGCTCCCGCTGGCCACCCCACCACTTTCCCCTCGCTCTATTTAGCCCCACTTACTGCTGCTCATTCCTTCAATGAGCCAATTGCCCTGAAGCCTCAGGGTGCTGTTTCTCCCTGCCCAGAGTGCTCTGGGCTCATTTCAGGGCTCTGTTTAAATGTCATGACCTCCAACAGGTCTTGGATCCGCCAAGAGGGTCAGACACTGAAATTGCCGAGTGCATGGATGGTTTGAGTAACTCTTTCCCTTCTCTGGACTGTCCACACCGAGAGGCAGGATTGTGTTTAGCCACAAGCCCGTGTGTGGCCTCCAGATCCTGGTTCTAGGCCTGGTACGTTGTAGGTTCTCAGTATTTGTTGAACACATGAGTGAAAATTCCTTTTGAAAGGCCTTATGAACTGTTGCAGGGTGGGGCCGTTGCTGATGCTTTTGTTGGCTTTTGCTGGGTGCCTATGAAAAGAGACAAAAGAGTCACATTTTTCAAATGAAGGAAAGGAAGCTCTCTGCTGAAGGGATTTGCTCTAGGTTGCATGGAATTGGCAGGTGCTGAGTGCTTCTTTGAGGGATTCTCTTAACAAAGCCATTGCTTGTGAGCATCTGGAGGCATGCAGCTGCAGAGGGGAACATGGGGTCTTCTTTCCACCCAGATTTCTGAGTACAGGGCAGGACCACCACACACCACTAAAGTCAGAAAAACCACACGAGAGGATGACGTTGTTAACTCCTTTGCTCGAGGAGGTGAATGAGACAAATGTCCCATGAGAAAAGGAATATTTCACCATGTCCATTGCAGACCCACAGGTCAAGGCCAGAGCCTCGATGTGCCAATCACCCAGATGGACCCCAACCTCTCTGTGGACACAAACTCTCCCCAAGACTGCCTTGCTTGTGATCGTCCTCCGGACAATTGGGTGAGGGTATAGGTGTTCTGGTGCAGCTCATGGAAACTCAAGAAAGTGCCACCTACCTAGAGTTGTGGCTCTTTTTTTTGCTCAATAGACAATATACTATCTGCGGTATCTGGTGTGCATGGTCCTTCTCTGTTCCCCCATTCAGGCCCGTCCCTTTCCTGGTTCTTTCAGGGTACCTTTGACCTTTGCTGTACAGAACTCTCCATCGTTAGTGATAATATCTTTATTATGCAATTATTTGATTAATATCCATCTCCCCCACCTGACTCCAGACTTCTCAAGGGCACGGTTGTCTCTCTCTAGCTGTATTGGGCGCTCCCATCTGGCACCTAACACATAGATGATGCCTTGTAAATACCTTTAGCTCAGGATCAGAGCCTGAATTTTTTTCACTGTAAATTGTACCTGTCCCTTAGTCACCACCTGACCCTAGAGTACTGTCTGGAATAGAGGAAAGGACCAGCCAATGACAGGAGAGAAAGTGAATGAATGGACACTATTCTTTTCCTTCCCAGAGAAGCCTGGCTACCTTCTTAAGGCTAAACTGCTGGAGAGGGCGCCTGGGGAAGCTATAACGTACCAGTAAACCTGACCAAGCCCAGCGGTCCCACCTGGGTCACCTCCTTCAGGCTCAGCAGGTCTGGTTCTCGGGCTCACTAACCCAGCAGGCCAGCAAAGGGGGCAGTTTAGAGCACAATCTAAACCAGTTCTCTGCAGAGGCTGAGAACCTTTGGACTCCAGCACACCAAGTTCTGGGTTGGATATTTGAAGTGTAAGTGGGTCATGGCTCCAGTCCTTATCACATAGCCTTGAAAAACAAAACAAAACAAACACCCAGGAACGACATTGTACTTTTAGAGACAATCTGACCCCAGTCTCTGCCTCCAGGTCAGGAAGATACTAGAGAGAAAGGGGTTTTTCTTCTCTGTTGCCACACCCTCCTTCCTGGGGGACATCTGAGTCCTAATGGGGTCTCCTTGCATCTGAAGTTTCGCCAACCAAGGGTTCAAGATATTTGGTCTTTTGTGGATCCCTGGGAGAGACAAAGGGGTCACAGACCTGTGGTTCCATCACCAATCCAAAATCAGGTCCACCAAAAACCATACTGAGAAATCACCAGCATCCAAATATGTCTGGTGTTGGGCCCACCCCAACCAACCAACCCAAGTGGCTCACCCTTGAACCCTTTCCCTTCCCGAGCCAGAAGGAAAGGCAGAGTGATTCACGGGTCGTCTCCAAGTTGTAGGCCCTGGCTCGTGCCCCAGGATGAGTTCATTTCTTATTCTTAGAGACCAGACTCAAATTAAACAAACAGTTCCTATAAATAGAGCCGGGATACGCTGGGCTCAGTGTCACTGAAAGGTCCTTTTCACAGGGATGGACTCACTGCGAGGATGTTCTCGAGTTACCCCGGTGCTACGTGTGGCAGGGTTGTACCTTTCCAAGTGTGGTCCAGGAGGGAGAAAATAGAGCAGGTGAGTCAGACACTCGGATTTGGCCGGATTCTGTCAACCTCATCTCTCTCCCTCTTTTTTCTTACGTGCTCATTCACACCCAGAGAGCAGGCCCGAGAGGAAGGAGGTCACGCTATCAATACCCTGGCCAGCCAACTTGTGCAGCTCCCTCCTGGGAATGGATCCTGGTTCAGATTGCATTCAACAGAGTGTTCCGGCTTTTTAGATTAGATTGCAAACTCCCAATGGGAAGGGCCCAAGTGCTAGGATTTCCTCCTGGTTTCCCCTAATGCCACCAAAGGCAGGGATGGCTAGGGTTTCCACAGCAGACCCTGAGCTGCGGATTAAAAGAATCCTCCTTGTGCATGGTGAACTTCATGGCAGGGAGCCACATGGACCAGAGGCCAAGCCCTAGTGTGATTTTGCTTTTAATCACACTGAGGTGTGCTTAAGAGGTGGATGACTCCCACCACCATGATAGCCAAGTGGGGGCCGGAAACATCCAGAAGAACTGAATAAACATAAAGCCACAGGCAAACGAAGTCATTCTATCAACTCAGCACGTGGCCAGGAAATTTCAGGCACTATTCTAAGAGATTTGCGAAAATTCATTAGGTTTTTCTCTCACTCCATAACATTGGGCTTATTACTGTTTCTTTTCTACAGATGAGGAAACTGAAGCACCGAGAGATGATGGACTTGGCACAAGGTCATACGGCTGGTAAGTTAGGGTTGGAAGCTGTGCAGTTTTAGCTCCAGAGTCTGGCTAGTGTCTCATAGTAAGAATTAAGTGCTTGGAACTTCCCTTCCCTGTTGATCACAGGCCTCTGAGTGCTAGCTCTTCCCACTCTCAGTTCAGATGCTTTTGGTGCCTTGTCTTGGGGTGAATCCCCTGGCAGCACCTTCCCACCCACAGGAATCTTCTGGAACTAAGGCCAGGTATGATTGCATCAGATGTCGGGAAGGTGAAGATGGAGACACTCGACTTCCATTTCACTGGATTTGAACTGGAACCAGGCAGTTTTGGAAGTGCCTGGCACCTTGCCAGCTCAGAGGGAGGCTGGCTACTGGACTGAGAATGAAATCAGCACTGAGAATAACCAGAACTGAAAAATGGGTCCTGGTGGCAGGTGGAAGCCTGATGCAGCTGGGCCTGCTTCCACGTGTCACTTTTAGGCAATCTTTCCCCTTACGGTTTAAGTTGGTTAAAGTCGATCTTCTATCACTTAACAGTGGAAAGAGCTCTACTGGCCCATAGAGAAACATGATTTGGTTCAACAAATAACCCAGCACCACCCATAAATGACAGCCCATCTGTACATGCTCCATTCCCAGGGACTCAAATCCCAAAGGCCACTTCCTGGCTGAGGCTTCCTCAGGTTGCACCAGGCAGAACTATCCACCACTGTCTTTGGTTGTCACCATGCAGAACTTGTCGCTGCTTAGCACTTGTTTCTATCTGCCTTGAAATACATTGAGTTATCTACAGGTCATTCATTAGCATTTATTAAATGCTTCCTGTGGGCTGCATCCTCTTTAGGGGCTGGAGAGTTGGAGGGAATAATGTCAGTCGTGTATCTGAGTCTGACTAAGTGTCTGAATTTCTGCTTAGCACCCAGGGAGCATCAGCAGTGTAACTATCTCCTGAAAACCCTCACTAGATAAGAAGGAAGGATGTCCTCTTCTCCACACGTCCCAGGGTAGTGTGTGATGACGAGGGACCAAGATTTCAAGCTGTGTGATTGCCAAGTGAGTTACCAAATGAAGATGGAAATTTCTACAGACAAAGCTTTAGAATTTGTCTCACCACTCAAATCCCACCAGTTTCGCAAATCCCTAGCCCACAAAAAGGATGTAAAAGAATCAATAGGTATTAGAGGATTTTACAAATACTAGACTGGTATTTGCCTTCTAACGAACACACACATACACTAAAGTCGGGGATGTTTTTACCTATTCCTGCACCTCCAGTCCAGTGAGAGCAGCTTCATTGAGAGGCTGTGGGGGAGTTTGATCCTCTGAGGCTGGAGAGATGGAGGCACAAGGAATTGTGTGCAATTACTCCTCAAAGTATAGAAGGTTAGAGACCAGACAGGAAGCCGCCATGGTTTGAGTCTTCCAAATGTCCATGTGTTGAAGGCTCAGTCCCCAGCTTGATGCTTTTGGGTGGTGGTGGTGGTGGAGCCTTTGAGAGGTGGGACCCAGCTGAGTTCAGGGGAGCCTGTAATCCTAGCTACTCGGGAGGCTGAGATAGGAGGATCCCAAGTTCAAGGCAGCCTTGGAAACTTAGCAAGACCTGATTCAAAATAAAAATCAAAAAGGACCAGGGGGCTGGGGTTGTGGCTCATGGTAGAGTGCTCACCTAGCATATGTATGCGGCCCTGGGTTCAATCCTCAGCACCACATAAAATAAAGGTATTGTGTCCACCTACAACTAAAACAAAATATTTGAAAAGAAGGACTGGGATGCAGTTCAGTGGTAGAACACCCCTGGGTTCAATCCACAGTATTAAAAAAAAAAAGGAGGTGGTGCCACATGGTCTTAGGTCACTGAGGGTGTCCCCCAAGAGATCGTGGAAGCCCAGTCTTTTCCTGTCTGTCTCTTTTGCACCTGGTCCTGAGGTGAATGGGTTTCCTCCAACACAAGCTCCTGCATGATGTATTGCCTCACCACAGGCCCAAAAGTAATGGGGCCAACCAGCCATGGATTGAAACATCTGCAACTGTGAGCCAAAAGAATCCTTTTCTCTTTATAAGCTGATTAACTTGGCTATTTGTTGCAGTCAAGGAAAGCTGACTAACACAGAAACTGATGTGGGTTTGTATGCCCAGAGCTTTTCCTGGAAGAGTATGTTTCCTACAGACAGACAGCCTTGGATAGTGGACCATCTCAGATATGGTCTCTCACAGGACCATCTAGAGGGCACGAATCCCTACCAGATACACAGGAAGGTGGACCACCAGAGTCTGCAGAGCAGGAAGGAATTCCTAAGGTGAGCAGAGCTGCAGCTGCCCCAGTGCTGGTGGCCCCTCCAGTGCCCAGCATCAGCCCACGTGATGCCTGAGCACACTCACAGGGTGCAGCAGTACCATCTGGGACTCTCAGTCACGTGAGTACTTTCCTCCCTGCCCTTGTGAGACCTACCTCTTCCCCTTCCACTCCCTGTGCGTGCATGTTGGGGGAGGAGGCACCTATTCCCCTCTTCCTAGAGGGCTAGCAACCCTCCACAGTGGACCATGTGGAGGAAGAGCAAGAAGTCTACCTTCAAATAAAGTCTGAAGTATAGTTTAGTATGTTGGACTGGACGTTCTGATTTTAGAAATGAGACTAAATGTGTGACTTAGGAATAAAAGAACTTTTTAAAACTGTGAGTGAAAAGGAATGTTCTGGAGCCTTCCTGAAGTTCTTATCCATTGCCAGGGTAGGGACTTACCCCACTGAAACTTCAAAGAGACACCAGAGGCAAAACTAAAGTTCCACTCCTCAAATTCTGCTATGCAGAGGTTAGACGGGTACAGTGAGCTGCTCAGGACCCAATAGGTGGAGAGGAAGGCAGAGCCATGTTCTTCACCACACTGGATGCTGCTTCTCCCTCGCAGAAACCATGGGCACTCCTGTTCCTAACGGGGAGAGCCCCCTCCTGATCTCTTCAATGCCTTCTTGATTTTCTTTCCTTTTCCTCAACTTATCATAAATGACCCTGGACCAGTGTGACAAAAGTGGGCATCATCAGAAGTGGAGGTAGTTATCCCAGGATCACTTTGACCAAGACTATGATTCCAAGACCAACAAGTCCCTGAACACCAAATCTGGAGACTCCCATTTCCAGCTACCTGAATACATTACCATGACTACAGTGGTACCCGTGGTTAACAGGACCACTGAGCTCCCACCAGGCTCTGGGAGCCCTGCGGAGGGATTCCACCTATTTTCTCCTTGACTCCTAAGTCAAGTAGCTCCTCCTATAATCGCCATTTACCAAGGAGGGAACTAAGGAGTTTGCAAGGTTTGAAAGCCAGGCGACCGAGCCAGGTCCAACCTGGAGGATGCAGGGCATACCTAACCATGAGGAGGTTCTCAGCACATGAACCTGGAGACCCATGGTTGTGCTCTTCTCGGGGCACCGAGCCTGTTTGGAGTTGTGTCCTGCTCTTCCCTGTTTAGAATATGAGACCCTCTTCTGGTCTCTGCTGGCTTTTAATTAAGAACTGTATTTGACCCATTCCAAGCACACAGGGTTTTCTCTGTTTGGAATTTGACCTAGAGTTTTTTGAGAGCAAAACCACAGTGTGTGTGTGTGTGTGTGTGTGTGTGTGTTGGGTAGTAAAAGGATATTATTTGTAGCTATGAAGGTGGTGACAGGACCAGGGGTCTTCTGTATCTTTAAGGAGACGATTACATGGACCCTAGTTTGAGGCTGGCAGGCACAGTCAGCAGAATCTAGAGACCGTGAATGGTTCTCCTCTAGATGGGAGCTCCATCTCATTGTGGAACTGAATAAAGCCACGTGCCAAGGTTGTTGGTGGTTTTTTCCTTCCCTACTCCCTGGTGGGGATGTTTCAAAACTCTATAAGAAACAGTAAACAGTATCTCAGTGAAAATGTCCCCATTGTTAATAAGAACACAGGCCTGGGAGGTGGATGGGAGTGCCCCAGCCTCAGCTTGACTGATTAGCAATGTTTCCTCCTCCAGGCACTTCAGCTCTGAGATTTGGCTTCAGAATCTGTAAAAAGGTGACATTATCTTCCTTAGCATTTATGAAATGCATTGTCTCTTCACAAATTTTCCAATTCACCTACCTTTTTCTCGGTACACAATAAAATGATGATTCTATTTCTCGCCCACTTCTGAAGTTTAACGGTGACCATGTGACACGCCAGCTAGTGAAATAAGAATGAAAGGAATTTTGTCACTGCCAGGCAGAAGCTTTGAGAATTGGTGTGTCTTAGCCCGTATACTGTTGCTATAACAGAATAACACACACTTGGGTAAATTATAAAGAAGAAAAGAATTTCTCACGGTTCTGGAGACTGGCAAGTCCAAGAGCACAGCATCAGTGTCTGCCCAGAGCCTTTGTGCTTCCTTGTAACATGGCAGAAAGGCAAGGAGAGGAAGCAGGCTGAACTCATCCTTTTTACCACCAGTCCACTGATAGTGAACTCACTTACTCCCATCATAAAAGTCTTAATGCATTAGCAAGGGTGGTGCTTTCATGTCCCTTAAAGATCTCACCTCTTAAAGGTGCCACCTCTGTTACAATGGCAATTAAATTTCACCATGACCTTTGGTGGGGAAATTGAAACCCCTGCTGTCTGGCATTTCCTCCTCCAAGAATTCCCATTGGCCTGGGTCCCTGGGTGCCTTTGATGAGCACTCCCTCTCCTCACCATTTTTAGTTATCACTAGCCATTGCAGCATGTGTGAGAAATAACCTTTGTGACTTTAAGTCACTGAGGCTTGGAGATTGCTTGTTACAACAGCATAACCCAGCCTATCCTGACTAACAGAGTGTTGGTGGGAGGATAAGACATAGAAAACCACACCCAACAAGATGCCTTTACATGCTCATGCGACTGGCTACAATAAAAAAGACAGACAGCACCAAGTATCAGCAAAAGTATGGAGAAACTAGAATCTTCATATACCATTTGTGGGAATGTAAAATAGTGTAGTCCCTCAGAAAAGCAGTTCATTAGTTTCTTAAAAAGTTAAACCTAAGTTTATTAGGCAGTTGAACAATTTTATTCCTAAGTATCTCTCTAAAAGAAACAAAAACACATGCCCACATAAATATTTGTAGGTGAACATTCGTATCAACATTGTTTATGATAACTAAAAAGTTATAATTATCCAAATGTCCCTTGACTTGTGAATAGATACACAAAATGTGGTATATTCAAACAGTGAAGTCTTAGTCAGCAATAAAGGGAATGGAATACTGATACATGCTCTCACATAGATGAATCTCAAAAACCAAGTGAAAGATACCAAGGAATATATAGTGTATGGTTCAACTTTTACGAAATTCCTAGAAAAGACAATTTGTAGAGACAGAAGGCAGATCAATACTTGCCTGCAGCTGAACATGGAATAGAGGACTGACCACAAACAGGTTTGAGGGAGTTTTGGAAGATGACGGAACATTCTAAAATTGAATTTTGATAATGGCTACCCAACCCTATAAATTTTCTGAAAATCTTTGAATTGTATATGTCCAATGGATCAATTTTATGGTATGTAAATTCTGTCCCAGTAAAGCTATTAAAAAGTATACCTAACCAGGCATGGTGGCGCATGCCTGTAATCCCAGCGACTCGGGAGGCTGAGGCAGGAGGATTGCGAGTTCAAAGCCAGCCTGAGCAACTTAGCAAGGCCCTAAGCAACTCAGTGAGACCCTGTCTCTAAATAAAATACAAAATAGGGCTGGGGATGTGGCTCCATGGCTGAGTACCCCTGAGTTCAATCCCCGGTTCCAAAAAGAAAAAAAAAAAGAAAAAAGAAAAAGTATACCTAAGCATAATACCTGGCACATGGCAAGCTCAGAAAACATCTATCAGTGCTAATCATTTCAGGGAATGGACACGTTCCTGCAATGATTTGATCAGAAGTGAAGATCATCTGCACTCAATGAAGAAGGGAGGCTGGGTAATTGGGCATGGGCATTCACCCACCTCCTTCCATCCCCCAGTTCTGCATTTCTTCCTGCTGTTCACCATGTGCAAAAGGCCATGGATATTGACAGTGTCTTGCATCGAGTTCCACTAGAAGCCAGGGATTAAAATCAGATGTTCCACGTGGTTCTCTGCGGAGGCCCTTGGCTGCCCTGAGGCTGAGCCTTTGGAGATGTCCTAAGTAGACTCAGCCTGGTCTGCTTTACAGTCTGTCAGGGCATGTGCCTCCATCCTCCTCAACAATTCAGTATTTCCAATCACCTCTCATCGCGTGCTCCCTTGCCTCTTCTTAATGCTCCGTAATGAGTCCTTCCACGAATCCCACCAGAGCCAGGAGGAGGAGAGAGATGGTGCTGTGGGAAGGGGGGTCTCCTGTGCCAGGGTGTCAGAAGCACTCAGCATGGAAGGTTGTCTGTCATTTATGGCCACAGTGTTCTCAGGCTGGTGGATAATTCCAAAGGAGTACTGCTTAGGCCCCAGGGTCCTGCAAGCAAGACAAAACTGATTCAGACCAGAGCCCTTTGATCACCAAGGTTACCTGCTTAACTGCCGGCTCCCCAAAAGCTGCAGGTAGGGAGTTGCTAATTAATGCCTCCTGTTCCCCCACCTGAATCTCCATGTGGCCTTTCCCCCTGCCATTTGCATCTCATCTTTTTGCTGTGTCACCACTGCCATATGGGCAGGAAGGAGAGATAAGGGTCAGAGGAAGGGACAGAACAAAGAAGACCCTAACCTATAAAAGATGTAGGGTGCGCTCACTTCTCGGGGATTCTAGAACATCAGCCATGGCCCCCTTCTCCCTCCCGGGAGAAGTTTGTATTACTACTTTTAAATAAAACCTGTTTAATATGCTTGAAAACAAACAAACAAAACAAAACTGATTCAGAAAGAGCGACAAAGCTGGAATGCCCTTTGTTTCCATGACTGCCAGAGAGACGGAGCGCAGCCTGGGCCACTTTGGCTCTCTGGTTAACGCTTACCTGGAAGTGACCGCGAAAGAGATGGTGCACTTGATGGCACAGCTGAAAAGCCAGCACCTGAGACGCACAGCCAGGTTCCCGGCTGACAAGGGTGGGGTTGATCTTCTCTATTTCTTTTCTTTTTTATTTCTGGTACAGGGAATTGAACCCAGGGGCACTTAACCCCTGAGCCACACCCCCAGCCAGTTGTTATATTTTATTTATTTAGAGACAGGGCCTTGCTAATTTGCTGAAACTGGCTTCAAACTCACAATCCTCCTGCCTCAGCCTCCAGAGCCACTGGGATTAGATGCATACGCTGCTGCCCTGGCAGTATTCTGTTTCTGAGCCGGCTCTCCTAGCTACAGTGTCCTCTCTGTGCATCCCTCTTTCTGGTCACTTATAGGAGAAAAGACAATAAAAACGTAGGAAAAAAAGAAACACTGAACAATTGACTAAAAAATGAAGACAAAATATAATGGATAGTAGAAACAGAAAATGAAAGATAAAAGCAGACTTCAGTAAATTAGAAATCAGAATTTCTAGAAATCAGTTACAAAACCCATATATCAGAAAATAATAGAATTGACAAGAAGTCAAAGAACTAGCTCTTTTAAAACACCATTAAAGGCCAGGTGTGGTGGCGCACGCCTGTAATCCCTGTGGTTCAGGAGGCTGAGGCAGGAGGATCAGAGTGCAAGGCCAGTCTCAGCAATTTGAGGCCCTAAGCAACTTAATAAGACCCTGTCTCTAAATAAAATGCAAAAAGGACTGGGGATGTGGCTCAGTGGTTGAGCAACCCTGGGTTCAATCCCTCTTACCAAAAAAGAAAAAGGTTGAAAGCATACTTGTTTAAATTATGCTAATAAAATATTGACCAGAATAAGGGAAAGCAACCTGCTCAAGAGGAGAGAGAAAAATCTGATGAAACTAAAAGCCATGGAAGAAACTGATCAAGAACTCTCCACCACTTCTAAGATGCAGGTTCAGGTGCTTTGGGGTGGGTGGACAGATTCTGCCAGACATTAACGGAAGAGGCACTTCTATATAATTTAATTGGCTCCAGGCTATAAAGAAAGTTTAAAAGTGTCCCAATTAAAGTTTAAAAGGG
Organism: Glaucomys volans; assembly: GCA_020662805.1. Lineage (NCBI taxonomy): Eukaryota > Metazoa > Chordata > Mammalia > Rodentia > Sciuridae > Glaucomys > Glaucomys volans. Next base: position 315,850 of record JAJEJO010001516.1, read on the forward strand.
TCCCAACCCTAATAATCAGGAGCTGAAGAAGGAAGGAAGGGAAAACAAGAGAGTTCCTGGTCCAATGGATCTAGGCAACCTGGTGTGGCAGGTTGAATGCCCACCCCCAACCAGTTTGTGAATTCCTGAACCATTATCAGGACAAGAGAAAAAAAAATAGGAACATTGAAAAGGGTACAAAGTTATCATTTTTCCACCTGTAATACTCAGAAGTATGAGCTGAAAAAGTATTAATAATGAGTGAGCTCTGCAAGGTGGTCAGTTATAAAACCCATAAAAGTTCACAGAACAGGTTGGCCAGGGCAGGGCAAGAGAGGAGAGGTCAGTCACAATGTGCAGAAATGACAAACGGCCTCGGATTCACTTGGCAAGTTAATTGCTAGACTAATCTCCAGGATATACATAGAACTCAAAAAACTTAACACCAAAGAAACAAATAACCCAATCAATAAAAGGGCTAAGGAAGTGAATAGATACTTCACAGAAGAAATATAATCAATCAACAAATACGTGAAAAAATGTTCAACATCTTTAGCAATTAGAGAAATGCAAATCAAAACTACTCTAAGATTTCAAATCACTCTAGTCAGAATGACAATTATCAAGAATACAAGCAATAATAAGTGTTAATAAGGATGTGGGGCAAAAGGCACACTCATACATTGCTGGTGGGACTGCAAATTGGTGTAACCACTTTAGAAAGCAGTATGGAGATTCCTCAGAACATTTGTCATGGAACCACCATTTGACCCAGCTATCCCACTCCTTGGTTTATACCTAAAGGACTCAAAATTAGCATACTACAATGATGCAGCCACATCGATGTTTATAGCAGCTCAATTCACAATAGCTAAACTATGAACCCTACCTAGATGCCTTTCAACAGATGAATGGATAAAGAAAATGTGGTATATATACAAAATGGAATATTACTCAGCCTTAAAGAAGAATGAAATTATGTTATTTACAGGTAAATGGATGGAGCTAGAGAATATCATGCTAAGTGAAATAAATCAATCCCAAAAAATCAAAGGCTGAATGTTTTTTCTGATAAGCGAATGCTGATCCATAATGGGGGCAGGTAGGGAACAATGGAGGAACTTCGGATTGGGCAGAGGGGACCGAGGGGAGGGGTGGGGTGTAGGAGTGGGAAGGGTGGTGGAATGAGATAGACATTATAACCCTATATAAACGTATGATTGCACAACCCATGCATGGATTTATCTGCAGCACGTACAGCCAGAGGAATGAGAAGTTGTGTTCCATTTGTGTGCAATGTGTCAAAATGCATTCTGCTATCATGTTAAAAAAACAATTAAAACAACAACAACAACAACAAAGACCCTGTATTCAATCCCCAGCTCCATGTAAAATTAAAAAAAAAAGAAAACAAAACTAAAAAAAAAGTTAATGGCTGGATCTTTTATGAGTGAACTATAAAATATGACTGAAGAACATGAAAGACGGCATCAACAAATGGCAAAACACACTAATTTCCTAATATGGTGAGGATGCCCATTATTACAAAATAACATAAATGTAATATGATTCCAAGAAAAATCTAAACCCATTTTTTTTTGAAATTTGACAAAAAGAGTCTTAAGTGTTCATCTGGAAGAATAAATACTTAAGGATGGCCAGTTAGTCCATAAAAATTTCAAACAGCAAAATAATAGAAAGGCAACTATTCAACAAATTATTAAAAGTCATCTCAAAATGATAAGCATAAATGATTGGGGGAATAATGAACATAACACAGGAACAAAAAGGAAAGCACAAAACCGCATCCAGCTGCAGACATGCGTACAATATAAGACAAAGGTGCCAATTAAAATCAGGAGGTAAAGAGAGTGTTTTCAACAATCGGTTCGACAGCTAAGCTCACCATTTCAAAGGTGAGATCCCTCCCTGTGTTGTATCTATCTCAGACTGACATAAATTCTCAGTGGAACCGAGATTTAAATATAGAGAATGAAAAAAGAATACCAATGGAAAAGTTTGGTGAATTATATATATTCAAATGAAAAGAGAATTTTAAAATACTGAATGGTTAGCAACCTAACATTTTTAAGAATCTAAAAGATGGAATTAATAGAAAACAGACAAAAGACACACTTAGGAAAAGATGAGCAGCTTTTGTGAAAACGATGCTCTCAATAGACATCATTCTTGCAAATAAGTAAGAGAAAGGTCATTGGTGGATAAAAGGAGAAAGGACACCAACTGGCAGTTCCCACAGACAAACACAAACGGCCAAGGCACCTGGAGAATTTCATCTCAATGATTACAGAAGAAACTGAAAAAGGAAAATGTTATTTGAACTAGAATATTGATGATGGTAATCTCAGAGGGTGTGGAAAACGGGCTCTTGTACCCTACTAATGTGAATATAAATGGATTAAACGTTAGAGAACAATTTGGTTAAATATATTGTAAAAGTTAATATATCAATATATTATAAAAGTTAATACATGGAAATTTCTTGGATTAGGAATTTCCACTTACTAAAACATATCATTAGAAAATGAGCTGGGTGTGGGGGTGCATGCCTGTAATCCCAGCAGCTCAGGAGGCTGAGGCAGGAGGATCTCGAGTTCAAAACCAGCCTCAGCAAAATCGAGGTGCTAAGCAACTCGGTGAGACCCTGTCTCTAAATAAAATACAAAGTAGGGCTGGAGATGTGGCTCAGTGGTCAAGTGTCCCTGAGTTCAATTTGCAGTACAAAAAAAAAAAAAAAAAAAAAAGAAAAAAAATGATCATGACTGGGCACAAAGTTTTAGTGTACAAGATACTCATTTCATCCTTGCTGCTGCTAGGGAACAAATGGAAACAATGTAAGAGTCAACACAGGGGATTGGCTCAGTGAAGCCCCGGATGATGGCAGTGTATGAGCTTGCTAGCCAGCATCCACTGTGATGGGTTGGTGACTCTGGTGTACACTGGTATACAGTTTGGACATCGCCCACATGATGCGATACTCTGTACCACTCAAATGCTGATGTAGATGAACGTTTACAATATTGATAAACTATGTGTACTATTAGGCAGAAAACTTACAAACTAGAATATACTGTACATAAGAAGATTCCATTTTAAATGAAACATAATACCCATGTGAGTAATGATAGAAAAAAAAGTCTAGGATACACATTGAAGTGCTGGAAATGATATCTGGCTAATAAAATTTTACATACACACATTTATTTATTTATCTCCTACTCATATTTTCTAAAAGTATGAGAATGGCTGAATGATACTCCATTGCGTATATATTGAGGATCAATAAGGGGGGAGGGGATACAGGAAGAATGAGGGAAGGATGGATTGTGTAGAGGGAAATGAGGGGTGGAGAAGGGTGGGGGAAGGAAAGATAATGGAATGAGACAGACATCATTACCCTATGTACAAGTATGATTACACAAATGGTGTGACTCTACTTTGTGTACAACCAGAGAAATGAAAGTTGTACCCCATTTGTGTACAACGAATCAAAAATAAAAAAATAATAATAAAAAGAGATAATGGTCAATACTGGTAGGTACTCCAGGGTAGAGAAGGGTACTGTCTGGTAAGTGTCCTTGGCTGGGGTAAGGCAGTGGGATTCTTATACCTGCTGATGGTCATACTAAGGCTTTTAGCCTTTCAGGAGAAAAAGTAATGTATCAAGAAAAATGCTTATTAGTGTGCTCAGTAAAAATCTGAGTGATTATGGTTTTCATTTCCTTTTTTTAGATTATTCTCCTTAGTCCAAATTTGATGAGATCATGTTATACTCAGGAAACAACCTCACAATTCAACTTTCACGTACGATAAAACCCCACCATGGCTATTATTGCCCCTGGGACCTGGGCCTGGCCAGCCTCCATTGTCCCCTCTCCCTCCCCAGGTTGCAGAATTCCAACCAAATTCTGTTGCTTCCTCTTTCCCACCTCTACTTTCTTTTTTTTTTAATTAATTAATTTTTTTTTTATTTTAGGTCATTGTACACAAATGGAGTACAACTATCATTTTTCTGGTTGTACACAAAGTAGAATCATACAATTTGCATATTTATACATATACATAGGGTATAGATGTTTGTCTCATTCTATTATCTTTCCTTCCCTGCTCCCTCCCCACCCCTCATTTCCTCTATAGAATTCACCCCTTCTCCATTCATCCCGTGCTTCCCCCCACCCCCACTGTGTGTCATCAAGCACTTATGAGAGACATCATTTGGCCTTTGGTTTTTTGGGATTGGCTTATTTCACTTAACATGATCTTCTCCAGTTTTATCCATTTACCTGCAAATGTCATAATTTTATTATTCTTTATGACTGAATAATATTCCATTTCTTTATCCATTCCTCTATTGAAGGGCATCTAGGTTGGTTCCACAATCTAACTATAGTGAATTGAGCTGCTATAAACATTGATGTGGTTGCATCACTGTAGTATGCTGATTTTAAGTCCTTTGGGTATAGGTCAAGGAGAGGGATAGCTGGGTCAAATGGTGGTTCCATTCTGAGTTTTTGAAGGAATCTCCACACTGCTTTCCAGAGTGGCTGCACCAACTTGCAACCCCACCTCTACTTTCAGTTTTTTTCTGCCAGGACTGCGTTCTCTTCTTCAAGGCTTAATATTCCAGGAGTGATTTATTGAAATCCATTTATCAAATTAGTTTTCCAGGATGAACCACTGGCCAAAATCAGCCAGTTTAGATATTTGTTAAAACCAAAAAAGTTTCAGTAGATTCCACTAGAAAATTTCATGGCTTTAAAGGCCATATTTAGTTTTTGTTGTTATTGATAATAGGCTTTCAGAATTTTTTATAGGAAATTTTGATTTAGATCAACTTTTTTCCTCCAACCTACATATTTAGAATTTTCAAACTTACATAAACATTATACAGGGCTGTGGAGTGAGGCTCAGCGGTGGGGCGTGGCAGTGCTTACCTAGCATATGTGAGGTCCTGGGTTCAGTTCCCAGTAATGGGGAAAAAAATTCTACTGCAAACTCCACATTATCTGGATTGTAAAATGGTTACATTGAATTTTTTTTTAAAAGAACATGGTAAATGCTTTGATTATCATATTTGACTTTTTGATGATCACTTAGCAATCTTGGATTTTTATGAAGTTGGTTTTGTTGAATGCTTCCTTTAAAGTTTCTATTTATGGTTAATGCATATCAGAAATGAAGTACTGATAAAATGATTCATTATTCTAGTTCATTCCAAGGAAATGAACTTTCTCATCTTAGAACTGCTTAATACATTTCTATGTCAGATCCTTATGCAAACTGCTACTTACTCATATATTCCAAACGATCCTTGTTAGAAGCCAGAATTTTCAGCATTTCTCAGGAAAGAATTGTTTCAGCTCACCCTGATTTCTCTAATATGCTTTTAAACTTGATTGAGATTTCAGATTTCTTTGGGATGTTTTGCATTAAAATTTGACTTGTTTAAAACTGAATTCCAACTAATTCAATTTTAAACTTAATGAATTTAAATTTAAGCCTGATATACCATAAAAAGAACTGATGAAAGATCATAAAAAATTTTACAGTTGGAAGAATAGAAAAAGATACTCATAAGTATCAAGAGGAAATTAGAAGACACTGAAGCAAATCTGTTTGACATGAAATGCCTAAAATTTGTTTGGAAAATAACACTTCACGTGAAAAAAAAAAAATCAGCTTAGACTTATTCCTGCTCCCCCTGCCCTCCACTCTCTTGCAGTGCTGAGGGTTGAACCCAGGACATTGCACATACCACTTTTTAAAAGATAGCATTACACAAGATTCATTTGCAGGGTGATATTCTCAAGTCAAATTTGGTTAATAGCCAGAAAAGCATATCTTACAATCAGAAACCCAAAGTTGAATATTCTAATTAAAGCTACTTGGTAACTTTGGCAAATTCAGTGTATTGGTCATTTGGCCAATTGGATTGCTTTGCTGTGAGTTGGTCATGAAAGGAATTAACTAAGAGCTAAGTACTTGACACATATTAATTTAATTTTCCTAATAAATGTATGTCCTCTGTCTATCATCCCTGTTTTACAGATGAGAAAAGGAATGTTTTTTGCTGGATGGGTAACTTCAGATATGAAGTGAGGCTGTTTGAGCCCAAGGTTAACCTTAGAGCTAGTTCTCTAGCGTCCAACTAGCTCTCTGCTGCTGGTGGCCTTACGGAGCACGAACTGTTCCAGCAGCCATCACTCCTTGCAGGAAGTCTTCCCTGACTTCCAAGACCAGCCTAGGTGTTGCTCCTCTGTGTTCCCAGTGAACCCCATTCTTTTCTCCATTGCAGCACATGCATTGCTTTCAAAGTGTCACCACGTGCCTCTGCCTTCCCAGGGTATTTGTGAGTTCCTGGAGGGCAGAAGCACCAACTTTCACATCCTGGTAGCCCTGGTACCTGCCACAGGACCCTGGCACAAAGTGGGTGCTCAGTAAGGGCATGCCTGACACAAGTGGATTTCAGAATTTATCCAGTCTTGTGTACTCAGAGTTCTGTGGCTCTCCGAATCATGTTTGCCTGGCTTGGGTGCTGGGCGGCACTATTGGCTTTGATTGGCATATCCAGGCGGCAATCCAGGCAGCCGTGGGAAGGGTTTTTCAGACTGAGTGGTTGTAGATTGCCAGATTATTAGCATCACTCCCGGGAAGGCAAAGAAGAATAAGCAAGGCCTAGGACAGTGGCTTTCTGTTTCTCCCTCTCTCACTTTCTCACATTCTATTTTCTTCATAGTACTTGAATCAAACTGTCATCCTGATTCCCTCCCAAGATGAGAAAGTAACTCCAGGAAAGTGGGGGTCTTGTTTGACTCATTCTGTAGTAAATTTCCAGGGCTTAGCACAGTAGTTAGCACCAAGTTAGTCCTGATTAATATTTGTTGAATGAATAAGCCTGAGTTAGGCTCCTCATTCATATCTCTAAAGCTTCTTCTAGCTTTCATGGTATGTGACCCATGGCCTGTTCCGGGAACTTGACCCAAAGCATCTTATTAACCTGCCTGGCACATTAGGGAGAAAATAAGGATGTGGGGCGAAAGGTATACTCACACATTGTTGGTGGGACTGAAAATTAGTACAAGCACTTTGGAAAGCAGTATGGAGATTCCTCAAAAGAACCACCAGATGACCCACTCCTTGGTATTTATCCAAAAGACCTAAAATCAGTACACTATAGGGATGCAGCAACACCAATGTTTATAGCAACCAATTCACAATAACTGAGTTATGGAACCAGCCCAGGTGCCTGTCAACACATGAATGAATAAAGAAAATGTGGTGTATATATACACAATGGAGTTGTACTCAGCTATAAGGAAGAATGAAATGATGGCATTTGCTGGTAAGTGAATGGATGGAACTGGAGAACATCACGCTAAGTGAAATAAGCCAGGCTCAGAAATTCAAGGGTCAAATGTTTTCTCTCATATGCGGAAGCTAGAGCAAAAATAAGGAAAAAAAAAAAACTTTTAAAAGAAGGGTGGATCCCAGGAAAATAGAGGGGAGATCAGTGGAGTAGAGGTGGACAGAGGAGGGACAGGAAACGGGAAGAACCACAGAATGCAATTGACTAAATAATACTGTGAACACATGAACAACCACAGTGAATTTTACCTTCCTGTATACCTACAAAGCACCCACTGAAAAGGAAGCAATAAGTAAAAAGAAGGAAGACCCGTAGAGTAGAGCAAGGGGAGCCAGGGAGGGAGGAGGGGAAGGAAAGAGGAAGCACGGGGACTGAAGTGGAGAAATTATATCCCATGCATATAAGATTATATATCTGCTCTATAAAACTATTATGCACTAATAAAAATATTAAAAATACCCAGTTTGACACTGTTCCCTAAAGTCGAATATAAACCTTAACCTAACAATTTCACTCCTAGATTGCACCTGGATAAGACTAGATAGATCCAAGGGTGTGTTCACAAAAGTACAGTTTGTAATATCAAGAACCTATGAGCAACCCAGACAACCAGTAAAGATACATTCATATAATGAAATATTACAGAGAAGCCCAAACTGAATGCCAGTCACATGCACACCAGGATGGATCTTACCAATATAAGTAAGCCCTAAAATTACACTTTTTTATAAAGTTGAAACAATACATATGCACTCACACATTTTTTGGAAAACATACAACATGAAGAAGACTTGATAAGATCCTGTATATAACTCACATAATTCAGGATGAGGGTTCACTTTGGCTTGAGAGGAGGGAAATCAGATGAATGTGGATCTATAGGGTTGGTATATGTTTTAACTTCTTGTCAAGGTCCTAGCTTTTGCCTGGCGGTGGTGGTGGTGGGGAGTTTCGTGAGTAATATCTTCATTAAAAACAACAGAATTCATGCATGGATCAAAGCGTGTTTCATGAGCCAACTACCAGGGGCCCAATTATAAAAGCACCTATTTTAAACAGAAGTTAGACTAAGATAAGGGAAATAAGGTTATTAATTAGACGAAACACAGAAGGATTGAGACTGGACCACAGATTGAAGATTCAGTTCAAAGGGATGGATGGAAGGTTTGGAGCCTCTGCTAAGAAGCCCCATTAATGAAACTTATCTCCACAACAGCTCTCAGGAGTACAAAAGACCTACCTGAAGAATGTATTTTTTTTCTATAAATATTCTCTTCCATTTCCCAAATCGCTCTCAGGCCTGGCTCAGTCAAACCAGCGAATGGCTTGGAGGTCCCTGACAACAGAGAATGTGGGTTCCTTGCTTTGCATGACAACTGGACTCTCCTGTCTGCTCAAAAGACTCCTCTCCTGTTCTCTTATTCCCACAGGCATTAAATGTGAAATGAGGCCTTGCTTGGCAGTTTGCCATCGAGTATCCTTGTGCAACTTCTGTAACCCATGCTTACAGCATTGCAGAGCTCTGGAATGCACACGGGAGTGCCGCGCCGACCAGGCCACTGCGAGGCCTTGAGTTTGCTGTTGTTGTTGTTGTTTTAAATAAGCAATATGTTGCTGTAATTCCATTATTGCAAATACAAAAGCTGGCTCTGTTTTTTTGGATTCTGCAGGACCTGGAGAGAACAACGGCCTGTTAACTCTGACCTCTGGGGCGTGTTCTGCTGTTCTGCCACACAGTAGGCACTTCATGAGTGCTTGTTGAATAAACAGGCATACTTTTCCAAATATTAATTTTGAAGACCCTGGATATCAAGAGAAAAGACTTGTTGAGAACATGCTTCTTCCAGACCGTGTTTTCTATAGCAAAAATCGTTCTAAAGAGTATGAATGCGTCTATGGGATACGTCAAAAGAAGCTGAAATTTGGGACTATCCTTGGGAATTAAGGACACCAGGAGCCATTGTGCTTGAGGACATCCACCTGCAAGGACACACCTTCAAAAAGTGTATAGAATCTGGAGAGGCAGCATGCATGTGTGTTCACACACACACACACACACACACACACAACACACCACTGACTGAGCAATTAGGAGACTTACAAGCCCTCCTGCATGGATGGCCCCTTTGTTAAAATGACAAATTCTCCAGATGGCTTGGAAGAGAACCTTGAATTTCTTTGCCAAAAGACAGCGGCAGGGACCAATGCTGGCCATATTAGAGACTGAAGGGAGAAATGAAAGACATAATTAAGCCCTTTGGGATACAGTCAGCTGTCAAAATGAAAGAAATATAGACCTTTCCCAGGCAGTTAGCCATCAGAAGCAGGTATTCGCAAGAGAATACCTCGAGAAGGAGAAAGAAAAAGTCCCTTTTCCCATCCACTAAGGGCACGTTATCCAAAAGGAGAAAAATCCCACATACTTTTCAGGAAGTCCTAAGGACATCCATGCATAGACACACGTTCATAGTTTCCCAACTGAGGTTATTTACATTTAAAAAAATCTAGGCAGCCCCTCTGTTGTGGCTGCTCGTTCTTTGGGTAACTCCATTTGCCCAACGACTTCATTTTTTGTCGTTGTTTAGTTTTCCATCCAAGCGCCTGTGTTCTTTTCCACCTAAATTAACAGGCTTGCTGGTAAGCTTGTCTCCAAGCCTGAAGTCATTTCTCATGTGCGTGTGTTGCAGGCACAGCTCTTGGGTGCAGTCATGCTGTTGACTTGACCCAACTTGCCTTCGCTAGAACACAAGGCACAAAGAGCCCTCTCCACCCCGTGGCTGCCTGAGGTGGGGCGGGGCAGAGTCCACAGAAGGTGCTTCGTTTTCCTTTGCTACCTAACATCTGCCCCGCTCCCACCACTCCAGATTGGTCACCAGCTTGTGCTTCACCTATTCCTGCTGCTTCCATTCCCTTTGGTGACTACGCCATTGAGTGACATCCACTCTGGGAGACGGATCAGCATTGGATGACACAACATCAGGACCCCTGCGGGTTGGTGCCTTTTATGTGTTTGCCTCCAAACACAAGCGAAGATGGGTATGGATGGAGAGCTACGTGGAGCACAGTGAAGATGGATTGTGGCCAGTGTTTTTGCCTCTGCCAGACTGTCAATTGTATTTCTTCTTAAAAAAAAAATCACTGAAGTATCATTTACATAAACTGTACATGTTTACAAGTGTCCTTTGTTGATTTTTGACATATGTTGAGAAATCATTACTGCTAAGATTACAAACATTTCTGTCCACTCCAAATGAGTTTCTTTGTAGATAGGGCCAATTTTTATCTTTAATTTGGAAGCCTTCTTGGTTTTGAGGGGATTTAACTCACTTAGAAGCCCGGGGTTTAACCTGGGGTATCTGATAGTACTTAAGAAACCCAGAGCGCTACACCCCCAAATCCACCTCTTCCTGGGGAGGTGGGGTTGGAGGGAGAATGCTCTGATCAACAAGACTTGGGACTTCTGTTCTGACTCACGCTTGTCCTGGGGCGCATACTCGGTTCCGATAAGAGGCAGTGAATCTGTCCTCCGATTGTTTATATTGAATGAGTCACGCTGGAAGTCAGGCATCTCCTTTTTTTTCTCTCCCATGTCACGGTTAGGCAAGAATCAGAGGCAGATACACCCGAGTCAAAGTGCAGTCATCCGGTGACTCCAGCCTAACCAGTTTAGGACTCGTGACTCAATGGGGACCCCTACTGGTGAGACCAGGAGGGCCTGTGTTGAGGAGCTGAGGTCTGCCTTTCCCACACCTCAAGGGTAGAGGGGGGCAAGTTGCAGATGTGTAAGAGGAAGGGGAAGCAGCAGCTGAGCTCCGGGCCTTCTGCATCCTGTCTGTCCCACCTGCATCGACTGGTGAGTTCGAGTGAGTCACAACCTTCAACCTGTGCCCACACTGGAGTAATTAACCACATAATTACCTCGGGGAGAACCTTCCCCCAGCTGCAGGCCGCCCCCAGGGTACCGCTCCAGGCTGCAAGCCAACAGCCTTCAACTCTCTGAATTGCGAAGGCCCAGGTTTAAAAAGCAAAGTTGCATTTTTTTTTTTTTTTTTTTTCTGCCAACGCCTTCCGGGCCGGACTTCAGATTCTTAAACACAAGTCCTAATGGGAGCACGGGGGATGTTTCGACTAGAATTAATGCCACGATCAAGTCAACATAAAGTAGATTTAACTGCCGTTTCAATGCATTGAAGCAAAGTGCTTTGTTTTGAGAACAAATCGCCATAGCAACTCGAGCGCCCCAGTTACAGTAAGCTCAGCACAACCAAAATAAAAACCCTTACCAAATCTTGGGATTGGCGAGGGAGAGCCACTGGACTTCAGCTTGGAGCTTCAGGTGCCATTAGCCAGCCGAGTTTTGATTTTGTAACTTGTTGAAAGGGATGCTGGAAATCATAATAAAGCTGTAAACCCCAGCTTACAAACAGAGGGCTTCTAGGCCTTTCCCCAACCAGCTTAAACACAGCAGCCCTGGTGGCCAAACAGCACCACTGCTTTGTTAAACTAAGAAGGCTTCCAACGAGGGCTCATTGTTATTGACTGTGACTCGCAACCCTGCTCCAAGCTGGGGGTGCATAATGCTGGCTTTTAAGTAGAGGCGAATCAATATAAAAACAGGTTTTCTGTAGGTGTGGAAGGAAGAAAAGCAAGGCCACTATTATTTCTTCTCTACCCCCAGCACTCAGGGTTAGTTCTGTTAATGATCAGTTCTCTCTGGTGTTTTCTTCTTCCAGTCCGTCTGCTCTGCATCCCCATCACCGAGGAACAGAGACACCTTTGACTTGGGCCTCGCCCCCGTCTCCTTCCCATCTTCACCTTCCCCGTGGCTTCTCGGCCTCTCAGGCTGGGGTGTGCCCAGGCTCCTGGCCCATGACCCAGGATGACCAGTGTGCTCTGCGGTGTATCCTGAGGCTGCTAGCACCAGGGTTGCTGGACTCCTAACCTTTGGGGTCAGTGCCTTAAAACTCTCTCCTGCCTTTCACTCTGGTTGCTGTGATTCAGTTCCCCTACTCTGCCTCCCCCTGTTATGGGTCTCTATCCTCCACCTGAAGGTGGGCATTGTCTGAAGCTACCTTAGCCATTTATTTATTCAAAGCCTTCACCTCTCATTTCTGTGCAGGCGTCTCCTACAACTTCAACAGAGCCTGACCCATTTCACAGTAACCATCAAACTGAGCTTCTACTTCTTCCCCCAATCCAGGCCCTTCTCCAGACTCACTGTTTTCCTGTTAAACAATTCCTTCATTTCCCGAGTCCAGGCTTCAAAACTGGGCATTATGTAGACTCCTCCTAGGCATCTCTTTCCTTTGCCATATAGACTGGCCTTCTGGATGCTTCTTGATGTCTTTCTTTCCATTTCCAAAGCCACCTTCCTATTTCTGGCCTCATCGCCATCGCTCAGATGGTCCAGTGGCTTTAGCAGTGGTTTTCTCCCAACAAGGATTGGGAGAAAGAAGGTGAGCTTTGTGGTTTGAATTTGCAGTTACTTCCGCTGTGGTTTTAATTTCTGTCTCTCAAGAGTCTCAATCTCCTGTTTGTGAAGTTACGATAACCAGGATCAAGTCCCTGGCACACTGTTAAGTGCTCAATTAACAGTAGCTCCTTTCCATTTCAAACTCAAGTGGACTTTTTGGTCACATCTTTTCCTTCTGCTTTCCTATTGAAATGGTAACAAGCCCCTCATCCCAGCCCTTGGGAGCCCTGTACAAGGTGACCCCACTGTGCTGCTTCTGCTTCGCCGTTCACAGCTCTTGAAACACCATCGTTCTATTTCCATGTATCTGCTGACCTGGTGAACTTGACCGAAGGGCCCTACTCACATCTGTCAAAGTTCTTTCAGACCCATCTGGACTTCCACCTCTGCTCTGAGACCCCTCCAGGTCCCTGTGTGGACAAGACCTCTTCCTCTGACCTCCAGAGACCTTACATTTCTCCTCTTATTTTCATTATTCTACTTGCTTATGTTCTAGCTTTGATCTCTCTCTCTTTTAATGGATATGATGCCTTTATTTTATTTATTTATTTTTATGTGGTGCTGAGGATCAAACCCAGTGCCTCACAAGTGCTAGGCAAGCTCTCTGCCACTGAGCTGCAGCTCCAGTCCCTTTGATGTCTCTTTATGACAAGATGGCGTATCCCTGGATGACAGGGACTGTCACAGCGTCAGACCCAGACAGTTCCTCACCTTATGCAATGAATGCCTGATGCTGGCAAACCCGCCCAGTCACGCTTCTTGACTAAAGTGTCTTCTCTCCTAAGCTGCTGGGTGTCACCCGAGCCAGAAATGAAGCAGCACAGGGATGCACATCTCTCACTCGGGCAAAGGCACTCTCTAATCAATACCACATCCTGGAGCGGAAAATCATAGGAAAGGGTTCCTGAACACCCGTCTCCCATGTGCCACGCCACCATTTCATCAGGCCTGGGCTGTTCACTCTTTTCACCAATCCCAGGAAACCTCTTTGAAATCACAAGTGTTGTTTACCCTCCAGTTCCGAGAGTGTCACGTTCTTCTCCTGTGGACATCTTGGTCACACAGATAGATCCCTGAGAATATCTAAAATTCTTTTTCCTCATCCATGAATGGGTCTCCTTAACACCCATAGATAGCCCATGGCTCCACAGGAGGGGAACTCAGATCAAACACTGGGCTTTTGCAAACAGAACGAAGCATGGAGCAACAAACCAGTCTCTTAAAATTGTCTGTAGTTCTTAAAATTAATATCGACTTGCAGTTTTTAATATAGTAACATCATGGAAGTATTATTCTCTTCCATTTTGCAAATTTTCACTTTAGGAATGGGTCTTATCATTCCATGGGAGTTGTGGAGCCCACATTGGCAGCAACTATTGCAAAGTATGATTTTCAAAAAGTTAAAAGTCTGACTCATTGAAAAGAAAAAACCAGAAGTCAAAGATTCTATTGGATTGAATTAACGAGGAACTTCGGAAGATGTTAAGACGAGTTCAGGAGAGAGTTGAAGAACTGTGGGTTTAGAGTTCGTCAGTCAAAGGGAGGCAGAAATAAATTTGCCAACAAATGCAAACCAATTTGCTTTTTCTAGACGTATTTTAAATTAGATATAGGAAAGTGGATATGAACCCGTCCCATAGACTACCCCTTCCCCAACCCTGCCCAGTGTTTCATTTTGGGTTCTAGAGTCAGACTACTTGATTTTGGATCACCATTCCAACATTTACCAATGGGTGATCTTGGACAAATTCCTTAACCTCTCTGTGCTTCAGCTTTGATCCTGTAAAACAGGATTGAATAATATCTCTATGGTTTTGTTCTGAGGATTGAGATAATGCATAAATGCTCAATAAATACAAGTCACATTACTACTAAGAAAAGGTTCACTAGGCTGCCAAAATCTTTATTCAGACATTAAAACATTTTGAGTAACGACCTGTCCCACATCTCATTAAAAAGGGACATGGATCTACATTTTAAAGCAGAATCAAGAATCCTTAAATCAAAGAGATGAGTCAATTTGTAAACTACTAATTAAACTTGCTTAAAAAAAAAATCACAATGAACTGCAGGTGTGTCAAAGGGACAATTCTCTTCCAGTTTTGATGTCAAAGGAACAACTCTCTATGTGGGCGGGTGTGGCAGGAAATTAACCTTCCTTAAGATGTCCCAGAAACGGTGTTTACTGCGCAATCACTACCCACCAAAGAATGGAGTGTTTTCAAAAGGAGAATACCTCCTCCTTACCTAGGTTAGGGAGAGTGCAGCAGAATGAAACGCAGGAAGGGGAAAAAATAACCCACAGGAAAGTGTATGGGTGGCGGAGAAAGTGGATCACCAGCAAGTCAAACGGCAGAGGCAGCGACGGCTCACCAACCTTCAGCTTTAATCATTTATTTTGTGTAATGAAAAAGAAAAGATCCTCCGAATTTTAAATATTTACTAACACGTTGCTGGCAACATATGACCTTTCACTACACATTGTTATTTTTGCTTTGTCTGTAAGATACTGACCAAGGAGAATGTTGAATAAATATACACTTAGTTTCACACACACACACACACACACACACACACACCTCAGTGACAGATATATTTCAGTTTCATCTCCCTCCCGTCAAGATACTGACTTACACAACCATAAATTAAAAAACACTAGCACAGAGGTAAAGGTGGCTAAAAAGGTGGGTCATGAAGTGCTGAAGCTCAGGATCGGACAGGAAATAGCTGTGAAGCAAACTAATAAAGCCCAGTGACAACTCATTTTGAAGCCTGGTTACATTTGAATCTACTTGAGGCTGAGGAAAGAATTTTCCT
The DNA here is from genome assembly GCA_020662805.1 of Glaucomys volans. Lineage (NCBI taxonomy): Eukaryota > Metazoa > Chordata > Mammalia > Rodentia > Sciuridae > Glaucomys > Glaucomys volans. The sequence goes on from JAJEJO010001516.1 coordinate 331,506, forward strand.
AACATGTTGGTTTTTTCAGGGGCCATTTCTAGGTTAAACTGAAGACAAAGGAGAATTTCCCTGAAGTTCTGAGCCAAAAAAAAAAAAAAAAAGAAAAGAAAGAAAGAAATCAAATTATGCTTGAAAAACAAGAGCGAAGGCCAATAATGCCTGTCTCCCTCCCCCAGCTACTTCTCCAGATTTGCTTCGGGGAAGGTTTTCCTGCTGAAGGCCCGAGTGAGTCCTGTACCGTTGTGTCACCACTACCAAATCACATCTGGATTTACCCTTTCATGTCCTGATGGGTTGATGGATGAGACAACTGTCTTCAAGTTCTCCTGAGCTGGGAAACTGCATTCTTAGTAGACACCCCATCTACTAAGAGACAGTGACTTTGTACCTAAAGGACAATATTTATGGCCACTGTGAAAAGTATTTTCTTCACATATAATTTTAAGGAATACCAAGAGAGGTACTAAGATTTAAACAACAAGAACTCAAAATGATTTCTCACAATATTTCATGTGTTCAAATTTTTAAAATAGATCAATGATGATGATCTGGTTTTTAAAAAAGGTTTTGAACAAGCTACGCATGAGTTCATCAGTAAATTGGATGTCTGCTCGTTTGAAGGAAAAGGGCAAAGTTAGTAAAATGCTGCTAGAAAATAAAGTAATACTTTAATTTTGTGATGGCATGCATCTCTAGTTCCTTTATCAAAGATTCTTTGTAAAACTTTGTAAAAAAAATTTGAGAGAAGTAAATACTTGGATATTTTGAAAGTTTTCCACAACTGGAAATACATTAAAATATACTCATTTAGTTGGGAGAGGAAGTAACAGGGAGAGTCTTTCACCTATAATGATCTAAAGTTCATTAGAAATCACTGGTCAAAATTCAAACATACGTGATATGGTGCACCTGTCTTCATGTCCCACAGGTACAATAGCAGACAGCAGATTTTGAGAGCTGAGGGACACTGGAAATAAATACAGTTGAGACTGTTACCCACGTTGCATTAGATGACAAGGACTGCTCAATGCGGTAGCTCTCAGAAGAGCTTAGACTTGAACACTTAGCCTGGAATGAAACCCCCCATTGTGGAACATGCTATGTTAAGATTTTTGTTTTAGGTCATGAAACAACAATGAAAGGCTGGTGGAATTGTACAAGAAGAAAAATAATAGATACTATATACTCCAAGCTGAAGTGCTAGGCCAGGGTGAAGAATCGTGACAATAACCATTGTCATTTGAAGTGGTATGTCTGTTTTAATGGACAATACACCACGTTTGAACTCTTCCACGAAATAAAAAATACAGAAATGAATGCTAACATTAATGTTGTAATCATTCAGTGGGTTTGTTCCCTACCCTGGAGGGTACATTATCACTGGGACAATCTTTTATCACTGGCTCAAATCTTTATTCCACCTGTTCCCTTCCTGTTCTCCACATCAATGGAGTGGAGTTCAATGGTAATCAAACTGGCTCTTGACACCCCTCAATTCTCTCTTGAAGTACCCTGCATGGAGTTCAAAACCCACATTCTGCATCCAAGGGTTCTGCATCCATGGATTTAACTGAGCATTAAAAAATTTGGGGGAAAAAAACCAAAAGAGAACTGCATTTGTACTGAACGTGTATAGACTTTTTTCCCCTGTCAATTATTCTCTAAACAAAACGGTCTCACAGCTACTTACCCTGCATTTACATCGTATTCAATGTTTTAAATAATCTAGAGATGGTTTAAAATACACGCAGGATGTGCACAGGCTGCACACCGTATTATAGGAGGGACTTGAGCATCCACAGATTAGGTACCACAGGAGGGTCCTGGAACCAAGCCTCCAGGGACAATGAGGGACGGAGGTACTCTTAAGTACCAACAAATCAAGATGCCAATATGAGAGCTTCAGTAAGTGCTCTTGTTAAAAGAGAAGACACGCTTCTGTTATAAGGTCCACTCTCTTGGTTCACTGTGTCCAACCAAGAAAGAGCTGACAGATTAAATGTTAAACCAGATGACAAGGACAGTGGAACTGAGGCCTACAGCAGCTCTTGAGGTAGAAAATCGACTGCTTGTTACTAAACAGTGAAGAGTAGCTAAGTTGATAATGTTTAAATATCAAAGTTTAAAAACAGCAGAGATGCTACGGAGACCTTGCATGCACACTTCAATAAAAAGCAGACCTTAGTCAATCAGGAGGAGATTTAGAATGAGATTGGGCTCTTTGTACATTTCATTGGCCCTTTTATATATTCTATGCTTTGATCTTCCATTTATCTACAATCCTTTTATCTCAACAGGAAAGCAAACCAAGTCTTAGAAGCTCCAAGGGTCACTCGTGGGCTCACCCAGGGAAGGAAGGAGACACCCTGGGAGAGGAATGGGAGGAGTAGGGAATCAGAGGACCGTGTGACGCTGTGAGCTTCTTAGTCTAGTGAAGGGATGTGGGAAAAGTGGAAGTCTTTACAAGACTCTGCGAGTATTTGTTTGGGCTTAGAGATCTTTGGGATTTAGGAGGTTGAACATGTGCAAGAACTGAGAATTCTAAGGGCTCCTTCACCTATACCACTCAATTCTGTAAACAGGTAATTCATTTGATGTCTTAAAAATACTGGTTTTGAATAACCAAGTTATAGTAGGTGCTACATATAGTTGGGTGATTAGGAGACCAGTCAGCCAGCTTTAGAGGTGACTGTCTTAAATGAGCAATAGGAAGTCCCCAAGAAGTATGAAATTGAAGAAAATGTGGTGGAAAGAACTGGTTGGGAATGGCAGAGATGCTCCTTCTCAGGGTTGTGTAGATGGCGGGTAAGAACACGATTGTGTGTTTTATCAGTTTGTGTACGAGACACAGATTCCTGCTTGCCTCCAAATGGCCTTCTATAAACACCTGCAGAACCTCTGCCTGGTCCTGACATGCCTCATTTAGAGATGGAATATACTCAGCCTGATCTGGACTATGCAGGGGGAGAGGAGATAGGCAAGGGACAGTTAGAGAGACACCTAGGCCCAACGTGCAGAGGAAGCCTGGCTTCTGGTCCACCGACCTTGGAGACAGAACACACAATCATTGACAGCACTGGAAAGAAGGACTCACTGGGCAGATGGTTAATGACAACCCAGTGTGGCTGGCAGGGCGCGGCTAGGCCAGTCCCGGGATGACAAGACGCTGCCGCTGCTCACTTCTTTGCCTTCCCTTTAGACACGACTTCTGCATAGGCGGTGTGAATGAAGTCGTAAAGCTGCTTGGCATTGGCAGCATGGCCCAGGATGCCGGTGAGCTTGTCCAGGGACAGGGTTGCTAATTCTGCGATGTTCTTAACGTGGTTCATCAAGGAGCGGCAGTTTTTGGCATTCACTCCTGGCATTTTTAACAAGAAGTCCTGGGGACCAGGGTTATACTTCTCCGACTCGGGGAGGGTGTCGGAATCAGCTGTGATGGCCAGGGCCGTGGCAGCATCCGGCTGGGGCTTATTTTGCTTCAGTTCCTCGAATAACTCGGCAGTTGCGTGAGGGGAGGGGCACCAGAGAAGCCGCAGCCTTGGGAAGTGAAGCGTGAGGAGTGTTAGTTTGGAACTAATGTCGTTGCTGGAGATCTCCTGAAACAAGGCACCGCGGGATGTGAGGGAGAAGGGCTTGCTGGGGTCGAACTCGATCAGCAGCACCGGGCGCTTGTAGTAGCGGGACATGGAGATGCACTGGGTGTAGAGGCGGCCGTTATTCAAGGAGCCGATCAGGTCACTGATGCTCTTGCGCTCCACGCACATCTCTGGTGTCAGGATGTAATCGCCAACCTCCAAAGTCACCGGCTCGATGTCGATGCCCCGGCGATGGATCAGAGATGGCAGCTCACTGCGAAACTCCCGCATGTCCACAACTATGCTTTGGGGCACTCCGTTCTGTTCTTGGCCACCTACAAAAAAAGTAGCCCTTTCAGTAATGTCACCGGGGAGAAACAGGGAGGAGCTATGACAGAGTTTAAAATCCATGTTTCTGCTGTTGACCTCTGATGGACGGTTACGTAATGCCACGTGGCATTATTCCACATTTTTCTATCTTTTCAAAAAAGTTTATTTATAGAGGAAGCAGAGGTAAATTCCCTTAAACCAAACAGAACAGAGAGGCCTCTATGGGTCGTTCCTAACTTGCAACGACTCACGAGGACAGACATGTCTGCTTTGGTTTGTACTGGGTGGCTCCCTTCATTGGGCTTCGCTGTGCCTACCACATCACGCTAGGCATGTATTCCCAAGTCCTAGGACAGAGCCTGCTTCATGCTAGACACTCAGCGTGCCCACCAAGTACACTGCCTTAGAGCTGCTGTAATGATCTCAGTGATTCCAGAGATGGGAAAAGAGGCCACGGCAAGGAAAACAAGAACACAGCTTGTGATGCTCTCGTGTACATGCACGTCACCAGGGATAGTGTAAAGAGGAGGGCTGGGACTTAAGGGTCTAAGATTTCTACCCAAATCCAGGAGATGCTAATGCTGCTGTTAAGGACTACACTTCTAGGTGTTGAGGGTATTGCAGGCAGAGCTATGGCCCCCCAAAGACGCCCTCACCCCGATCTCTGCAACCTGTAAATTAGACACTTGACATGGTCAGAGGGACTTTGCACGTGTGATTATGTTAAGCATCCTGAGGTTGGGAAATGATCCTGGATTGTCTGGGTAGGCCCATACATCCTTAGAAGTGAAAGAGGAAGGAGGAAGCTCAGAGGGGAGAGAAGACACTGCAGTAGTGGCTTTGAAGGTGGAGGAAGGGGCCATGAGCTAAGGAATGCAGATAGCTTCAAGGCACTAGAAAAAACAAGAAAAGGGATTCTCTCCTGGAGCCCCTGGCAGGGACAAAGCCCTGCTGGATTTTCATCTTAGCCTGCTGAAACCAATTTGGAATTCTGTCTGTCCTGTCGGCAGAACTGTAAGACAATAATGTGTGCTATTTCCAGCCATGAAGTCTGTGGTTAATTTGTTACAGCAGCAAAAGGAAACTCATACAGAGAACTCAAGGATGGAACTTAAAAGGGCATACTTGTATGACATGCTCATATATATCCTCCTCATACTGCCTTTCCCTTTGCAGTCCTTCTTGAAATGTCACCAACCTTGATGAGCTGTTAAAAATCTTACTCAAAAAAGACACAGATACTCTGAAGCAGTGTTTTCCAAAGGGTGGTCCAAGGGCCACTTCCATCAGAGGAGATGCTGCTCCCATTCCACGCCCACTGAATCAGAGTTTCTATGGATGGAGGCAGTGAATCTACAGTTCGAGAAGCACTTGAGATTACTCTGAAGTCTACTAAATTCTGAGACCCAGTGCTCTAACGGGACCTGACTTCACCAGTAGTTAAATCAACTCAATTATACTGCCTGTCTCATGCTGCTTGGCCAATCCCAGTGGCTCTCATGGCTTACATTTTTTTGTGTGTGTGATGCTAGGGATGGAACCCAGGGCCTTGGTGCATGCTAGGCAATCACCCTACCACCCAGTGGACTTCCAGCCCCACCAGCTGCTGTCATGGGAAAATGGGAACTTGGGGAATGGAAGATGGTTACTTCTGGATCATGGTGCACTTGGCCTTCAGCAGGCCTTGTTGGCATGCCAGTTCAAACACTGCACAGCAACGAGATTGCCAGACACCTGGGATATATGTGCAAAGAGTAACTCCCCTAGGTATACACCTAAGGGGAGAGGCAGAGGAAGGAGGGAGAAACTGGGGGTCAAATTGGCTTCTTGGGGTTGAGATCAAAACCTAATCAGCAACCACCAAAGTTTCTTTGGAAAAGAGCATTCTGAGTCTCAATCACCTGATTTGAAATCCAATACTAGAACATCACTCCTTCTGAGCTGGGGAGCCTGGGACTCAGGTTCTACAGGTGACACAGTGGCTTTGTTCTGGGGAATCTACTAAATAGCAGAACTGAGACCGGGGTGCGGGAACAGATGTCCTCTCCTTGGCTCCATCTCTGTTTTTAGGAATTTGTGGAGTAAAACCAAGCTCTGCAGGACAACCCTGGAGCCCCCGCCTCCCAGCAGCAGGGGTCCTGGTGAGGGCGGGGCTCACCGGCTTTGCGGGTGTCTGTGGGGGCATTTGTGGATGCTGTGCCTCTTGCTAGGTCCAGGTTGGTGTCATCTCGGCCTTCTCTTTCCTCAGGGATGACCATGCTCGCCTTTTCCCTGGGGAAGGAAACATTGGCACAGTTTTTGAATTGATTTTAAATCTTTGGATTTTAATCTTTTGATTAAAATCTTTAGATTTTAATCTTTGGAGAATTCTAACGTCTAAAATGATCTACACCACTGTAGTTGTAAAAGAGAACACGAGAAAATACATCGGAAGTAAATACGCAAGCGCCCGTGACAGGTAAAGGGAGCAGGAAGAATTTCTTGGTTGGGTGCTGCTTCTTGATTCTCCAGAGTTAAAAAAAATGAAGAAGAGCTATTTATAGATTTTTTCTATATTCAATGAACATGCATGTAAAAAAGTGTTAGAGATTCCTTGAGGCTGTTTGTAAGGCTAACATGTTACTAGCATTTAAAATAAATCATTTACATGTATTTTCAGGGTAGTCATTAACTAGAGAAGGTTAAAACTCAATTATGAAGAAAATGAAAACACATATATGAGAGCACTTTGATTTAAAAATCTCCAGGCAGGTGGCCCCATTGAACACCCTCAATTGTAAAGGGCAATCCAGGTTCATACAAGAACCAAATTTCGACCAGGATGGAAACAGAAAATCAACGTCTCAGGTTACACCTCAGCAGCAGCGTCAGTCACTCCCTCAGTCATCCACTGTGCAGTGCCCCTCGTGCTGGGCTGGACACTGGGGATGCAGACACCATCATGCAGGGACCCCTAACTTCGAGGTGGCCCAGCGGGTGTCTCACATCTTGCAGATCGCAATCATAACCAAGGCTTGCAACTCAGAGCTACAGCATGACACGTTTCCCAACAGTCACGGCCAGAGTAGCCAAGTAATCAAGTTTTCCAAAACCAGTAGAGGATGCTATAATTAACCCATGGAACAGCAAGTACTGAGTGTCCCATCTGTGCCAGGTATGATAGGAGAGACAGTCACTGGGTCTCTTCCCTCCCAGGGCTTGCAGCTGAGTTGAGGAAACAAAGCAAGCTCTGAAAAACTGCTTAGAACCGAGGAACTGCAGCAGAATAGAGCAGAGTAAGGAGAGGCCGCAGGGGTGTGGTCAGGGCTAACCAGCCTCGACAAGGGTCAGAGCAAGAGATTTTCTGAGGAAAGGAAATGAAATCAGATGGACCCAGTCTTCAACCACTCTGGACAAATGATGTTTTAGAGCAGCATACCACTTAAAATACCACTAAAGAACAGAAATTGTAATTTTAAATTCTATACTATATGAAACCATCTACAGATGCAAAGTTATTCTCAGCACAGCACAAATAGATGGTGAGGGGGCAGACAATGGTTCTGGCTGTGTGTTCTTCCTCGTTCTCCCTGCTGGACCATCCT
>JAJEJO010001516.1:339085-377159 GCA_020662805.1 Glaucomys volans
AGAACAGAAATTGTAATTTTAAATTCTATACTATTTGAAACCATCTACAGATGCAAAGTTATTCTCAGCGCAGCACAAATAGATGGTGAGGGGGCAGACAATGGTTCTGGCCGTGTGTTCTTCCTCGTTCTCCCTGCGGGACCATCCTCACCTTGGCAGTGGCTCGGGTGGCCACGCCCTGCTGATCTATCAGTTACTATGCTGCCTAGGACCAAGGGCTAAGCAGGCAAGAAGAGTTTTGCTCTTATAAGTTTTTCTCTTTTCTTTTCTTTTTTCCTCTTTATTTCAGCTAAGCTATGAATCACACCTGGGGTATCCCCATTTCCTGACTGGTCTGGCACCTGTGACGGGCTGGGTTGTACAGTGGTTAGAGTGCAGACCCTGTTCCATGTCATGTGGATCTGAAGCCACTTACTGGCTGTGTGATCTTAGGCAAGTCATTCAATGGCTCTGTGCCTCAACTTCTTCATCTGTACAATGGGGATAATAATAAAACCTAACTCAAAAGACTGTTCTGAGGATTGCATGAGATATACAAGCTGCTCTGAATGGGGCTTGGCACAGATTAACTGCTGCATCAGAGACGGCTGTCAGGACCGCTGTATGGTCCTTCTAATGTGTTAACCTCATCCCCTAAATATCCAGTGTTAGACTAAAGACACGAAGATGGTTTCAATGATTCCATGACTGTTTCCATTTCTGAGAAAAAACACACTCCAGAAATGAAACCTGAAATATGAGGAAGGTGAGTCTTCCTAACCAGCCACTCAAACTTGCTTAACAGGAACTCGACATCATTATGAACATCCAGTTCCTCGTCTTCCCATTTAGCAAAACTATCCAAGTTACTGTACGTGGCAGACTTGCTTTGGAAATTCAGACTCCTGCTTCTGCTTCATCCAAAGTACTGAAGGCTCCCACTTCTCCTTTGATATTTTCAGTGACATATGAATAGCTTGCATGATATTTTAATACAGGAAGGAGGTGCTGTATTAGAAGTCTCTCTTCAAATGGGCACCTACTCAGGCCCTCCAGCTAACCTATCTCCTGACAGTAAAATTTCAAATAGTTTCATCACTTCCTTTGTAAATCAGTGAGCTCCTCAAGACTATGTATGCTGAGGATCTTAGAGTTTTCTACCCAGGGAACATTTTATTATTAATACCTAGCAGTGTGGTCTCTCTTCTCTTGTTGTCTGTAATCTACTCATCTTTAACACAGCCAAACAATCCTTCCCTTTCCAGTTCGCCAGATTCATTCCCTTCTGGTTAAATAGGAGCGTTACTTTTGTTCTCACGCCACCCTTGGAGGCCTTGGCAAAAGCACATTGTCTTATTCTCACATTAAATTTTCATCTAAGTACAGGAGCAGGGTAACTGCTCTTTCAGCAGAGCGGCACCTCAAATGCTGTTTTCTGAACAAACACCTCTCAAATAACCCAAGTTTTCTGGGAAGGCAAATATCTTAAGGTTCTAGATAGTGGAACCATCTGATCGTTGTATAAAATGCAAGCAGGCAATTGCCATTGAGAGTTTAGAAAAAATTATGCTGGATCTTAAATAAAATTAGGGTAAAACCTGATGCAGAAACATCGTATTGGTCGATCTGTTCCAGGTTCTGCCGGGTGAGGTCGAGGTGCAGGGGCTCACTTACATGTCGTCACTGAGGATAAACCAGGAGTGGCATGGGGTCCCCAGGACTTGACCTCTATCTACTGAAAGTACCCCATTCTCAACTGGGTTCAAGAGAAGAGGCAGCCACGTGATGAGAGGCTGGAGCAGAAAACCTACCCCGCAGATGATGCCTGCCTGGCAGTGTAGGCTCTTCCGGCCACAGTGCTGTGCAGGGAAAGGGTTAATTCATTTGATGGAGATGCTCAAACTGCCCACTTCCAGGACAGGCCTGATTCCTTGGGATTAGCCATTGGCCCATGAGTGACGAGCCCGGAATATTCTTCCTGGTAAGAGGGCTTCTGTATGCCTGAGGCCTTGTGCCCCATGTGCCCGTTTGATTGGACAGTTTGTGCTAACAGTGTGGCCCATGGTGAGTGTCTGGTTTTGCTCTGGGGTCTGAGTGGCTGAAGTCAGTCACTTGGTACCTGTCCATGTGGCTGGGCCCCTCTGAAAACTCTGGACAACAAAGCTCTGAGTTTCCCTGTGGCCAAGGCCTTGCCCGGGCAGTCACACATGTATGCCGAGAGTCGAGCATCTCTCTGCGACTCCAGGGCAGGAACACCTGGAAGCGTAAGCCTGGTTTCCTTGGATGTCTAACTGCCTTTTCCCTTGCTGATTTAACCTGCACCCTTTTGCTGTAATAAACCTTACTATGAATATAACAGTTTTTCTGAGTCATGTGGATCCTTCTAGAGAATCAGTGAGTCTGACAATGGTCCTGGGGACCCCTGAGGTGAACACCAATAACCCAATCTGCATATTTTAGCTCTCCGTGTTCATTTGTGATTTGGTGACAATTACTTTAATTAGAGACAATGTAGGCAAAGGATGTTACACAAATGGTGTGATTCTACATGGTGTACAACCAGAGAAATGAAAAGCTGTGCTCCATGTGTGTACAATGAATCAAAATGCATTCTGCTATCATGTTTAACTAAATAGAACAAACAATTAAAAAAAAAAAGTGAAAGAATGGGCAGGAGGTTCTGGCCCACATCACCAATTCTCTGATTCTATCTCCTTAAATCTGTCCCATCCTCTCCATTAACCCAGGGATGGAGGCCACCTTCTCTCACCTGGCAGCCTAGTCTCTGACTAGTCTCTGACTAGTCTCCACACTCATTCTTCCTCACTTTCACAGCAGAGGACACCTTTACAGATCGGCCCGAGTCACATTCCCACAGAGTGCTGCAATGCCGTCCTGTGTCCTGGAGTCCCAAATCCTCAGTGGGCCCCTTGGGTTCCTTTGTTCAGTGTGACCCGCTTTCCACCCCATCTGCCTGGCAACCTCTCAGCTTTTTCCAGAACCAGCTTGAACGCTCCCGCCTCCTGCAGCTGCTCCCGACCTGCTTCTGGTCTAGGTTGGTCCCTCTGCTTGCTCTCCTGTTACACCTTTTCTGTTACCTTTGCTGTTGGCAGCACTCTCAACCCTATTTATTATACTAGTTATGGTCATTTAGAGTCGAGAGGATCAACTCCAGCAGGGCAGAGACTTTTCCAACCCAGAACACGGAGGCAGTGTGGCAGGACGGTTGTCCACTTTGAAATTCTGTCTAGTGCTCTGGCAGGCTGACGGCCACTAAAAAATAATTTTTGCTCCCTGCTGCTGCTGGTACATCCCCAGCATCTGAGGGGTGGAAGCCTGTTCTGGATCTGCCACCCTCACCCAGGCCGTGGTCTGCCCTGGTCTAACCCCTCTCTCTGGGTTAGCTCACTGATGGCTGATCCAGCCTTGGCCCTGGCTTCTGAGGCCCCTTAGAGATCATCTGGCACATCTTCCCACACCAAGCTGCAATTTCCATGACAACATTCCTGGTGGGCGATCATCAGATTTCTAGAAAGCTTTCAGGGGTAAGAGGTAGCCAGGCAGTTTGTAAATATCTCATAGACGGTTTCCTTATGTTAAGCTGAAAAACATTTCTTACTTGGATTTGGAACGTTGCAGATCTCCATTATTAAAAACATATACATATGTTCAGATAAACATCATCGTAATTTTTTTTTCTCCCTGGAGTGAGTCTACTGATGGTGGTCAGAACTGGATGGGTCATAAAAGTACTTCCCAGTAAATGGTAAAGTAGCCACCTGACTACAGATTTCACAAGGATGGGGAAAATCACAATTCAATGGAAAAAGAGGAATCTTATGTATAAGGTGGGGAGGAGGGAGATCTAAGAACATATTTCTTAAAGAAGCAATGTTTTAGTAATATTTTGGATGTTTCCTATTATAGTTCTTTATAAGCAGAAGTTTTCTTTATCATTTTCCTGATATAGGTCAAGCATCCCTAATCTGAAAATCTGAAATCCATGATGTTCCAAAACTGTCTGAGTGCTGACACGCTGCTACAAGAGGAACACACCCCACCTGACTCCTCTGGAGGGGTGCAGTCAAAATGCTAGTGTGCTAAAATGCTATCTAAAATGACCTTCAGGCCATGTGTATAAGGTGCATCTGAAACATAAAAGAACTCTGTGTTTAGACTTGGATCCTATCCCTAACACATCTCATTACCTATGTGCCAATATTCCAAAATCTGAAAACGGAAATAAAAACAAAACAAAACTTCCAGTTTGAAGCATTCCACGTAGGGGAGACAACTGGAGCTCTATTAACTGAACCATTGAAAAGCAGTGGAGATGGTGGGAGAGGAGGGCAGGGGGAAAAGGCAGTATGCAGGAGGCACAGTCTGGGGACACACTGGACCGGATCCCACTCTGCATCCTCCCTCTTCCCTTCCACCCAGGCCTGGTGCATCTTCCCCCACCCGAGGCCCCTGGCCTGTGAAAGGCCTTCAGGGTTCTCTCGACTTCCAGGCTGATCATCGAGGGAGGAGTACCTTATGAGTTTTTCAAAGGCTTCCTTTTCTTTCCGCAAAGCAGTGAGATAGCGCTGCTCTTCTGTTGAACCTCCATATATGAGAAAGTAAACCCTGCAAGTCAAGACAGAACTCCTTTAGGCTGCAGGAACGCACTCTTTAATCCCTGAGCGGAGCAGCAGAGCATCTGAAACCAGCAACCCTGATTGCTCAAATAATAAATGTTTGACTAAGAATCAAAGTTACCATTCATAGGTACTTAGTCTAATTCAGCTGCCTAAACCCCACCTGTCAAAGGACTCATTACCCAAAGAGGTTTTTTTTTTTTTTTAAATTTCTTTCACCAAATGGGGGAACAGAGGGCAGGTAAATACTGAAATATAGCTGAGGGATAGAGTAATTCTTTCCTCATAAACATAAAACAGAATTTTAGAGGCTTCTCTTTTTTCAATTTTTTCTTTGCATCTCTGCCAAACTTAAGCTGGAGAAGAGTTATAAAAACCGGCTTATAAAAGGTCACGTTGGTGAAAAATAAACAGATGAATCTATGTGACCTTTACCTTCACAAAACTTTCTTGGTTCTCTTTTATTCATGTCTTAACAGAACACAGCCATCACCCATTTTATGGAAATATGTGGACAGAAAAGACATATGGATTACATTAGGCATCTCAAAAAATAATTTGATATATTTTCCCTTAGAAAGGCCTGCTTTTAATAATATCTTGTTTGCAGCTAAGGGCTAAATTAAACACCTCCACTCCTCTGTGGTTTTCTTTATCAGAGGTACTATCCTTTCTCAGCCTCGGTTTTTCTTTTAGCCTTTATCTTCCTGGATTATATATTTTTTGACATGCAGACAGGGAAATCACTGGGCAAAGAATTAAGAGACCTCAGCTCTCTTGGTGTGTCACGTGGCTGAGGCCAAGTCCCTCACCATTTCTGGGCCTCAGTTTCCCACTGACAGAGCTGGTGGCTGAACCCCCAGGTCTACTCTGCTCCAAATAATATGCTATTCTGTGCTTGGACAAGGAAGACGCTTCTGCACACAAGCTAGCTACAAAGTTGATCAATAGCAAAGTACGAAAAATTTACCAGCCTGTAATTATTTTACCAGCTTCATCTAATCTCTTTATCTCTGCATTATTTCTGATCCAGCTCCTCCATTCATCTCCACTCTGAAAGGCTGCATTAGTTAGACTGCGAGAAAGGTTTCTTTTGGCTCTGTTTTTGGTTCAGGCTGAGTTCAGGATATTAATTTTGCTGTTTATTTCCCCTCAGATAACTGGAGAGCCAGAACACTATATTCCTTGGGAGGCATCGTTTTCTCATGTGGTATTTCTGTAGATTTTTCATCTGATCCTTCTTGAAACTCAAGAAAACTTGGTACAGTAATCCTCCCAAACACTTTCATTTCATGTGGATGTAATGTAGAATCTCGTTAAAATTTATAAGAAAGACATTTTAGAAGATTAAACTCATTTAGCCACGTCATAGTTATAATAACTTCTGGTACAACTTAGAATGCTAAAACATTTCCTAATCTTTTTCAGATACTGCACCCCATAGGTTGGAACCTAACACGGAAAGAACAGGGTTCAGTGCAACAAGAACAGGGGTAGTCCGATGCTCCGCTACTGCATCTGACATTTGTTCTGCGCTGCTCAGATTCACCAAAAAGCAAAATAAGGTTCTATAAGCCCAACCTGCATGGTCCCGCTGGAATGTGAGAGGTAAGCAAACTGCTACCCGTTCTCTGTGACTTGCCTCAGAGGTTTCCCGGGCCTGCTTGCCCTGTAGATTTCCAGCTGCCGCACGAAGGTGAGCTCGGCGTCGTAGAGCACCACGTACCGCGGCTCCACCTCGTGCAGCACCCTGGTCAGCGCATAAGGGTCGCTGCAGCCCAGCAGCGGGTGGATGATGGTGAGCGGCTCCCTGAGGATCCCGTAGGCGGCGTCCGAGGACAGATTGACATCGAAGGCTTCGAGCTTCACCTCCTCGGCACTGCTCTCGGGGCTGGTGCCCAGCTCTCGGCCATAGCCTTCCTCCACCTCCGCTGCCTCTTCCAGGTCCTCGGCCTTTCCTATCATCTGAGTGAGTGTCAACCTGCGCTTCTTCTTCTTGCGGGTCCTTTCTTTGGCAGAGGCCCGTTCCTTGTTCTGGGGCTCTTTGGGTCTTTTGTTGGATCTCACAGCTCTCTTGGAACCGTCCTCCTTTCTGAATCGCATCCACACCTCTTCGGCTTTGCTGTCCTTCTCAAAGGTTTTCCTGTACAGTCGCAGCAAGAAGGCCTCTGCGCCCGCAGTCAGGTAGTCCCTCAGCTGGGCGCAGGTGCGCTCGTCGCTGGCGCAGATGAGCACCTGACCTAGAAGCAGGGAACATGTTACCTAGTGACTGCGCTTGTCCCCTCTCGCGTCCCCCACAGCTTCCTCCAAAGGGAAGGCATCTCAGCCTCCTCTAAAGGAGCCCCACCTTCCAAATCAAAGCGTCTTGGGTGCTCATTCGCATGCTTTCTCCTCTTTGGCTGGATTTCTCAAATCTTTTGTGTTAAGTTGAAGCAATAACTATTTAGAGGCTCAGGAAAGTCAGCCACAGAGCGGCGGCTTAATGAATAACTTTACAGAGGATCTTTTATGTCCAAATAACTTCCAAATGGATTATAAAGTCAAATGTTAAAAATTAACTTTAAAAGAAAAAGAAGTGACTATCCTCTGTCTCTCTAGATGGAGATGAGTTTTTAGACGTAAAAAGCAGAGGAAGGGGCTGGGGACGGAGCTCAGTGGTAGAGGAGTGGCAGAGACGTTGCCTGGCATGGGGAGGCTCTGGGTTTGATCCCCAGCACTGCAAAACACGCCCCCACCACCAAGACTGTTGTCTATACTTCATAAGAATAAAGTAAGCTGTATTTTAAAAAAGGCAAAGTCACAAAACTTCTAACAACTATGATAAATATTAATATCTTTACTGTATAAAGAGCTAAATCAAACTGTGGACACAGTCTAAATTGGTCAAGGACATAAATACAATTCACAAAAATCTGCATTTTTGAAAATATGGAGTTTATTAAATATCAAAATGTAAAACAAGATACCTTCTTCAATAAAATTAATAAAACTGTTATATGCATATAAAATATGTGCACAGACATGCAAGTCCACATAATCAGCAGCAATAGACAGCTAGCTAAAAAGAAATGAAAACTTGATAGAAATTGGTGTGGTAATATGTCTCAAGAACTTTAAAAATGTTAATACCATTTGACCCATTAATTCTATATCCAGAAATTGTTAACCTATGTTATGACTTGAACAGCATGAAATAGAAAACATGCGAATGAAAACCCAGAAGGAAACACATCAGTGTTAACGTTAGCTGCCTGAGGCAATATCCCCTTCTCCCTTTCTTTTATTCTTTTCACTTTTTCTGCAGTGAGCCCCTAGGACCCTGGCTCATGTAAATTCTGGGACATTATCACCAGTGCATTTACTAACACAAGGACTGGGTGCTCCTTGGTTGCTTTGCAGGAGTTCGAAGACTCAATAGGTACTTTTAAAAACAAAGTTTTCTTTTATTTTAGACCTGGTTTTATTTTTAAATTTATAGTTCATGCTTGGTCTATTGTGCTAATCTACTAGAATACCTACGTTTAAAGAAAGCAGACCTAAAATTTGGAAATTTTTTCTAGGGTTAGTCCAGTGTCACTCCACAGAAGTTAAGCTTCTTTTGCTGAGTTAGAAAACAAACCCTTATTTATTCCTTAGGGATTCCAGATTGAAGGCCTGGTGAATACATATGCAGAGATTAGCTGGATCCTTGAACAGATGTCCTGATAACCCAATCAGCAAAAAACCTGCTTCATGAATGTGCAATAATTTAACCTGGAGAAAATCACATCAAAGGAACAGAACGGAGGCTGCCACCAGGATCTGCATTCAACTGGCATTTATTCGGCTACATTTTATAAACAGAATAGTTACATTTAAAGAGCTTGTCAAATTAGGGCTCCTTTGAAAGCCTCTGAAAGCAAATGTCATCATGTTCTTTATTCCTACCTGGGCCACCAAGGGCTTCACTCTCCTTATTTTCAGCCTCAATTTCTTTCAGTACTTCAGTCAGCGCCTCCCACTTTGGGTTGCTTTCGAGGACCAGTTCTTTTGTTGCTTCTGTAGAGACATAAAAGATAACCTCATTCTATGTGATATTATTTACTCCTTAAGTATTCTGAAGGTTTTCAGTTCAGCAGCACCATCCCATAAGCTTACACCAGCATCCTCCTAATTATCAACTGTATTAAATCTTGGCCCCTTGGTGCCCAGGATCCCGGTGGTGGGGGACAGGTGCAGCTGAGCTTAACTCCTGACACTAGATAGGATCTGCTTTCCTAAGAAAGGACTACTTAGGGTCTAAATGACAGATACTTCAAACCCTCACTAACACAGGTGACACGAGGCCTTGACAGAAAGTTACATGCGTGAATGCTAAAGAGATGGTTCTGTGTTAGTTTTCTACTGTGATGCTTTGTGCAGGGAACTGGTGCAGAGTGACGGTATTATTTCCAGAATCCCTCACATCTTCACAATCCTGGACATGGCTAAAAGTAGACAACAAACATTTACTTCTACAAGCACTCAAATACAGCATTAATACGTTTAAGAATTGAGACAGACCTTTAAACTAGGTAAAAAACAAGTATTAATTCTATCCCATCCCTTTAAGAAAACTAGTGATATTTGATACTCTAGTTAGATGTTGGAATCAAATCCACAGGCTCCTCATTCTAGTCTATTTACATTCTTTAAAAGTTAAAAGGGGCCAGGCATGGTGGGCACACCTGTAATCCCAGTAACTGGGGAGGCTGAGGCAGGAGGATTGCAAGTCTGAGGGCAGCCTTAGCAATTCACCAAGACCCTGTCTCAAAACAAGAAGGGCTGGGGATGTATGTAGTTCAGTGGTAAAGCACCCCTGGGTTCAAACCTCAGTACCAAAAAAAACCCCCCAAAACCAAAGTTACACTAAGACTTTAAGTGCCAATATAATAATTACTTTAGAGTTTTTTTTTTTTTTTAATCAGTTTATAGTTCTCACGTAAGAACACTCTTGATTGGCATTTGACCATTTTTATTTGGAATCCTCTGGCAATGGATTCCAAGACTTGCCATGCTCAATACCTTCAATTGATGTAACATATAACATGCACATATCCATTGAACATGTGGCTGAAGAATGTAATTTACATTTTAACTTGGTGTTTCCACACCAAATACTTAAATAAAAGACCAATTTAGTGACTTAAGCCTATGAGATACCTTGCCCTTCTTTCAGCTCCATCTTCTCGGGCATTTTGCCTTTTTTACTCATTTTGGCATCTGGGACATGATAAACCCTTGCTCGAGCATTCACGAACATTGAGGTGCTCGAGTCAAGAAACAGCCAACCTAGTGCAAAGAGTTAAGGAAAAAAAAAAGGCTTCAATTCATGGTTCATTTAAAATAGTCTCTGATGGTCACACAACCACATCCAATCGGCCACCATCTTCTTTTCCTGGTTCTTCTCACATGGCTATGTCCTCTACCACTGTTTGGCTAGACTAGTGATTTCAAAGTATGGTCCACGGACTCCTGGGTGTTCCCAAGATGCTTCCAGGCACTCTGTAATGCCAGAACTTTTCTCAAAATAATACAAAGACATTATTTGGCTTTTTTCACTGTGTTGATATTTCCAACAGGGTACAACCCTGTGGTAAGTAGGTCACACTGTTGAGGCATTTGCACAAACCAAGGCAGTGGTATGAAAGTGCACTAGCAGCCAATACGTTTTTTTACTGCCATATGTTTATAGTTTATTACTTAAGAATGCCACTGAAGGAGTGCAAATTATTAATTGTATTAAATCTTGACCCTTCATGCCAAGGATCCTGGGTAGTGGGGGAAGGGTATAGTTGGCAGGAAAACAAGATGGCAGCCAGTTGTGTTTGCATTATTTCCTACAGATCTCTTCTTTTCAGTCCTCAATACTAGCTGATGAAATCCATCCCTTGCTGTCTCTTTGGGGAAAATGAGTTTTAAATGCCTAACAACTAAACTTCCAAAACACAACCTATTTCTAAGTTGGAGACTGCCTGTACTATACATGGTCTTTTCTAGAAATAAAATTGCCTGGAATGGATATGAATATTTATCATAACACAGAACAGAAGTTAAGTAGGCGGAAACATTAGCTATCAATAAAACCTACATCCTTGTGCGGCGAACATAAAATGTAATTTGAGATCTTAGTATATAACATGTAGTTGAATATAGCACATTCCATACCTACTTCCCCCCAAATCCAACACTTCATTCAAATCAACTCCTAGAATAATATTAGTAGTGTTCTCTCACACCTGAATTCTGACCAAAAGCCTTTTCCGTTGCTCTCAGAGATTCCAGAAGGTTAAGAAATGTGACACAGTCGTACTGAGAGAGATACTGCAGCAAAGTTCTCAGTATCTTTAAATCCTGAACCAAGGATTTGGTCTTGGCTCCAAGCTGGTGCCACAAGGGGTCCAGATAATGGCGGATTGTCTAAAATGAGAATAAAATTGAGAATTGCTAAATATGCTCAATATGACTGTACTTTCAATAAGGGTTGCTCCTTGTTACCTAAAAATGGTTAAAGCAGTAAATTTCATGTTATATATACTTTACTACAATAAGAACCCCAAAACATTATTCCCTAAGGAAGTGGTGAGAAAATTTCAGTTCATAAAATTCTAAGTCTGATTTTTCAAATACAGAGCAGAGAATCTTATTGCTACAATCTTTGTGATCAGACAAGTGTCAATCTATTGTTATGTGTATTTACATTATTGTCAGGAAAGAAAAAGTCTGATAAACATCAGAAAATCAGGTGTTTGTTTTTATAAATAGAAGCAGTATCACTGCACAGCATCTCATCTAACAAATTTAATACTGAGCAGATATAGTTAATTAGATGAGCATGTAATCTATTGGTTGAACCAGGACTCTTGTGAAAATGAAATGAGTTACTATCAATAATTATGCCAGGACCACAGGTAGAAATGAGGACTGTCCTAGACAAACTGGTACATAAAACGAACCACACGCCTCTTTTATAAAAAGATCTACAAAAGGTTAATTTTTTTTTAGCAAGATGCAAGCTATGACTATGTTTAACTGTGATTACTGAAAGACTATCTAAAACAATGCTTTGACTTCTACTAGTCAGGGGATGATAGAGTCAGTGTAAAACATACAGGCAAGTTTGTTTTTTCTAGTGTGTAGTGTCACATACACACATATGTACATATATACACACATGTGATATCTATGTCACATTTATCACATACAAATTATCAACACATTAAATTATAATACACTTCAAGTTGGAGAAGCAATATGTGAAATTTGTTTTATGTGTCAATATTTCACAATAAAGGAACTTTCTGAAAGAATCAGAGAAATGAGAAGTTAAATTTTTCCTTTTTTTTTTCTTTTTTGCGGTGCTGGGGATTGAACCCAGGGCCTGTGCTTGACAGGCAAGCACTCTACCAACTGAGCTATATCCCCAACCCAAATTTTTCCTTTTTGATAATCAACAGTAACACAGAAATTGATTCCGAGCTTAAAAGACAGTAACATGTTCTAACAAGCTTAAAAAAAAAAGCTGCTTGGAAATTTCAAAAGTCAGCACATTCTGGATCTATAATTCATTATAGTATTAGACATTTCTATACCAGTATTGATATCAATTATGGTGAAAAAAATTCCCCATACTAACGTCTTACCATTTTCTCAGTTTGGAATGTAATTCTAAGACAGAGCAAGTTTCATATTTCTCATCCAAGTTATTTTTTATTCCAAATAAGAGGTGGTAAATTCAGGCATAACTATGAAGCATTCTATGTAAAACTCCTCTACCTGTAGATATCCAAATGTTGCCATTTCAGAGCAAAGTTATTTATACTCCTCTTGATCATAGTTAAAATAAGAGATAACTGCTTACAAAATAGATGCAAAATTCAGAGTTATGCTCACACGCTGAGCTGTCTGTTTTACAATGACTTCCCAGTAAACCAAGGCTGGTATACCTTAAATCACTCCCAACTTACTTCTAAAATAATAGCAAATTCCTATAAAGAACACTGCAAATAGGAAAATAACCTGCGTTCTTTAAAATGACAGCCAACCAGGCTTAAAATAGAAAAGAAAAAGAACACCTTGTCAAAAGGTTTCCCAATAGCGTTTTCTAAAGATAAATCTTCCACTTCAAGAGACGGGTTGTGGCCCTTGAGCTCCTTGAGACAGGCGTTCAAGATGTCCAGGATGGCCGTCTGGATGGCGAGCATGGCAGGCGTCATGGAAACGTGGATCTCCACGACTTCAGGTTTGTGCTGCTCTAGGAACGAGTGGACGGACACATGGAACCTAAGGAGACAGATATTTCCTGGAGTTTCAATAGCTATGCTTTTCTGGTTCTAGTTTAATACTGTAATAGTTTTTGCAAATGCAATTATGAAACAAACAAAATGGAGAGCAAAATGGTAATGTCTTTTAAGACTACTTTGGACCTCCACCAATAGAAGTAAATCAAATAAGGCAAGGTCAGCAGACCATTGTCAGGGCCAAATCCAGGGCCTGTTGTTATTAGGCTTATGAAACACAGCCCGCTTGCTGCTTCCCATTGTCTACATGGCTACTTTTGGGTTTTCAACAATAGAGCTGAGTTACTGTGACAGATCATACAGCCAAATATCTATCCTCTGGTCTTTTATAGGAAAAGTTTGTTGACCTATGAAATAAGGTACAGTCAAAAAAAGGAAAAGTACTATAATGACTACTCTTAACATATTGTATAACCAAAATACATGTTGTAAAAATGTTTGAAAATTGAAACTTTCTTTTCCTTAGAAATTTACATAAATTCTGCAAAATCTTCCTGTGTCAGCTCCCCAAGGAGTAATTCTCAAACCTGAAGAGGCAGAACTGGCCAATAAAATCTGCAGTTCAGCAAAAGCTGTTGTGGAGGCTTAACTAAATGTTTGAGAAGGAGTAAAATAGCTGTCCTCGGATGGATTTGAACAGCTACTA
This sequence comes from Glaucomys volans, assembly GCA_020662805.1. Classification (NCBI taxonomy): domain Eukaryota; kingdom Metazoa; phylum Chordata; class Mammalia; order Rodentia; family Sciuridae; genus Glaucomys; species Glaucomys volans. Next base: position 352,666 of record JAJEJO010001516.1, read on the forward strand.
GAAAAAGAACTCTCAAATCTCTTTGTATTTCTCTATATTTGAGAAATATAATACTTATGTCTGGATGCATCTGTTAGGAACATGATTGGCATCTATCGAGTACAACCAGTCGATTTGCCATTGTATTATATTATGATCTATTTTTAAGGAGCAACTAAGTTACAGCAGACCCTTTTACAAAAACGGGCTGAAGTTGTAGCTCAGTGGTAAGAGCGCTTGCCTAGCATGTGTAAGGCACTGGGCTGGATTCTCAGCACCAAATATAAATAAATAAAACATAAAGGTCCATTGACAAGTAAAAAGATATTTAAAACTAATGTGTTGCATATTATTTACCTTGGCCACAGATGGAGCTTCTTCACAAAAAGATTTCTCATCACTCTTTCCACGTGACAGAAACCAGTATCAAAGGCAACGGCGTTGTCTGTAAAAGCTTTGATGAAACCCCGTTTGTTTTTCTGGCGAAAGAGGCGCAGGATGAATGCCTCCTGACAAGACTCGATGATTCTGTGGGCTCTGTACACCAAGATGCCTGAGGGGGCAGGTACAGTTTAAGCTAGGGAACAGACATGTGGTTTGCATACATGCTTCTGCTCACCCACACATTCATTCCGCCTTTTCTGGAATGCCTACTTGAGAATGGGCAGGCACTGTTCTAGGTTGGGGATATGGCCACAAACAAAAGGGGCGTGAATCCCAGCCCCTGTGGAACATGAGATACACAATGTAAGTAAAATGGTTAGCATGTTACAAGAGGTAAGAAGAAAGAATGAATGAGAGGGAGAATGCAGCCTGGTGGGGGTGGTTTGGGATTTTTAGACAGGATGGCTTCACCAGGATGACCCCTGAAATAGAGATGGGATGGAGACAGGGAAGGGTGCCTGGGGTCATCTGGGCCAAGTGTGGTCCAGGCCGAGGGAACAGTAAGCACGAAGGCCCTGGAGTGGGTGGGTGGGGAGGTGGCTGGCCTGCAGATGGAAGCAGAGTGTGCCGCGAATTCTTTTTATATGTGGATCCAATGTGGACTTTACAAAATACTGAAGTTTAGAAGTTCAGGCAACGCCCGCATTGCCTGTGAGATTGATTCAGGTTTCAGAATCTGAGCATATTCAATTCGAGAGGTAAACTAGTCCGTTTAAAATAAGAACCTTTAATGAATATACTTCGCATCTGTTTTCTCATTTATACAATGAGACTGCGGGGCCAGAAATTCTTTCTTCACACATGCCACATTCATGCAGTGTGATCAGGGATGCCAGGGAGCAACATAAGATGACATGAGGGTAAACTGATGCCATGTCTGAATCAAAAAGTTAGCTATTTTATGACAATTCTCAGTATATCAGACTTAAATCAAGCTGGTAACCACACCCAGACAGACAGCTGGAGAGACGTAAATATAGGCATATATAAGTGCGCACACACACACACACGGAGTTGTCATATATGTACCTGTGTGTTTTCAGTACCATTCTTATCACTCCTAGGGTTTGGAAAATGATACTAATAGTGATTTAGGAGCCCTGGTCCTAGTTTGATAAACTCAAATCAGAGTCCACTATTTTGTTGTTTAAATGTTGGATCTAGCAGGGCGCAGTGGCGCACACCTGTAAACCCAGCAGCTCGGGAGGCTGAGGCAGGAGGATTGCAAGTTCAAAGCCAGCCTCAGCAACTTAGCAAGATCCAGTCTCTAAATAAAAAATAAAAAGGGCTGGGGGTGTAGCTCAGAGGTTAAGTACCCCTGGGTTCAATGCCTGTACCCTGCCTCCAAAAAAAATCTTGGATCAATGTGGATGGAACTAAAATTTACTCTAGTCGAATTACATTTCCAATGTGATAAAAATGAATTTAGAAATCTGTAGATAAAAGTACATGTACATGCTAATTTACTACTCAGAAAATATTCTGTACTGAGTAGGCGGATTTTTCCAAAGGCCCTCTATGCATAAGCTACTTTTTATTAGCCTGGTTAAAATATCACATAAAACTTCGGTTTTAGAAAATGTAGTTTTTCCCAAGGACTCTATGTGTGGGCCACACTCTCTGAGCCGGGGTTGAAATACTATATAAAGTTACAGATGACAAAAATGTACTAGTAAAGAAAAAGTGAATGTCAATTTTAGAAAATGTGGTTTAGAAAGGCTGTCATTCTTTCAGAGCCCAGAAGGAAGGAGAAGCGAACCAAGTCTGCATCTCAGGCACTGAGTTAGGGACTATCACATATTTCTATTTCCTTTGCTTCTTATAATTCTAGGGGTGGGTATTACTGGGATCAAGGAAGGGAAGCACCTTGACTGGGGTCGGCCTGCATGTAAGTGGGAAGCCAAAGGTTCCAAATTCTTCCTCCTACTGAGGGGCACCTTGTCTGGACCCTCCTTTTTAAAACAAACAGTAATAGAAGGTTAGGTTTTGGGGGGCAGTTCTGGTCCCACTGTATCCCGCAGTGTACTATAATTACTTCTGCACTAAACTGAACCTCACAGCAAGAGGCAATGATCATAGAATGCTTCTTATGTGCCTTGATGCTAGGCACTATTGCATTCCTGATTTATAGGTGAAAAAGACCAAAGCACAGAGGAATTAAGGAACCTGCCTAGGGACACACAGCTGGTGCACCATGAAGGTGAGCTCTCAGCCCTCAGTGTCTGAACTGGAGTTCACCATACTGCTTGCTCACCTTCCTGTCTTCAACACCTTCCTGCAAAGCGAGGGACCCTTAATAAAAGAAATGTTTGTTGCATGAATATAAAACTGAATTCTAGCACTGGATTGACAACTCTAATATGGAACTTCCTTTAAAAAAATTTCCCAGGAAGTATGTTCTGAATTCTCTCTGGAGATGGCAGGATCATTTTTAGCAATGAACAATGCATTGTCCTGTCTCACATTCTTTGGAAAGTACAGTCTGGGTAGATAATTGTGGAGTTCTCCCTCTATTTAGGAGTACCAGTTGTTAGGGAGACCTAGGAGAGTGGTGGTAATAATAGATGGTAGCAGCGAAGCAGTTTGGAGCTGGGGGTGTCAGTACTTTCAGAGGGTCACATGCTCCGGGGAATGCCCTTGAGTCTGCAGGAGCGCTGGTGAGATCCTTACAGGGATCCTGGGGGAGGATCCTAAGGGAAGAAGAATTGGAAAGAATTCACTTCTGGCATTAATTTGTATTCCACTCAGCCAAGCAAGAGCAGTTCAACCTTCATTACTGGTTGGGACTTGATGAGAAAGGGAAGGGAATTTGGCACTTTTAATTAGGAACCACCTACAGGCGGGACCTAGGGTGGCATTGATTCCAACAGCTTTCTGCCTAGCTAGTTGAGGCGGAACAGACACAGAGTAATACTGACATCTAGTGGAAGTTTCTATGTGTTTTTTTTTTTTTTTTTTTTTTTGTCAAAAAAAATTAAAACCAAGCTTAGGAGAAAGTAGCAAAGAGTAAGAAACTTCATGACACATAAAGATTTCTGGTTAAAAAAAACAAAGCCATTTTTATAATTATCAAGAATACAAGCAACAATAAATGTTGGCGAGGATGTGGGGAAAAAGGCACACTCATACATTGCTGGTGGGGATGCAAAATGGGGTAACCATTGTGGGAAGCAGTATTCCTCAGAAAACGTGGAATGGAACCACCATTTGACCCAGTTATCCCACTCCTTGGTTTCTACCCAAAGGACTTCAAATCAGCACACTAGAGTGACACAGCCACATCAATGTTTATAGCAGCTCAATTCACACTATGGAACCAACCTAGATGCCCTTCAACAGATGAACGGATAAAGAAAAAGTGGTGTGTGTGTGTGTGTGTGTGTGTGTGTGTATACATATATATATACATATATATATATATGATGAAATATTACTCAGCTTTAAAGAAGAATGAAATTCTGGCATTTGTTGGTAAATGAATGGAATTAGAAAATATGTTAAGTGCAATAAGCCAAACCCCCCAAACCAAAGGCTGAATGTTTACTCTCATATGCGGATGCTAATTCACAATAAAGGGGGCAGATAGGGAAGAATAGAGATACTTTATATCAGGTAGAGGGGAGTAAAGGGAGGGGAAGAGGAATGGGGAAGGAATGATAGTTGAGTGAAACAGACATTATTACCTCATGTACATGTATGACTGCATGACCCATGTGATCCAGCACTACGTACAATCAGGAAAATGAGAGATGACACTCCATTTATGTATGATCTATCAAAATGCATAAATGCATTCTACTGTCATGGACAACTAATTAGAACAAATTTTAAAAATTTTTTTAAAAGTCATTTTTAGGTTTATCATTTATTAAGAGTATACTATGTACCAGGTACTATTCTGGGCATTTTATTTTATCTATTTAATCCTTATAATTCTAAGAGGCACTATTTTCTTGATTTAGGCAGGAGGATCCAAAGTTCAAAAGCCAGCCTCAGCAACTTAGCAAGATCCTGTCTCAAAATAAAACATAAAAAGGGCTGGGGATGTGGCTCAGTGGTTAAGTGCACCCCTGGGTTCAACCATGGCACCAAAAAAAAACCAAACAAAAAACAAAAACCAAAAACAAATAGGTTCTAGGAAATTAAGGAACTTGTTTGTAAGCAGCGTGTTAGCCTTCAAAGTCAGGTGAGTCTGGCTGCAAGGTCCATGCCACTGTTTGTAACAACTGCAAATGTCATAGAAGAGTCAAAACTTTTCCTTAACCAGTTCACTACGAACCATATAAACCATTTACCCATAAATATTTCTTGAGGGTTTTCTAGGTTCAGGGCAGAATGACAGACCCAGCAGGGAGAATGCTTATGATTTTCATAGTTGTCTGCCCTCCAGAAGTTTATTAAAGATCACTGCACAACCATCCATCATGCATCCAACAACTCTGTGTTCAGTATCTGCCATATACCAGTCATATGCCTGGGTGAACAAGTCCTTCCTGGTGCTTAAGAAACTTATCTCCTGGGCAAGGCAGACAAAGGAACAGGAAAATATAAAGTAGTGTCCCAGTGCTATGATGGGAGAGAAGCACAGGGTAAACCGAGGGCACAGACACTAGGTCCCTAAATTAGCTGTATGTGTATGCGTATGAATTCCTATATGTACAAATTCCTTTCCTGTACACATTCTGGTCAAAACAAACAAACAAACAAACAAACCAAAAAAACCCGCTGTTCTCAAATTAATTAAGCAACTACTTGGTCTAATTTCATAACATGGGAATAATTACTCCTAAGAAAAACCAGCATTTATGGAACTATTCAAAGATTATTTACAAACATTTCAAATCTGGTTAAATTCTAAAAGCAAATGCCAGTTGACTACAAGCATGCTGAACATATAAGGTGAAGTCGAGCTTGCATGTATTGATCATGCACCACCTAATGTTTCCGTCAGTGATGGACCTCATATATGATGCTAGTCCTATAAGATTTTGATGGAGCTGAAAAACTTCTAGGCCCTAGTGGCTGCTGTCAGGTCATAACACAACTATTGGTCATCTGTTTGTGGCGATGCTAGGCAGAAAGGATCCAGTGTTACTGTGCTGCCCACAGGAAGGATCTAGTTTACAGTTTAGTAGAGAAGACAGATAAAAATAAAAATGTGCACAGAGATGTAGACATAACGATGAGATTTCAAATTCTTACCAGTTATTAAATCTGAAGGTATTCTGTCAGTTAAGAAATCAACCACGAGTATTCGACTTGTTGCAAAAATGACACCGCCTCTTGTGTAAACCTCATAGCGATTGTTGCTTGCGATTTCATTTGTTACTCGGCAAGGGAGGTGTTCAACTCCTTCTATCTTCAGCTGACTGATAAAATACTCCTAAATCAAATCAAACTCATTAGTAGGCTGTTTAACAAAGGTTCTTTTTTTTTTTTTTTTTTTTTGTACTGGGGATTGAACCCATGGGTGCTTTACCAATGGGTTACATCTCCAGACCTTTTAATTGTTTGAGTAGGATCTTGCTAAGTTGCTTAGGGTGCTTCCTAAGTTGTTGAGGCTGGCCTCCAATTTGCCATCCTCCTGCCTTGATCTCCCAAGTCCTTGGGATTACAGAGGTGTGTCACCACATCTTACATAGAGCAGTTTAAAATAGATTGCTGGGATTTAAAATGAATTGCTGCCTTTTTCAGAGATAATGAACTTAACAGTGAATACACCAACTAAACTATTACTTTATGCTGACCAACCCATTCTACATTTAACCACGTTATTTTTTTGTTTTGTTTTATTTTATTTTTGGGGTTACACTGTGGAATAACTGTACTTCAGTCACTATTAGCACTTTAATGGTAACAATAAAATAGCCTTTAAACCCTGGATTAAAAGATTTCTGCTACCTAGAAATGCTTTCCACTAAAGCCAGGTTTGCAGCCAAGCATCCTCTGGGAAGATAACAAGGGAATCCTTTTTCCATACAGTATTTTAGGATACAAGTTCCATCATAAACCATCCTAGAGGGACTTTAAAATGTCAACAGGTCCTCTGGCTCATTACCCCTTCAGTTCAGTCTACAAACACTGGGGTTACCTAGATGAAGCAAATGGGGTCGCTCATTCGGAAGGAGTTTGTGGTTACTTTTGTCTGCTGATGTTTCCCCTGGCCACCTGTTCTATCTAGGGGATGGTAAGACTTGTCACACCAGACAGTGTTCAGGCTCAACAGTCCCCTGCACAGCTGTATCCCCCTTCCATCTTCCTCAGTGTCAGCCCTTCTCCCTAACCCCAGTTAACCTTCCCAGGATCCTCAGCTTCCGCTCCCTCCCTTCTGAAACCGTGGCCCTCTTTCCCTGGCCCTCCTGGGCATGTCCTATTCCCCCAGGCCCTCCTCTTCACTCCAGGGTCTGCCAACCTCAGCATCTCCTCTCATGTCTTTCCATCACCCTCTGACACCCCCACCATGCCCATCAGTTTCCACCCAGAAACACTCTTAAAATCCGACTTTGGGACCCCCCATTATCACCTCCCTTGCAGGGTCCTTCATCCCACCCCCGACCCCGGTCCTCCTCCGGTCACTCCCCTGCTCCGGTGGGAGCACCGCCTCCTGCAGGGTCCTCCCGCAGTGTCAAGGATCCCACTCCTCGCCCTCCCTCGGTGCTGGGACCTGCCTCTGCTCCGAGCCCCGCCATCCCTGTCGCAAGCCTACATGCGCGCCGGGGCCTGCAAACGCTCAGGGGCCCTCCGCGCCCTGGGGTCCCCTCACTGGCCGCCGCACCTCCTCGGCCGGCTGCGTGTTGAGCACCAGCACCAAGCAGGCCGGATGGCAGTGCAGCCGGAGGAAATGGTAGAGGAGCCGATCTGCGCCGAGCCCGCGGGCGCACACGACCAGCCCGTCAGTGTCGAGCAGTTCCAGCACCAGCTGCCTCTCATACTCCAACAGCGGCGCCATGGCTATCCGTCGAGCCGGCAATCCCGGCTCCATGGGCGCCCTTCCCGGGCCGCGGCCGAGTGTAGGCGGAAAGAGCCGAACTGAGACGAACACTGGCCGAACACTGACGAAGAGAGCCGAACCCGAGAGGGCGAGCGCGCGCCGAACGCAGCCGAGGAGGAGGCGAGGAAAGCCGAGGCTGGGACGAGCGCAGGACGAAGGTAGCCGAAGAGAACCGAGTTCGGGTCGAGCGCAACCCGAACGTAGCTGAAGAGGAACCGAGGCCGAGACGAGAGTCGCCCGAAGGAAGCCGAAGGAAGCCGAAGAAAGCCGAACCCGAGTGGGCAAGTCCTGGCCAAACAGAGCAGGAGAGGCGCCGAGTGGAACCGAAGATGCTGAGGTGTCAGTGCTCGGGAGTGGCGTCGCCTCCGGGCCTCAGGCTCCATCCTGGTGCTTCTTGGTACCCTAGACTTAGAACGCAAGCTCCAAAAACCCCAAGAAAGGAGAGGGAAGGCTCAGGTATTTAATCTCCAAACATTGACAGTTAAAAAAGTGAATTGGTAGTATTTCAGGTGCGCCTAGATTTTCCCTCAGGATGAAGTTTGGTCTTTATTTTTACAACGTACCCCTCCCGTCCCTTAAATTTCTTTTTTAATAAGCAGATTATTAGCCACTTTGCTTCTAAAAGCCTTGAATGCAATAAGCTATTTTAAAAGTCGCAGCCAGGCGTCTCCGCAGCAGTCCCGCCTCCTCTAGAGGGACCCCTTGCGTCGCACTTATTCCATAGCCAGAGAGGCCTGTCCATCCAACTGGGGGCTTGTGCTGTGCAGGAATCCCCCTCCCTCCCCCGACCCCACTTTCATTGCCAGAATATGGAAAATACAAGTAAGCAAAAGTAAAAATGACTTGATATTCCATTACCCAGAAATAACCACTGTCACTTCATAAATCTGTTTTTAGTCCTTTTCCCCCCTAAATCCTGTGCCAGCGGGCGCGCATTCCCACCCACCCTCTCTCATACACACACTCTGTAACCCAATAAATGATTCTGATTTAAACCCCTAGATTGTCACTGATGTTAGCAAAATTTTAAACATGATGCTAATATGCTTTTACAAAGTCCTCTGATCTGACTATTGAGGTGGGTGTACAATACTTTTTTTTAAAATATTTTTTTCAATATTTGTATTAGTTGTTGATGAACCTTTATTTATTTGTTTGTATGTGGTGCTGAGAATCAAACCCAGTGCCTTACACATGCTTGGTAAGTGCTCTACCTCTGAGCCACAATCCCAGCTCCCCCATAGGTTTTCTTTTTTTGGTGCTGGGGATTGAACTCAGGTGGGCTTAACCACTGAGTCACATCCCCAGCCCTGTTTTGCATTTTATTTAGAAACAGGGTCTCACTGAGTTGCTTAGGGCCTCATGAAGTTGCTGAGGCTGGCTTTGAACTCACAATCCTCCTGCCTCAGCCTCCCAAGCCACTGGGATTGCAGGCGTGTGCCACCATGCCTGGCTCCCATGCTTTTTAATCTAGTCCTTTTATTAGAGAACATTTAATAAAGTTTTTTTCCTGCCCCCCCCATATTATAAATAATCTTTTGTTACACATCTTTGTATGTAAATTTACTATGTCCTTAAAATACACTTCTAGAAATGGGGAATTACTGGAACAAAGAGAACAAACATCTGTAAGACTTCATTACCTTCACATTGACACACTGGTCCCTAGAAAGTCTTCACCAATTGACACACAGGAAGATTACAAAAGGGTCTGTCTGTCTACCTCCTTCATATTCTATTTTTTTTGTTTCCATTTTCTCATGATGAAAACAGCATCTGATAATTCCTGAGTTTGCTTAAGTGGAAAGGCTTGTCTGCAGACAGAACTGCATCATTTCCCAGCAACAGATGTTAATCTCTGCAGTTCCACAAGTGAGAATAATGGAGGCCCAGGGAGGTTATGTAATTTGGGCAAGTCCGTGGAGCTAGTTAGTGTGTTTCTTATATTTAGTTCAGGGTTTGGTAATAGGGATTCAGCACATGTTTAGGAAATGATTTCTGAAGTGATAATGCTGAAGTGTGAGCCTGATTCCCCAGCTGTGGTAGGCAGATGGCTCCTGAAGGATGCCATCCTAATCCCTAGGACCTGTATGTTATTATCCATGACCAAGAGGGACTTTGCTGATATGATTAAGCTGAGGACCTTGAGATGGGAGATTATCCTGGGTTATCCAGGTGAGGCCAATGTAATAACAAGGATTCTTTTAAGGGAAAAAGAAAGGGAGAAGGGTCAGCATCAGAGGAGATGTGACAGGGGAAACAGGTTGGAGTGATGTGGAGGGTCCATGTGCCACGGAATGCAGCCTTGAGGAGTTGAAAAAAACAAGTAAACAAACAAAAAACAAAAACAAAGCAACAAAACAAAAGGATTCTCCTCAAGAGTCCCCAGAAGGATCACTTCACTGACCAATTTTGTGCTTCTTACCTCTAGAACTGGAAGCTAATGGATTTGTGTTGGTTAAGCCACTCAGTTTGAGGTAACTCAAATGCAAAAGCATTTGAAGTCAGAAGTGATTGTAGCATTCATTATTTCTATTGTACTGAACTTTAAATATGAAGTCCCTATCTGATCAAAACAAAACCATTGATAAGTGGTATACAGCGAAGCAGTCGTTTTGGAGCGTGATTGGTCAAAAATATTTATATAAATTTAAAATTCCTGAATAGATGCATGCACAGGTGAAGATATAGTTACCCAGGGAATGTTCATGGGGCACCCCACGTGTACTGTGCTAATTTCTGAGAGTTTAACAGTAAACAAAGTAGGCAAAATCTCTGCAACCACAGGGCTTACATTCCATGGGGAGTTTGTGCAGGAGGGTGTTCATTCACCGTCATTGTGTGAATCATTGTTACTTCTTGGACATTCCTCCTAAATCTCCAATCATAGGAGACTGGTTAGCTTTTCATGCATTTCTATGAAGTGAACTGTCATGCAGCTATTGAAAGTTGAGTGTGGAAAAGACACTCAGTGCCTGTATGTATTAAAAACAGCAGTTGTAAACCAACAACATATAGTACAACCCCATTCGTCTAAAAACATCAGAAGAGCAAATTGGATCTTCACATGGACTGTGTGGAAAAGTCTGGAATGAGACAGAACCTCAACACTAGCAGTGGCTTTTGGGGAGTTGAACTGAATGGTCAGCACTAGCCTCAGAATGTTACATTTCAGTTTATTCCCTTCTGTTCTGTTTGATTTTCTTACCATGAACTTCTATTGCTTTTATAATCAAAGTGGAAGGAAAAACTTCCCAGCAATTATTTAAATACTTTATCAACACTAAGATACACCTTGTGAGTTCTAGATTTAATATGTGTGGTAGGCAACAGTTAGTGTCAGTTGGATCTGAGGAGGCAGACTTTTGTAAAATTTAACAGATTGTGTCTACAAATTTAATTTTGTTCCTGGGTAAAAGTTTTCAACTGAAGTGAAGGGATTCCACTAGCCCCCTACCAACATTGCTGTCTCGATAATTTCCCAATTATTATTATTATTATTATTATTTTTTGTATCTTAGACTGTTTTCTTTTTTTCTTAGACTGTTATGGTCACTGAAACCGTCTCTCTTCTCTCCAGGCCGCTTTGCAAGTTTCAGCCTTGCCCATGAGGATATGGGGCAGTCACTCATCTGTGACCTTTGGCCCAAGACTGGGAATGATATTAAGCATCATTTTCCTCTTGCCCCGAGTGAGAACTCAGCACCCCTTAGTAAACCTCAGCTCGAATGCCACACTTAGATGACCGCTGTCATCTCTCCAGCAACTTCCTTCTGTGAGGTGAGTCTTTCTGTATTTACACAATCATCTGCTGGTATCCATAGGGGTTTGGTTCTAGGACCCCCTGCAGATGCTGTAACTGCAGCCCCTCAAGTCCCTATACAAAATGGTATGCTATTTACACATCACCTCCCCCACCCTGTGCTCTTCGAGTAATTTCTAGATGCCATGACACTAGGTGTTTTACTGCATTGTTCCGGGACTAATCATGGGAACTTTGTCCATGTTCAGTACTGATGGAGTACTTGTGAGCATTTCCAGTCTGTATTTGGTTGAGTCCATGGATGTGGAGCCCACAGACACCAAGAACTGTGTATGGGAATGCCCATTAAGTCTGGACACTGGGCTGGATGCTGAGGATTCAGGGGTGGGCAACACCCGAGGGCTCCCTTTTCCTGGAGTTCTCTCTCACAAGGAGACCACTGACCAAGAGCCAGTATTTAATAATCAGGTGCTATGAAGGAATAGTCCAGGGGTCCTAAGAGTAGATGATAAGGGAACTTCTTCTAGTTGGCTGTCCAGAAGGCTTTTCTGAGATGCTGACACTGGGCACAGCTCTGGAGCCTGGTTAACTAGGGTGAGAGGGGGAGAAACTTATTCTGGGCAGAAGGAGCTGCACGTGGAAATTCCCCAGGAGCCCATAAGGGGCAAGTGATCCCTGGACTGAGCGCCTCTCCTCAGGCTGGTCACCATGGAGTTTCTTAGAGTTTGCTGTGGTGTTTAAAGGCCCAGCTGGGGCATGGGGTGGGATTGGCAAGCGCTGGGTGCTGAGGCTGGGAAATGGCTTTATTCCTTTGGGAAACAAATCTGTATTGGACTGCTTTGTTCCAGGCACAAACAGGTAACAACCGTGGCTGGTGGAGTTTCTAGGTTCTGTGAAGTGCTCACTATACATTAGGCACTAGGCTAAGCAGTTCCCTCATTTTATTCTGCAACCCTCTGAGGCAGGTGCTTCTGTTCTCTTTGTTTTTGGAGTGAGGAATCTAAGACTCAGAGATGTTAAGTAGCTTGTCCAAGGCAACCCAGCTAAGCCTGGGACATGGAGCCCAGGCTATCTGCCTTCTAAGTCTGTTACTTACTCACTCCGCTCCTGCTCCTTCAGATGTCTGAAGGCCTTCAATGCCATCCTGAATCATTTAAACTTGAACTTGTGGCTCAGATGGTTTCCAGTCTTTCTGTGTTTAAGTGTGCCTTTAGCATAAAGAGAAAATGTTTTTGGATCACTGCCTCATGATGGGAGTAGGATTTTTATGTCCACGATTGAGATAATACTTGTTAAAAGTTACTATCCATTCAGCAACACTTGCACATACATTGTGTCATATCAATGCAACAATTTCTACAAACACTAAAAAAAATATTCATGCCTGCGAGTGAGGTGACTCAGGAGGCTGAGGTAGGAGGATAGCAAGTTTGAGGCCAACCCCTGCAATTCAGGGAGACCTTGTCTCAAAAAAAAAAAAAAAAAAAGTGGTAAAGTACCCTTGGGTTCAATTCCCTGTATCAAAAACAATTCTTTTTCAGTATCTGTCTTTAAAAGGCCTGTTACTGATTCCATTTTCTGACCATGCTTGGTACACATGGGTTTACAGAAGCAGTGTATGTTATTTGGGGTTCTCCAGAGAAATAGAATCCATAAGATGTAGAGATCCATAGAGAGATTTGCTATCAGGAATTGGCTCACACAGTTATGGAGGCTGACAAGACCCAAGTTGGCAGATGGGAGTCCCAAGAGAGCTGATGGTGTCATTCTTCTTCATAGGCCAGCAGATTCAAGGCCCGACTCAAGTTGGAAGGCAGGAGAAGCACGAGTTGGGGAGGGCAATCTGTTTTAAGTCAGCCCATTGATTTCAATGTTAAACGCATCCAAAAACGTCCCCACAGAAACACCAGGAATAATGCTCGACCAAATATATGGGCACACACGTTCTGGTCAAGGTGACCCATAAGATGAACCATCACGAATCGCAAAACCTCTGGAGCTCTGCCCAGGACTTGAGATCCATAGGGGCCCTGACCCACTGGTGGTTTTACTCACATCGATTCTCTGAGAATAGAGGGCCCGGTGGTGACTCTCAGTTGTGTTGATTCTCTGAAGATGATGTCACCTGAATCCTAATGCTGTATGAGGTTCTCTGAAGGAAGATTTCCTATTTGGTTAACTAATTATTACTCACAGAGGCAGAGGGAATTTAATCATTGAGTGAATGTTTTCTTTTGGAAATAAGGACTTTAGATGACTCTGCAATTAAATTAAAAACATTTTTACTGTTTGACAAGCCATTCATCATTAATGGAAAAGGGGGAAAAAAAAGTAAGAATGAAGCTGAACATGAAAACTAATTACCTGCTCCTCTTTGGAGCAAGTAGTCTTTTCTAAAAATGATAGTGGTTCATATGGATCAGGCAATTAACCTCTTGTAGGGATTTACGTGGAGCCATGAGGAAGCTTTTCCAAGGAGAAAATAGTATGCATGTAAGGCAAGCTTTGCAGAGTATTTTTTTTTTTCTTATTTTTGGGAACATGACTTCCTATGTTGTCTTCTTTTTTTTTTTTTTTTTTTTTTTTTTTTTTTTACTGCGGATTGAACTCAGGGACACTCCACCACTGAGCCACATCCCCAGCCCTATTTTGTGTTTTATTTAGAGACAGGGTCTCACTGAGTGGCTTAGGGCCTCGCTAAGTTGCTGAGGCTGGCTTTGAACTCGCGATCCTCCTGACTCAGCCTCCCAAGTGCTGGGATTACAGGGGTGCGCCACTGCGCCTGGCTCCTTAGCATATATTCTAAGCAGCAGGACCAGCTATACAGTTTGTGGGGCACAGTGCAAAATGAAAAGGTGGGGCACCTTGTTAGAACATCATTGAGATTTTCATGATGGCAATAGTTGACCAATCAGCCAGACAAGGGCCTTCCGAGCATGGGGCCAATATGGCTGCACGGGTCATGGGCCTAGAAACCATACCTGGGAAAGAGCTTTGGCCTGGAGTAGGGAGTCTTCTAAGGGTTGCCTTTTTTCAGTACACACTGATGGAGTTGTAACACATTTGCCTGATTTGGAGTTTGGGCCTCTTGTGTTGGGGTGATGAATAGTGCCCATTCCCCGGGCATCTCTTTCATAAGGGGACTTCGATTTAGACTTCAGGTGTTTTTCCAAATGTGGTTCTCCCTACAGTTTCATAGAAGTGCAGGGTTGGTACAAGAAGACATTAAATTGCATCTGATTATTGAGCCATGTTGCTTACAGTGACCTACAAGTTAATGTTAATAGTAAATTAGTCCTGCAATTTTATTTTAGGACTTTGGTATTGGGATGCAACATGTGAAACAGAATCAAGTCTGTAAATTATAAGTAACACATAGTTATTATTCCAAGGACACATGTAATAATAGTATGGCAATCAAAAAATTCCAAGTGGCAATGTTGTGCAGCAAAACCCCCAAGACTTATTAAACAAAACCAACTGATTTTGATAAATGAAAAAGGCAAGGAACAGAATGGTGTTATAATTTGCTGCCTTTTGTGAATAAGGTATATTATATATATATGTGATACAAAATATATGCTTGAATAAGAAATATTTTATTGATTTATGTTGTATATACATATAATCTGGCAGGGTATACAGCAACTAACAATGGTGGTTTTTTGTTGGAGGAAATTAACAGAATACTCATCATCTAGATGGGCATGAAGATAAGAGGGAAAATTTTTTTCTTTGTTTATCTTTTAATTAATTTTGTTTTTTTGAACCATATAGCTCAAAATACATCAAAATTATTAACATTAAAATGGAATTCAAACATATATTAAAATTTTGTATATTGCACTAAATTTTGGGTTAAAAGCATGCGTTTGGATAAAGAAAATGTGGTATATGTACACAGTGAAATTTTATTCAGCCATAAAGAAAAATGGAATGGCATTTGCAGGAAAATGGATGGAACTGGAGACCATCAGAAAAAAATCAAAGGGAGACCAATAGAAGAAAGGAATCAAGTGAGAGAAGGTGCTGGGGAGTGATATTGGCTGGGGAGTGATTATTGTATTGTGTATTGGGTATGAATATGTAGCAACAAATCCCATCATAATGTATAACTATAATGCACCAGTAAAAATGTGAGAAAAAAGAAATTTTGTTAAATAAATAAATGGCTCTAAGTTATAGCTCAATTGAAAAAAATTCTGTTTGCCATTTCTTCATGGCCTGGTCTTTTCTTGATCTCTGAAATTCTTGATTTGGAGTTTTTTTCTTATATTTTTCTAAGAAATACCACTGGGTGCAGGTTGTTTTTAGATTAAAAAAATAGGTTGAGGAAATTCAAGTTAGCTCATCTCAAGGTGAGCAATAGATCTAATCATCGCCCATTTTCACCTACATACACGGAAATACACAATAAACAGCATTGGCATTGCAGTGAGGGCGATGTTTAGAAGTCAGGCAGGTAGTTGAAAGGAGGAAATGGGCTGGTCGTTGGTGTATCATTTCAGCGGGAGAGACGAGGTTGTGGAATAGCTTATTCATGAGAATTGCCCTTTAAGACAAATAAATCAGAAGACTAGCTCATGATTCTTTATCCAATCTTGAAAAAAAGAAAATAAATGGCATTCATTTCCATTTTTCACTTCTGTGCTACTTCCAGACAAATTCCTGTAGTCTAACCATAAATTCTTGCCAGAGAACACAATGATCAGTCATTGTAGTGGATGCTGTGGCCTGCCACTCAGAACCCTGCTGCCACTCAAGTCAAAACAGGCGTTCAGCCCCCATCTGCTTGAAACGCTGGAGGGGAGTGCTTCTCCTCTGAGTCTTTAATGAGAAAAGCCACCTTAAACCAGGAACACTTCTTCCAGGGCTAGCCAGATACAATTTGAATAGACACCCTTGATAGCTGGCAGAATCCCACAATGATTTCCTGGGGGTGCAAACTATCAGCAGCAAACAGCAGCCTACACTCCTCCTCTCCAGCCAGAATAGTAACTAAAAACAACATTTCAAGATGGCAGTCTCCATTTGATTCACCAGACTGGCCCCTACAGAAGCTGGATGAACCCTGGTAGGTGAGAGTGGATATTGCAAACTTTACAAAATAGTAGCCCCAATTGCAGTGTGTGGTATTTTTGAAACCTGGCTACAAATTCTTGGACACCAGTCTTACCAAAAGATGCTGTCTATTATCCTTGGATCTGGGTGGGCCTTTCTGACTACCTCAGTGAACAAAGTGTGGCAGATGTGATGCTGTGTGACTTCCAAGGTTGGTTCACAAAGGGCCATGCTGGTTTCCCTTGGGACACTCTGAGATACTTAGGCTGCCATGTAATGTTTCTGGCTACCCTGAGATCACGTTGGAGAGAGACCTCGTAGAGGAGAGAGAGAGAGAGAGGAAGAGAGGGCTGGATGTGGGGAGGGGAGAAGAGAAAGAGGAGAGGCTGAGACCTGCCCAAGGGACCGTAGATGTATTAGCTCCCTAGTTGATTGTGTCTTCTCAGCCCTGCAGCCAGACATATGAGTGAGAAAACCTTCGTGATGGTCCCCGTCCCAGCTACTGTCTCACTGTAGCCACACCAGAGACTTGAATGAGACTTGCTTAGCTGAGCCCAGTTGACCTCCAGAACTGGAACAAAGTGGTTGCTGTTGTTAGTGTGTTTGTTTGTTACCAACCAGCACTGGAATACAGCTGCTTGCCAAATTTTCCACCTTTTGCTCGAGCAGATCAGTACATCCTTAGAAACATGGCAGGTGGCCACTGATCTAGCAAATGTGTTGAGTTTCACCCCTGTTGGAGAGGAGGACCAGTTACCAGGATGGGCAGGAGTATACATTTACTGTCAAGTCCCAGGCATAGCTTAACTTTTCTGCCCTCTGCCAAAACACAGACCCAGAGGTCCTGGATCATCTGGACATCCTTTTGGTCTACTGTACTGGCGAAACTATTGACCTTCTAGGTGAGCAGCATATTCCAAGGTTTGGAATTTTGCTGACCCACATACAAATGTCTTGAAAGGATACCGGCTTTGAGAGGGTACCAGGCAAGAATGAACTCTATAGGAGATCTAGTTTTTTTGTTGTTGTTGTTCTGATTAGTTACACATGACGGCGGAATGCATCTTGACACATTGCACACAAATGGAACACAACTTCTCATTCCTCTGGCTGTACATGGTGCAGAGTCACATGGCTTGTACAACCATACATGTATATAGGGTAATGTCTGTCTCATCTTTCCTACCCACATGCCCTTCCCTTCCCCTCACTCCCCTCTGCCCAATCCAAACTTCCTTCATTCTTCCCTTACCCTCCCCCCACCATTATGGATCAGCATCCACTTATCAGAGAAAACATTCGGCCTTTGATTTTTTTGGGATTGGCTTATTTCGCTTAGCATGATATTTTCCAGTTCCATCCATTCTCTTGCAAGTGCCATAATTTCATTCTTCTTTAAGGCTGAATAATATTCCATTATATATATATACACCACATTTTCTTTATTCATTCATCTGTTGAAGCATATCTAGGTTGGTTCCATAGCTTTGCTATTGTGAATTGAGCTGCTATAAACATTGCTGTGGCTGTGTCACTGTAGTGTTCTGATTTTAAGTCCTTTGGGTATAAACTGAGGAGTAGGATAGCTGGGTCAAATGGTGGTCCTATTCCAAGTATACACAAATGTCTGGAAAGGGTACCAGCTTTGAGAGGGTACCAGGCAGGAATGAGCTCTGTAGGAGATCCTATTTATGACACAGATGATCCTGCTTCTTGGGCTGTATGACCCATGCAGATGCTATGTAGTAGAGATATCGGTGATGCTGATGGATGCCATATAGATTTATGCAAGGTCCCTGTGGGAGATTCACCATGTAGACCTCTATGGTTTTAGAGCAAGCCATGCTACTTGCATTGGAGAATTACACCCATTTTGAAAAGTACCTCCTGGTGTGCTACTCAGGCATAGTAGAAGGAGAGTACCTGACTCAAGATATCAAGTGACCATGTGGACGGAGCTGCCTACCACAACCTCACTTCTGCCAGGCTCACCAAATCATAAGGACAGGAGACTAGTGCCTTGATAGAATAGTATCACCTGTGGAAGGTGCAGCTGGGCAGAGCTTGGAGGAGATAACCTGTGGGATACCATCTTTCAGGATGCAATCTACCCCTGCATGAATCACCAGTGTATGGTGGCGTCTCCCCAGGAGGTAGAACAGGCCTGGGAACCAAGGGGTGATTCCAGGAACTCACATGGAGAATTTGTGCTTCCCATAGAATTTGGATCTACAGGTTTAGAGTTCCCAATTCTCAGGGTATGTTCACAGCAGAAGGTACAAGAAATTCATTATACCTGAAACTATGACTGTTCTCTGGTCACTTCAGCCTCCTGGTGCCAAGAGCAAAGAGCAAGCAATGAGAGGAGTCACCATTCTGACAGGTGGAGTTGCCCCTAATCTGTAGGACATGGTGGGCTGCTGTTCTGCAGTAATGGCAGGGAGAGTGCAATTGACATGCAAGTGATTTCCTCGGGCATCTTTTGATATTTGTTGGCCACTCTGGATGGCAGAAGGACAAGTGTAAGTAGGCATGCCTGAGGATCACAAGTGACCAAGTGCTCAGATCTCTGGGAATGCTGGTCTGGGTGGTTCTACCTTGTCAGGCAGAGGTGCTCACTGTGGGTGTGGGGAATCTAGAACAGATTCTAGAATATCTCAGCTGCAGAGCTTCTCCTGGGGTCTGCAGAGGTCTTGGTTGTGGCTGCATTACAGTTCATCTTCTCTGGACCAATCCAGCATCCTCTACTCCTCCTAGGTGTTGAGACTCCCTAATGAATTCTCTGCATGCCAGTCTCTTTTGGAGTCGGTTTCTGGGAGAATCTGACTTGTGACAACCATGCAGTGCATTTATCAATTATTTAAGCACATTTTAATATCATCATACACAGGCATAGCGTACAAAAGTTGGAAAGCACAGAACAGTAAAAGGAAGAAAATAAACCTTAACCATGATCATTGTTTTGTGGGTAGCTATTTTATTTAAATGATGTCACACATATTCTATTGCATTTTCACCCAGAAGTGTCATTTGGGGATCAGTGGAGACAGGTGCTTTGTGGCTAAGCAATTGAAATTGATTCTGGCTTATTAAAAAACAAAGAAATCTGTTGAAAGCTATTGCATGATTCCCATGATTTTCAGGAAGACTGGAGAATCAGGCTATTAGAAAGTGCAGGAACTAAGAAAGTTAGGGTCCAAGACCACAGCAGATGTCTTGCCCTTTCCAGCCCCAGGAAGAGTGGCCCACCGGATGGTGGATGTGTTCTCCTCCGTCTCTGCCTCTTGGTGTCTCTTGTTTCAGATTCAAAACTCAGAATCCCAGTGTTGGGGCAGGCCCCAAATGGCGTAGTTAGGCTCCCTTGCTGAGGCTCCAGTGGCTGTCATGCTTCGTGTTCTGTGTTTAGTGTGTAGCCAAGGCTGCAAGTCGGCTGGGTTATGGTTAGTGAGCAGTCAAGGTCAGACACACTCTGATTCAGTGGACTCGAGGTCATCAACATTCGCTGGGAGCCTGTGCCCAGTGATGTGGCAAGTGGGCAGTGGACCTTCTTTGTTTGGATGTATGTTAAAAGGGGGCTGCATGGAATTGGCTGGGGGCTAACACTGAGCACTTCTGGATAAAGCATGTCGACGATCCTGTGTCTTCTTCCACCTGCCGAGCCCTGAACCTTGCCTCCTGGGTCTGACCACACCCCCATAACACAGGGTGTCTGAGTGACCCAGCTTCACAGGGGCAGGAAGGCCTGGAAAGGGATGTAGCAGCCATTTTCTGCTGCAGGGGAGTTTCTTTCCTTGGGTTCCACCTTCTCCATGACTTGCCGTCCTGTGTGTCCAAATCGTATGTGGCTTTTTGTTAATATTAAAGAAAGGACAAAGGGTACCTTGGATTCTTTTCTACTATTTCTAATAAGTACAGATGAATCTGAAATTGCGTAAAAGTAAAAATTTAATAAAAATTCAACCTCAATAAATTTAAGGTTAAAAAAACAAAAAAAGAATGGGGCAGCCAAGGTTGGCAGTGGCTCAGCTGCGTGGGGAAGCCTGTGAACAGCTTGGCTTCATCGAGGGGTTCTGGAATTCATCACACCTAGGTCTCTCCTAGTTGTTTCTCCAGAGAAACAAGCCAGTGGTGGAAGAAAAATCCACCAGCGTCCTACTGGGTATGTTAAATGTGGCTTCCAGAGCTCCGGAACTTGGCTGGCTTGTTCCCCCGGAACAGAGTTTAACAAGGGTCCTGCCTTCCTGTGCCTGTGGGGAGATCTGCTCATTTCCACTTAATATGCTTCTTCACATGCTCTATTTCTCTTTTTCAAGGAATTTATTTAAAATTGGGAATGCATGTCGAATCTTATAAAATATTTCCAGCATTTATTGCTCTGATCCCATAAATCTTCTCTTTGATCTATTATAGAAATGGGCTGGATTTTAAATTTCCTAATATCAGTCCATTCTTGCTTTCCATGGGTATTTTATTCAATCAGGTAATGCCACTTTTTGAAGGCCCACAGCAGCGTATGTGTGAGGTGTAACCAAAGGAGCCAAAGAGGAGCTTCCTTTCAATGAGCCCAAAGTACTGGAAGAGCACGGGTTCTGGAACCAGAGGGGCATGTCACCGAGTTCTTCCTGTGGATTTTATTAAGGTGGGGCCACAGGAAGGTCTCTTGAGTCTCGGGGTTTTTGCCTGTAAAACAGGAGAAGAGTAATGGAAGGCACCTCACGGGAATGTCTCAAGAATCATCTAAATTTCCCTGATGCAGAACCAGAAATCAGTAACTATCAGGAGAAGGATATTGTGAGTTAAGTAGGCTCTTGCAAGAGCAGAACAATCTGGTAGCACAGATTTTAAAACACAACACACAGATAATTTTGTTAGTTGTAGCTTCAAAGGACTATCTTTCACATTCAATTGCCGGCACCCTGAGAAAATACATATTCCTCCTCTTTTTTCTTTCACCACACACTTTATTCCTCATACTAGGTTGCATATTAAAATATATTATTAAAGTAGAACAAAAATATATTTGGATGAAACTTTCCCTCATTTTTTTTTTCTCCACCAAAATGACTCTGGTTCCAAAGAAAGGAGATTGAAATGAAATAAATGGAAATTGAATATTAACTTTTTTGGGAATTTATTTTGACAGTAAATCCAAGGGAAGGGAAGGAACTGAAAAATAGATAAAGAGGGTTTCAATTTGGCTTAAATATAGATGGATTTTTAGTGAACCTACACATGCACAGTGTATTCTTGTGCAATGTATAGTACAGACATTGTGTGAATATGGCTACAAAAACTTAACCTTGTTTGTATGCATATAATAATTAGTGTGCTTTGTGATCTTGTTCTAGTTGACTTGCATAAATACAGATTTCTGCTTTGATGGAACCAGCAAAAAATCCTGAAGACTCTTTCATCTTTTTTCATCTTTCACCCAGACATAACTCCATAAATATAGGGGGTGTGAGAAATTGCTTATTTATTTGGATGAAGGAAATAAATTTCTTTCCCATACTATCCGTGTGAGTTTCTAATCTCATTAGATAAAGAATTTAAGACTACTAAATGATTCAATATTAGTTAATAACATCTTAATTATCTTGCGTCGTTCTAGTGAAAACAAAATTGTCCCTCTGGGTTATGGTTTGTCTCAGTAGGAATAATGACTGACGGGGATCTAGGGAACAGCTGTTTATTCAAGTGGCAAATTCTTCAAAAAAAAAACACATGACTCACATCAATGCATTGATGGGCCTCTGGAGAGGTGGCTTGTTGGAGCTGAGATGGTCCCCAGGAGGAAAGGGCAGGTGGTGAGACCAGGGAGGTGAACTAGTTTGTGCTCTGATAGAGCAAGACTGGATGGCTTAATTCTCTGGGCCAGTTTCCCTTGTAGGGTGAGGACGGGAGAGGTGGGGAAGAGCTGCCTCAGGTTCAGTGAGGAGGAGTTTGAAAGGCACTGCCGCGGCTTCAGCGTCACTGCTCAGGACCACAGAGGAGCAAGTGTGTCAGAAAACCCAACTATACATGCAAGGGTCCCGGCCTTCAGAGCAGGACGAAACCCAGCACCTAGAGCAGATATCACCCATGAGCCACAGGAAATGGGTGTGTGTTCAAGGCAGTTCTAAACCATGCTTTAACACGATCTTTGGGAACATTTCCCTTGTAAACATTACACTTGTTCGTTCATTCGTTCGTTCATTCATTCATTTATTTATTTATTTATTTATTTATTTATTGGTACTGGGGATTGAACCCAGGGGCACTCCACCACTGAGCCACATCCCCAGCCCTATTTTGTATTTTATTTAGAGACAGGGTCTCACTGAATTGCTCAGGGCCTCGCTAAGTTGCTGAGGCTGGCTTTGAACTCCCGATCCTCCTGCCTTAGACTCCCAAGTGCTGGGATAACAGGCGTGTGCCACCGTGCCCAGCTACACTTGTTCTTTTAAAAGGGAAAGAGGTAGAGATTGGAAAGAATTGTGTGGAGCGAAAATTCGGGACTGATAAATTAAGATCTGCAATGGGCACAATTGCTATCTATTTTATAGGTTGATTAATACGGAAAGCAGAATCAAATGAAGTGGGAGATGTGATAAATTCCTCACAGCGCAGAGGAAGAGGACAAAGACATGAATGCTGACTTCAGAAAAGACAGAAGAGAAGAACAGAGGGAGAGTAAGAATTTTTCAAGAAAGACGTAGAAAGGAGGTGGCAGAGTCAGAAGGAATGATTCAGAGGAGTAAGAGAAGATTCAGTTTTGGCTGAAGGAGGATTTAGATGTCAGATTTGTAGTTTATGGAGCATAGAAGGAGATTAGATTAATGGAAAGAGAGTAACAAACAGTTAACACACAGCAACAAGTCCAAGATTTTATGCTTGGTGTTTCAGAAATGTCACCTTAAAGGGTTTGCAGAGCCACGACGCTGTTACCAGGTGGCAGATCGTGACTGTACAGTATATCATGATCTCAGTGGAGAAAACATGAAAGATTCCATCTTCAAGTCAATGAAATAGGCTATTCAGATGACATACTTGACTTTTAAGGAAAATGAGTACTTTTCTTGGGATAAAAGACTATATCATGAAGAAAAAAATGAGATTTTAAAGAAGATTTATTTGAAACATCAAACGATCAAATGAAACAATTATATGGAAAGTGGAGAGGAGCACCCTGCACTGAGATCTTGACTGCCAGCCTCTCTGCTGCTCATGTGGGAATTCAACAGAAAGGCCACTCAGGATATATACCTTTAACATACTCCTGAAAGTAATTCTGACCATCACATTCCAGACAGCTGAGAAGTGAATCAACTTAAAAAATGAAGAATATAGAATTCATGCTTTGAAATAATTAGTCGTAAGTCCATTAAGTGAGTAGTACATTAAATTTAAATAGTTACTACGACACTACCTACAAAACAATGAAAATATTTACACATTGTCAAATGCGTAGTTGTCAAAGAGGAGCATATAATATACAAACGTTGAGGTTCTCCAGAGAAAGAGCCAAAATGATGTGTATACACTGCATCATAGAAAGAGATTTACTTTGAGGAACTGGCTCATGTCATTATGGAGAGTGGTAAGTGTAAATTCCATGTGTGGGACAGCAGGTTCAAGACCCAGGAGAGTTGATGGTGCAGGTGAAGTCCAAAGGCAGTCTACTAGAGAATTTCTTCTTACTTGGGGTGAGTCCGATTTTACCTTTTATTCAGGTCTTCAACTGATTGGATAAGGCCCACCCACATTGTGCAGGACAATCTGCTCTATTCTATTAATTAAAATGTTAATATTATCCAAAAACACCCTTGCAGAAACACCTGAAATGATGTTTGATATGGACATCCCATGGGCTAGTCAAGTTGACACATAAAATTAACTATCACAATTAATTAGCATTTTAATCATATGTACTTGGATCTAAAAGGTCAGATTCTATCCACAAAACTGGAAAAAGTTGAGGAGAGGAGAGGAGAGAAGGAAAGAAGTACATAGAGTGATGTGTTAGTAAACCAACTCTCCAAAACAAAAGCATACAACTCCCTGTGCTAGTCAGCTTTCCATTACTATAACAAATACCTGCCACAATGAACTTATATAGAGAGAAGGTTTATTTTAGTTCATGATTTCAGAGGTTTTAGTTCATGACTGACTGGCTCCATTTCTTGGAGCCTGTGGTAGTGTGGACAGCATATTCTGGTGGAAGCACATGACAGGGCAAAACCACTCACCTGATAGCCAGGAAGTGAGAGAGAGGAA
>JAJEJO010001516.1:377169-399940 GCA_020662805.1 Glaucomys volans
AGGAAGGGGCGGGGCCTCAATAACCTGAAAACCTCTCACTAGGCCCCACCTCTTAAAGGTTCCACAGCTCCCAGGAAGCGAGAAGCTCCCAGGAAGCTCCCAGGAAGTGAGAGAGGAAAAGGAAGGGGTGGGGCCTCAATAACCTGAAGACCTCCCACTAGGCCCCACCTCTTAAAGGGTCCACAGCTCCCAATGGCACCACATGGCGGGGGGAGCGGGGATGAAGCCTGTAACACTTGGACCTCTGGGGACTCTAACGATCCAAAATATAGTGCCCCTGCCAAGCAAACCAGAACTAAAGCCCTTTCCCAATTTGTAGCATTTGCTGATTTTTATAGTGTAAATACTTATGGGATGGCTGATTTCAAGCTGCCGATATGGAGTTACCAAAGGAAGAGTTGGGAAGAGGCAGGTGCAGACTGCTCCAGGAGAGGACGCCTCCAGTGCATGCTGTTCACGTATAGGTACACACATGCCAAATTCTCACTTTACCTCTCGTTGTGCTTCATTTTTTGTTCTCCTTGGCCCAACATATCTTCCTCAATTATTTTATTTTATCTTTTGGTACTGGGGATAGAATGTAGGGGTGCTTAACCACTGAGCCACATCTCCTGTGCTTTTATTTTATTTTTTATTTTGCTAAGTTGCTGAGGCTGGCCTCAAACTTGCAATCCTCTTGCCCCAGACTCCTTACTCAGTGGCTTTACAGGCATGCACCACCACGCCCAGCTTATTATCTTATTTTAATCTTCTCTTTTGGTATGTACAAGTTAAGCAATATGCAGTTTTATTTTTTAAGAACCTTCTTTGAAATTTTATTGTTATTCGACAGAGAAATTTAGTCTGTTTGTATTTATTGTCACAGTAAACATGCTCGGTCTTATATCTGATGTCTCACTTATTTCATGATGACAGGGCAATTGACAGGACAATGGTATTTTTATGTGTCTTGTCACAGCAAACACGCTTGATTTTACATCTCATATTTTATGATCAAAAGTTGATTTTCATTGCTTTTCTTTCCTCCTCTAATTTTAATTCATTGTACACAAATGGAGTACAGCTATTGTTTCTCTGGTTGTACACAAAGTAGAGTCACACCATCTGTGCGTTCATGCATGTACACAGGGCAATGATGTCTGTCTCATTCTGTTATTCTTACCCCCCCACCTTGACCCCACCCCTCCCTTCCCTCTATGCAATCTATCCTTCCCCCATGCTTGCCTTCCTTCCACCCCGCATTATGCATCATCATTCACTTTTCAGAGAGACCGTTCGGCCTTTGGATTTTGGGGATTGGCTAATTTTACTTAGCATAACAGTTTCCACCATCATCCATTTACCTGCAAATGCCATAATTTTATTCTTCTTTATGGCTTCCTCCTCTAAATTCTTGAGGAGGATTTTTCAAGTTTATCTACTTTGTACTAACAGTTTTCTGTAGAGTCCTTCCTGCTTTAAACTATCTCCAATGTGAATTTTAATTCTTTTACTAGAATTTAGATTTCCTTGACTTATTTTCTTATTTAATTAGGCTCTTTTTCATTTATGCCTTCTTTTCCAATGGCTCTCCACTCTTGTTTCATAGAGACTTCTTGATTTTATCTACATCTGTGTCTAGATAAAAATGTGCATATAGATATAATATTGTGATTTACCAAGTATCTGTATCTCTCTGAATAGATAAATATACCAAGTACCTATGTCTCTATGTGTAGATAAACATAGATCTACATATAATAGACATAAAGAGAAATGTAAATATATGGATCTATCCTTGTGATTTACAGACAAGTATTTTAAAAAATTTGTTCATTTCTATTAGAAAATCACTTCTAACTTAAGTTTTTTTCTCTGAGGTTTAGGGTAATGTTCTCTTTCCTTGCATTTTAGTACCTTTTTATACACATTGAATGAAAATCATGATTTTAAGGAACCAAATCCTTGCATCATTTAGTTACCTATTCCACAAAATTATTACTCGTGAATAATAAGATGTGTGATTTTTATGATGCTGGCTTATTGATCCTGAATTATAGAGTGCAAAAAGTACATTTTGAGTTTTGAAGTCCTAGAATAAAAGCAGTTTTAAAACAACTTGTTATCTATGGAATTTATTTTGATTTACTGAGAGGAAAGTCCAGGTGGAAGGGCAATTTTGGAAATTCAGGTAGATGAAAAATATTGGGTATAAAAATGCCTGAGTGGGGTAGTAATCAAGTCAGAACATTGACTTTTATTCAAGGTTTTCCCAGTATCTCACTTAGAGTTTGAAACTTTAATAGTAATCTATAACATTTAGGATTTTAATAACATAAAGCAATTTGGATATTCACAAATTTGTTTAGCAAAGAGCTCTCAAGAAAAGCAATGCTTATTCATAGTTGACCTGCCTCTTCCTGCCTTTCTCGGGAACAGTGAATTCAAAGTGTAACGGCACCAGAAATCTATGAATATACAAACATCTCTGCTCACGCACCCGACTTAGCCAGCCTCTTGTGAAAGTGGAGCAATTTCATATAAGATATATGCAGCTTTCCAAATGTTGTTTACTTCCAAGTGTTCCTATAGAGAAATATGGGAGATGCCTATTTTTACAGACTCAGAAGGCACACACATTTTGGGTGCTGGGAGCGTGAAACACCTGCTGGTGTAGAAAGAGCCAGAGATGCTCTATTTTGACTTCAGACCAGCTATCAATATCGACGGGAACACCTGCTGAGAATTAGTCAGTTGCTGCCCTGAGACTCCCTGCTGCACCATTTTCTGCAGTGGTAGCTCTCTCACGCTGGGTGCGGGTGGGGTGGACTCTTGACACATCTGGAGGAATTCTGCCAATATGCACCAGAGGAAGGTGACCAGAAGTCCATCTTCAGTCTCCGCTTTGGTACAGCTCAGCACCTACAGGGCCTATTGCTCTGGAGGACAGCACGGCATTTAGTCACGTGGACCTGGGCTCAGGCCCAGTGCCGCTTTAGCTAGCTGTGTGGCCCTGGTAAGTCACAGAGCCCATCATGTCTTAAGCAGTTTGCCTTCCGTCAGACCCTGAGATGAGGGCTCTGCGCCTGTCAGCCCCGTTTCAATCAGAAGAGGATCCACAAGGTGCAAGATAGAATACCAAGTTATTGCAGGTTTATGACCATACATAATCATAGGAGGTGGTTGGAATATAAACATGAAAAAGTATCATATATACATCCCAATTTTATATACATATAGTTCCTATATATATATATATATATCATATAGAATGCAATATCTGCAAATATTTGTGTGTGTGTATGTGTGTGTGTGTGTGTGTGTGTGCATACATCTTGAGTTCTTTGTATATTTTGGGTGTTAACCTCTTGCCAGATGTATAGTTTTCAAATATTTCCTCCCATTCTGTAGGTCGTCTCCTCACTCTGTTAATTGCTTCTTTTGCTGTGTGATGGTTTTTAGTGTGATGTCACCATTTTGTCTATTGTCACTTTTGTTGCCTATGCTTTTGAGGTCTTATCCAAAAAATTCTTGCCAAGATCAATGTCATGAAGCATTTCCCCCATTTTCATTTTAGGATTTAAAATTTAACTACACACTTTCACTTGCATAGCTCTTCTCAGTGTGTATCATATTTTCACACAGTTTCTCATTTGAAGCTCAGAACATCCACGGTATAAGTAGGCAAGCATCTTTGTTTCCACTTTATGAAGGAGAGGAATGGTGGCAGGTGTGGGCCCTGAGCTCTGGCAGACCTGGTGTGCCTTTACCCTTGGGGAAGCAGCAAGGGTACCTGAATCTGTTACCCTCTAAAGGTTGAGATGGTGACCTTTATCTCTTTTGGTCATCATGGAATATGATTGACATAATCCACATAAAGCACTCCGCACAGATCCTGACAAACGGTAGGCGTTCAGTGAGTGGCTGCTCTAACTGTAGGACAGGGAAACTAAAGCTCAGAGACACAAATTAATGAGATGGCATTTACCCTGTGAGTCAGGACTCAAGCTTCGAGTCCAGGACTCTGTCCAAAATTGTTCTCCCTCTGCAGATAGTCTTCAATTATTCACTTAGTACCCTTTAAATACACTGCTGGATTTGACTTGCTAGTATTTTATAAAGGATTTTTACATTTCTTTTCCTAAGTGAGGTAGGATTTCAGTTTTCTTGTGTGTGCTATGTTTATCTGGATTGGATGTCAAGCTTTTGATAATTCTGTAGCATAAGTCAGGTAGCTTTTGATTTTTACTACTGAAGAGGAGATTTATTATCTAAAGATTTGGAAGAATTTGTCAGCTTCATGGACCTGGGGCCTTTGTCCCTCCCTCCCTCCCTTCCTTCCTCTTGCGGCAGATCTTTAATGTTGAAATTTCCTTTATGGTAATTGGTTTCTGAATTTTAAAATTTTGTCTTAGCTGCATTTGATAATATGTCTGAAAAACTGCATTTCATCTAGGATTGAAAATTTCATAGTACATGAAGTTGTCTGTTTTGATATTTAAATCATGGCGATAGCCGTTGTTATATCCTCCCTTCCATTACTAATGCTATTTGTGACATCTCCCTTTGTTTTTCTGAATCAGACTTGCTGGAGGTTTTCCTACTTTATGTGTCTCTTCAAAGGCCCAGCTTGTGATGTTGTAAGTCAATTCTAGTATTTTTTTCTATTTATTTCTGTTTTATTTTTTTTCTCAATAACCTTTGACCCTATTTTCTTGTACTTTTCTTAGATCTTTAGTTGAATATTTATTCTTACCCAGTTTTGAAGTTTATAATTCTGGTAAATGAATTTACATGGTTGTAAGCGTCCCTCCAAACACCACTTGGATTAATCACACACATTCCGGTTCATTTAGTTCTAAATATTTTACACTTCTACTTAAATTTCTTATTTAACCCTTTAACCGAAGTGTCTTTAAGTTTCTAGGCTCTGGGAATTCTCTTTTTAGCTGATTTATGATTATTCACAGTTGTGGTTACTGCACTGCCGTCAGTGTGAGATCACTGATTGTGAAGTGTGTTGAGACATCCTTTGTGGCTCAAATACAAGGTCATTTTGGGACAAATATTTTATGTGCACTTGAAGGGAGTGTGTAGTCTGTTGGGCTTTGACGGTCTTCTGAGACTTGACCGCCTCTGTGGAAACCGAAAACTGAGTTGTGACCTCTTTTGCCTGTGGCCGGAGCACCAGCACGCAGGGTCCGCAGCCTGCAGGAACCTCTGAATGGCGAGACCTCCGACTTTGGAAGTGGCGGTGTGGCCCTGCCAGGTGGCTGGATTCTGCATGATGGCATTTTCTCCGCGGAGGAGCCAGCTCAGATGCACAGAGCAGGCATGGGCGTGTCATCCCAATCGGCTGTGTGCAGGGATTGGTTCAGTCCGCCTGTGTTTCTGGCACCCCGGGGAACAGGCCGGCGTGGGCCGGCCCACGCGTGTGGATGAAGGAACCCTCTGGCGGCAGACTCCACAGTCCAGTCTCCTCCACGCCAGACTTCCCCAGCCAGGTGCTGGTGCTGGAATCTTCTAATTTGGGGACCCGTCTGCTTCCACTTCTACCCAGCCTGTCTGTGATGGACAGTTCATTTGCTTTTTTTTTTTTTTTTTTGTTCTGCCTCCAAAGTCTATGCTTGCTCAAGTCCAGTCCATCAAACGTTTGCAAGTATGCCTAGTTTTCTGAACGTTTTAAAATATAATTCGTGGAAACTCTGAGGGCCGGTGGCATCAGTGTTCTAAATTGGGCTCTGCAGGGGACCGTTGCCATGATCCTCTGCTGAGTGACTGTTTTTAACAGCTTGGTGGCAGTATAGTCAACATGTAATAAACTGTTCTAATTTAAGGTGTGCCATCTGATATGTTTTTACATATGTTGGTACCTTGAAACCATCGTCCTAGCTGGTGAATTTATTCAGTACCCTCCAAGCATTTCCTCGGGCCTCTTGTAATCTTTTCCTGGATGGCAGACACTCTGCCCTTCAGCCCCCTCCTGTGGTTCTCCTGCTAGAGTTAACCCCTTATACCTATGCGCTGGTCAGTCTCCGGCTGAATTCCAAGGGACCCTCTGCCCTCTGTCCAGGGAAGTGGCTCCCTATTGAGCTGACTTTGGCTTTGCTCTCTGCTGACGCTCAGCTTCATTTCCTGGACCCAGGGCCCCCCATCCCCTGACAGGGCCTGGAAACTCCAGATAGTAAGTGGAGCAACCAGGGGGCTCACACTGCTTATTTACCACCAGAAGACCCCTGTTCTGCATTGCCCCAAATCCAGTGTCCTCAAACTCTGGTTGCATCTAAGGCAGGAGGAACAGCAGTGCACAGGATGGACAAAGCAGATCGAGGGTCAGGAGGACATGGGTTGGGGAGATGGGTAAGATCCTGGGGAAGGTCACTTTCCTTATGCAATCAGATTACGTTCTAGGCAAAGCCAGTGACTACAGTGGCTCCAAGAATATGGTTCTACAGACTGACATAGTAACTTAAAAGCATGTACAAAATCACGGGCAGCTTGCCAGACTCTTATTTTGTCAAATGAGGACATTAGATAGATAACTACTAACTTTGATCACCAGCACTTCATAAAAGAAATGACGTTTTTATACTGAAAATGTTAGAAAGTCCTTCTTGATTGTCAGTCTAGCAGTAATGAAGAAGCCCGCTGCCCATTTAGCTTTCTAATAGCCACTTGATATTCCTTACTTTCTGCTTTACCTGCAGAACAGCGACTAGTCTCACTGGCCCAGATTGTTCTCAGGGGTGTTTTAAGGACCAGGTTGAACTGAGCAGCAACTGAACCTGCCGTTTCTCTTTGCTTTCTCCTCACTGGTCTCTAAGAGACCTGGTGCCCTTTCTTCCCTCTGGAGGGTTTCCCACTGTGGCAGTCACTATTTCCATCCTCTCCCTCTTCCTGGATGCCTACAAGACTACATTTCCCAGCATCCTGCTGCTGATATGACCATGTGACTGATTCCAGCCAATAGGCTGGGAGCAGAAGTGTTACCCTCCCTCCCTGATGTTCCTTTGGCCTCCTTTGTAGAGAAGCATCTGCTGACATGGAGGTGCCACGGACAGAATCAGCCACCACACAGCGGGCAGCTTCTCTGGAATGCTGCCCACCCAGTCTCCCAGAGGTCTTTGCAGGAGCAAGAGATGAATTTATGCCAAGCTTTGAGATTTTGGCATTTCCTGTTCCCGCAGCAAAACTTGCTCTGCTCTGACCAATGGCAGCACCAGGACTTGCCCAGCTGGAGAAGACTGGCATCTGGTTTTAATAATTACTACATAGAAATAAATATCAGACCACAAAGAAAGCAATTCTCAGTTTTCAGTTTTGAATTTTCAACTCTCATTCTCTTGAATGTCTTTTCATTTGTTAATGATCTTAATTAAAATCTCATGAATTAGTTAGAGGATAAAAATTTAGCCTGGAATTCCCTTTATTACTTGATCTGGTGTGTTTTTCAAGCTTCTCTGTTTCTGGGCATTCTTGGAGAATGTAGATAAATGATTCCCTCTTGCACGTTCCCCCCGGGTCTCGTTCTTTTAAAGCTCCTGTTCCGTAAGGTGCCAGGTAAATACAGATGATTTGTTATTTTTGGTTGTGTTCATACAGTGCCATTGACGGTCCTTTAGATAACTTGATTTGAATAAGCAGTCAAGTTAATTCATTTGCATATTTAAAAAAGTAAATTGTCAATTACTAGTTATTTGTTCCTAAGGTCTTTATGGTGCAGCTACTGAATACTGGTCCCTGGTGAAAAGAGATGAATGAGGGCAGATGTGCCTGACTTTCAGGATGCCTCAGAGCCTCGCAGAAGACTTTAAGTTTCCTTCTAAAGATAGTAGCTGCATCCTCACATTCTCACAAGCACAGGCCCCTGGAAAGAGAGTGCCTTTTGTCATTGGTTTGAAGGAGTTTGGGGACTTGCTTGAGTTAACTGGACCCACCTGGGCTGGATACCGACACTTGAGCTTCTGGCTAGAGGAAGAGAATCATGCTTGTTGGCCAGGCCTGAGATACATGCCTCCTCTTGAACTGATCATTTGTGGCAGAAGTCCGCAAGCCACAGTCCATGGCCAACCTGCCCCTCTTTGTTAATAAAGCTTTATTGAGACACATCCACACTCATTCATTTAGAAGATCGTCTATGGCTGCTTTGGCACTACTGTAGGAGCTGAGTGGGTTGAAACAGAGCCCATATGACCTCCAAAGTCTGAAATATTTACCATCTGGCCCTTTTTGGGAAAGAGTTTGTCACCCCCAGAGCCAGGGGTATGTGTTTGCTCAGCTGTCATAATGAATCACAGAACAAGTGGATTAAACAAGAGAAGTTGATTTTCTTCCAATTCTTGGGGCTAGAAATCTGAGACCACAGCTGGGCGCGGTGGCACATGCCTGTAATCCCAGCACTTGGGAGGCTGAGGCAGGAGGATCGAGAGTTCAAAGCCAACCTCAGCAACTTAGTGAGGCCCTAAGCAACTCAGTGAGACCTTGTCTCTAAATAAAATACAAAATAGGGCTGGGGATGTGGCTCAGTGGTGGAGTGCCCCTGGGTTCAATCCCCAGTACCAAAAAAAAAAAAAAAAAAAAAGAAGAAAGAAATCTGAGACCACAGTGCCAGCAAGGTTGATTTCTTTCTGAGACTGTCTGGCTTGTAGGGTGTCTCCTCTCTGCATGTTCGTGTGTTCTTCCTTCTGTGTATGTTTGGGTCTTCACCTCTTTCTATAAAGACACTAGACACTGGGTTTGGCCCAACCTCAGACCTCACCAGATTTGGTTACTTGTTTAATGACCCCCTCGTCATATGCCGAAGTCCTCCTGGAATTCATAGGGTTTCAATCCATGAATTTCAGGGCTGAGTGAGGGGAGGTTGTTTTCAAGTAGAAACCAGGATATTTTCACCAAAGTGCAGTAGAATGGATGCTGGGTGGGAAAAAATGTCCAGTGACATGACCATTGCTTTATGTCTTCCAGGACAAGAAAATGTGTAGGCCGACAGGAAAGACTCCTGAAGGAAGAATGCACACTGGGCTGTGGGGGTGAACTGACCTGCTGGACAGATAATGAATCAGACAGCACCTTAGAGGGAAAAACACAGATGCCATCTTCAGATGCAAAACAAGATGGCGAAACCCAGAGCCTCGGGGAGCCACAAGGCTTCTGTGCGATGCACCTGCGAGCTCCTGTCTGAAAAGCCTAGCTGTTAAAGATCAGGGGAGAGTAGAAAATGCACGGGATAAAGTGCTTGCAAGTAATTGTAGGTGTACATTAATTATGTGGCTCTTCGCCAGGACCCCAGGTCTAGAGTCCACGTTAGCAACTTAGCAAGAGTTCTTGTAATGGCAGACGTGAGGGGCATGCTGCCCAGAAGAAAGGAAAAGGGGAAAGGTACAGTTCAATATGTCTGGGGAAGGAATGAAGGAGTTTTTGGCTCAGAAAAGGAAAAACAAGAATGACTCAGCTCCCAGAGACTTGTTTTCTTTAATGTCTAAGAAATAAATCATCCAAATAGACTAGGAAGGAGCTAGAGAAGTGACTCTCAAAGGGTGTTTCCTGGCGCACCAGCTTCAGGTCCCTGGGACCTGGAAATGCAGGTTGTAGGTTGCCGCATCAGGAACTCTGACGATTGGGCCCAGCAATCAGGGTGGCTTGATGATCATCGGAAATTTAGGCATCATCCAGTTTGCCCCACCAAAAGGTCATGGTCAGAGTGCTTCATGGTGTGACATGGTTGCTGGAGTTCCTGCAATCACCTTAGCGCTTCCAGAAAGGAATTAGGAGGCAAGGGAATAGGAGAAAAGGTACATCTTGCAACTGGGTCAGGCTTCTTTAAGGAAATTCCCTGGAAAATCCACCAAACAACTTTTGCTCATAAAACATTGACCACCTCTAGTGGTAAGTGAGGCTGGGAAATACTCCTTTCCTAGTCACATTGCCTCATAATATAAAATTGGAGTCCTTACAGTAGAGAATAGAGGAAGAGAAAGTTAGTAGGTGACTTGGCAGTCTTTTCTGTAGTTGCAGGTTGGCTCAGAGACTTTGCAAGCTGGGGAGGGGGAGTTTATCCAGGGAGGAGATAAACTCCCCTTTCAGGAAGACCGAGAATCTTTGTTTTCCCAGGAAGGTGGGAAGATTTAAACAGAGATTCAGGGAAGAGGGGTTTTGGGAGGGCTGTAGCCCTGAGGTCGTGCAGGCTGATTCAGAGCAGGGAGGAGGGCACAAGAGAGGTTTTGCTTCTTGCACTGGGTCGATGTCTCTAGATGCTTTTCCTTTTCCAACTTGAAGAAAGGTCCTAGCTGTGGGGACTTTAAACTTTTCTTTCTAATACTGAGTGTTCCTTTTGTCAAAATAGTACCAGCACGGTGGTGGTGTCCTTGGGGAGAATGAAGGATGTGCAAGAAGGGACGAGAAGAGAAGTGTTTCAGAGCCTGCAGATTCCTGGACAGCCATCACGCACCCATGTACTTGTGAAAATGTGCAATACATACCTCTTATGGTACATGGAATAATTTTATAGAAATAACATCAATTGCATGAAAAACTGTAAATAACTAAACTGGGAAGCATACTGTTTTGCCCTCCTTCCCTTTCTTCTTTTTCCTCTCTGATACATGGATATGATATCTGCAGCTTGAGCAGCCATTTTGTGATCACGAGGCAATATTGAGGATGGAAGCCTTATGTTGAGGATAGACAACAGAACTTAATTTCATGATGTGCATCCATTTCTAGCCTCAACCTGTCTATACCACTGGACTTTTTTCATGTGTGAGAAAAACATGTCTCTAATTTGTTTAAGCCACGATTATCTTTTAGGGATTTGTCACCTGCCGATGAACACAATTCCTAATTGAAGCAGAGACGTCTTTCACTATTTAAAATTTGATGATGTGCTTGTAGACAAAAGGTAGTCATTAATCACGATGGTAATTAATGTGAAAAACTGCAGTGTTTTCATTAAGGAGGAATTAAGCAGCAGCATTAAGCTAGTAATATCGAGAACAGGCGTTTGTAGGATGCTGTAGAGATAGCTGCAAACTGGCATTACCCTAACGGGATGTGACACTCCTGCCGCAGGATCCATGCTGCTCGATTTGCTGGTTATTTGAGCCAAACTTGGGTGAAGGTGTCAGTACCCAGGCTGCATTCTGTGCACAAAGTAAGATCATTTCTTTTTTTTTTTTTAATTAATTAATTTTTTATTTTATATTTTTTAGGTCATTGTACACAAATGGAGTACAACTATCATTTTTCTGGTTGTACACAAAGTGGAATCATACAATTTGCCCATTCATACATATACGTAGGGTAAAGATGTTTGTCTCATTCTATTATCTTTCCTTCCCACTCCTAATTTTGTAGCTCGGTGGTAGAGCTCTTGCCTAGCACATGTGAGGCACTGGGTTCAATCCTCAGCACTGCATATAAGTAAATGAAAGAATTAGCTAGGTAGCGTGGCTGAGCGGTCTAAGATCATTTCTTTTCTTGTTGTTTTTTTTTTTTTTTTTTTTTTTTTTTTGGTACTGGGGATTGAACCCAGGGGCACTCTACCACTGAGCCACATCCCCAGCCCTATTTTGTATTTTATTTAGAGACAGGGTCTCACTGAGTTGCTTAGGGCCTCGCTAAATTGCTGAGGCTGGCTTTGAACTCACGATCCTCCTGCCTCAGCCTCCCAAGTGCTGGGATTACAGGCGTGCGCCACCGCACCCGGAATTAAGATCATTTCTTTAAACTGAAGTGGTGCCCATCAGTGTGAGGACCCAGCCCCAAGAGCACCTCAGGTCCCTGACCCAAGACCCTGGGAGTAAACAGGGGATGGGGGAACTCGGGTCCAACCTCTGTGATCCAGTTGATTCGTTCCACAATGCAGAAAAGCTGGGCCCAAAAGCAACAACGGTTTAAAAGGATGGGTGGCCCTGCTTCCTGTCCTGGCAAGGTGCCTCTCTGCATTCCTTGCAGGGTCGATACTGTCTCAGAGGGGCAAAATTCAGTTCAGGGGGTGCGTGTACACAACAAGACAAGCAGCCTCACCCTTTAGTATTTATAAAGCATTTTAAACACAGTAAAATCATTGTGTAAAGTATGGTTGTGGTAATGCCATTTGTGGTGGAGGGCAGATTAGGAAAAAGTCTTCAAAGGCTGCTGTGGGGGGTGGTGATGAATGTGAGATTGGCAGTCCTGGGGTGTCTACTGTGCAGGTCGCTCTGTTGGCCCTAGTTCTCCCCCGACTGCTCTCTGAGTGCCCACACCCTCAGCTCTGGCCATCAGAGCTCGCACTGTGCTTGTGGCGCTGGCTTGTCCTCCCACGATCTAGTGACCACGAGGCTTCTGGCCCCTGAACTTGGGCTTGGCGTGAACTAGAACTGAACCCATGGCCTGGGGTGACAGCCTGGATCAGTCACACACGGCCCACCTGCAGCCTTGTGAGCACGCTGGTACCTGGCTGAAACATAAGGGAAATTTGTTACACAGTGTTCTTGTGGCAATAGCAGACTGATACACCTGGGGTTCCCTGACACTAGAGTCCTGATCTCTCAAATAATCAGCTCTGCTTTTCAAACTTGGTGCACATTGCAACAGACTTAGCTAAGTCCTGCTTAGACTCCAGGGAACCATTCTCCCAGACGTGTGAACTGCCTCCCAGCATCTTGGCTTCTTCTTTCCAGCTCCGCTCCGGATGTCTTTTTTGGCTACCACTAATTAGGCTGAAGAGCACCGTCGGTTCCTCAGGATGTTTGGATGCTTCCTGGCTTTTCTGGCTTCTTATTTATCTTTGGTGTGGGACTGCATGAGCTTTGGGTTAATAGGGTTGCTCAGTAATGTTTATAAATTAAATATAAGTTTTTATATTCGTCAGTTAAGCATAATTTGACGATTGTGAGCAGGATGTCAAATGAAAATTCTTTCACCCAGAATGCTTCTTTTTTAACATCTGTCTTCAAAGGTATGTGAATACCCAGTGTAGACAAAACTGTCCTGCCTAAGACATAATTGATGTCACTCGACAAAGCCACATCAGAGCTTCATTGAGAAGTCAGTTTCTAGAAATTCTTCAAAAGAATTACTGATGCATTGGTTTATTAGAGGAGTCACTATTTATCACAAAATTTTATGGCCTTAAAATATTATGTGTGCAGAAAAGAAAAATGTCATTAAAGTATATTATATTCAAAGAATGGGATCAGTGAGTAGTCAGAGGAACAAATGCGTTTAAACCCTAACCAGTGCAACATGAAAGCAGGATTTATCGATTCGTACTTTTTTCCACTGGGAAGCAGTACTGGCTGTTGTTCTGGACACTTGTGATTCTGGATGTGAGGGATGAGCTTGAATTCGGCCCTTCTTCTGCCAAGGGGGGCTGCCAGGAGGGAGAAAGGCCCTCTGACTGCCAAGTGCCTCTCGTGGGAGAGAAGTCTGCCTGAATGCTCTGGGGTGTTGCTGCGGGAGCCATATCGCAGCCACCAGGCGGGGCCCACCCAACCCTGGAGCATCGTTGCTCTGAGCCAGGATGGGGATCAGGGGGTGATTGGCAGGGGAGATATACGGGGCTTCTAGGGGCTCAGGAGCTCTTCAAGGGCTGACTTGAGAGCCAGGGCTGCCTTTGGGCTCAAGATACTTGGAATGAGATGCATAGAATGTCTCGTTTATTGACCACCTACTGTCTCTGAGGCACCAGACAGGAAGTCCTAGGTGCATCATCTTATTCAGTCTGAATCCTTCTGAGAGTAGCTCTCATTTTATAGATGAATCAGCTGAAGTTCAGAGAGGCAAAGCAGTTGTTTGGGGGCACATGGCCCTAACTGGTTGTGGGATTTGAACCTAGGACCATCTGCATCTAGACCCAGGCTCTCATGCCATAGAGTACCGCGTGCCTCAGCTTTTCAGAGCAGTGCCCTAGGAGACGGGGCTCCAGGTTGCAGGAGGCCTTGCACAAGGATGGCCATTGTTAGGAAGAGAGGTGGTGGACAGAGTGCCTGGTGTCTGCCGGCCTCCGTCCCAACAGGAGCTGGGTTCCTTCCGTGTGCTTTTCTGGGTCTGAAAGTCCTGGAGAGCCTCTGGCATCATCCTCCCTATAATTCAGAACAGCCGGTGCATGAGCCCCGCTGGCTCCACCAACCCACCGCCCCTGGGAGAGGAACTGTGTGCTGGTTTCTCTTTATTTCATGATGCAGAAAAAGAAGTGGAAGTGAGAAGAGCCCCCTGTGCATGGCATGGAGAGAAAGAAGTGTGTGTCTAAACGGATCTGCCTTTATCTCCAGCCAGCTGGTGACTGTGTCCGGCTGTTACCAACCCCACCAGGAAGTCCTCCCGACAAGGGCGTGGCATGAATGGAGGCGCAAAGCTGCTGGGAGAGAGCCAGGTGATCCACTCCCCTGAGGCTTGGGGGGAACCTCTCCCAACTCTGGGTAGTGGGGAGTGACTTGAAGAGGCGAGCAGAAGTTGAAGAGCAACTTCCTGTTAGGAGAGCAGGGGCCAGCTAGAGTGGGTTTCGTGTCCCCAGAGAGCCAGCTGTTGAACATCTGCCACAGCATCTCTGAAAAGCAGGTATGTATAAACATGAAGGATCCAGCGCAGAGCTGGAGAGTAACTCATCAATAAATTATATCTGAAATTTGCTAAATCCTCTTATAGCATGATGAAGCAAGAGAAATCTCTGCAATCGATTTCTGAGCTCTGTCAACCGGTCTTCTGTTTTTTTTTTTTTTTTTCAAAAATAATTCCAATGAGTTCAGAGTTTGTGGTAAAGGAAATTGATGTGTGTGATCCTTCAGGCACTAGAGGATGCAGTGGAAGGGATTAGAATGGAGGTTATCACACTTGAGCCCGCGTCAGCATCCCACCGGGCTCAGGCTGGCTCGGAGTGCCCGTCCCCACCCTGGGAGTTTCAGACTCAGCAGCTCGGGGGAGGGGCCTGAGAGTTTGCATTGCCAGCACATCTGGGTGGTGCTGGACCAGGGACCACGCTCCACTCTGGGAGCTGCCAGATCAGCTTGAGACCCATCCTGAAGCACTTTAGTGAGTGAGAGAGGCCAGGGTCAGAAGGAGGGGAATGCAATGAAGGCCCATGAAGGAGTGAAGAAAGTGCCCCATTTATTAAGCACCTACTGTGCACAGGACGCTAATTGCAATGCATTTCCTGTACAGTTACACATCACTTAGTGACAGGGATGTGTTCTGGAAAGTGCACCAGTAGGCGATTTTGTCATTGTGCTGACATCCCAAGTGTACTTACACCCACCTGGCTAATACAGCCTACTACACACACGTGTGTGCACGCACACACACACGTTGCATAACAGATTGCTCCTAGGGCCAAGGTAAAACAACATGAAATTCAGCTCAAAGCAAATGACACAATCAAGAGACATGGTGGACAGGAGATGTGTGAGGCTGCTGCAGAATCACGTGGCACAAGCCTGTATGTTTATACACGAGTGGCCCGTCATTCATGGTCACCGTCACGCAAGGCACACAGCCGCACGTGTTGCACTTGTGGGTAAGTGGCAGCATCACCACGAACTTGTGAGCAGGGTCAAGCCGTGACGTCATGACAGGCAGGTCACTGGGGGTGGGATTTCCCACCTCACTGTAGTCTCTCTGGACCTCTGTAGTACCTGTGGCTCCTCACCGTATGTGCTGATGGCCGTGTGGTGTTTCCTTTGACACTTTCTCCTTCGTCAAGGCACTGACGGAGATTACGCCACGGTAACAAACAAGGGCACGGTTCTGGGGGAAGACCGGTCTCTCCACTAGGATCTGGGAGGTGATGCGGCAGAGATCAGGGAGGAGAAGTTAGTTTCTTTTCTCTCTTCATTCCTTAACTTGGAGAATAAGGTCAAAAACTGCTGGAGTCAGGCAAAGCACGAGGCAGAAGCTGAATGGATTTGCCCTGTTTTGAAAGTCAGTCAAAGGAAGATGGTCCTTCCGACGTCCCACTGTGCGCCTGGGCCCAGAATGCCCATTCCCGGCGTTGCAGGTGCCAGGCAGAGGAGGGGCCGGGGGGCTGGGAGGAGCTGCTGTCGCAGGCATGTTGACCAGCGCCTTGCCACTCAGCCCTGCACTCGAGCCTCGTGCTATTCCTTTTCATTTTCTCGGTGCTGTAATTGTAAATGAAAAGCAATATTGCAACACATCCAATTATAACCAGATTCTCATCCCCCAGGACTCATTGAAGAGAAAAAAGTGTATTTATGGCTGTGAGGAGCCATTAATCTCTGCACATACAGCTCCACACGTGTTTCCACAGCAGCTGCAAGGCAGGGCCTCCCTCCTCCCTGTTTCCTTTCTCCAGCAAGGCGCTCAGCTCTCAGCAGGGCATTTCAGTGCAAGTCAGGCCCCCAGACACTGGTTTCATAAGCACCTTGCTTAGGCCCCTCAGGATCTTCTTGGTCTCCTGTCCTGGGATCATCTGTCCTTGGTAGTGGGGGGACCCATGTGCACGAAACTTTGAGTCAAAAGCAACATTCGTCTGGGCGGAAGCAGCGAGGAGGTGGATTGTCCTTGGAAAATGGGAAAATGGAGCCTTTTTGGCTGTGTGACTGATTGCCATTCAGCATTCACGGGAGTCACCTTCTAGTCACCCCGCTTTTCCTGCCTTCCCGTCTACGCCGTGTCTTACCTCTGTTCCTCCTGCTACTTAACACACTGTGACTGTACCAGCCGTCCTTTGCTACATGGAGACACCACCACGAACTCAGCAGCTTAGAGCAGTTTGCACTTGTTATCTCACAGCTTCTCCGGGCCAGAGTCTGGACGTATGTGGCCGGGTCCTCTGCATGGCTGTGGTCAGGTGTCCTCTGCACGGCTGCGGTCAGGTGCCCGCTGGGCTGCTTCATCCTGAGATTGACTGGGGAAGGGCCTGTTTCCAGGAGCACAGGCCATTGGCAGAATCGAGTTCCTGCTGTGGGAACTAAGGCTTCTGCGTTCCACCCTGTTTTTGGGGTCCACCTGTAGCTCCTTTTAGTGTAGAGCTCCCAGCACGACCACTTATTTCTCCAAAGCCAACAAAGGGGAGACTCCAGCAAGATGGGTGCTGCCTCCTGGGAGGTGCCCTCAGTGAATGAGATGTGTCCCGATGTCCCGTCAGCGTTAGCCACAGGCTGTTGCTTAGAGGCAAGTCGAGTTCATGACCCTCCTCAAGGGGAGGGAAAACACAGAGGTGTGACGGTCAGGAGGTGGGAGGACAGGGGCCACCCTGAGAATTCATCTTCCACATCAGCAGTCCTCAGTAGCAATAGGAATAAAAGTCGAAATAATAATATTGATTAGTTTTTGGAACGTAAACCACAGAGCAGCCTTCAAGGCGTGGATTAGCATTATCATTCTCACTTTAACCATTGAGAAGACTGTGGGAGGTGAGGGACTCGGAGAAATCCACACATCTTTCAAATCGGGGACGGCAAACTTCAGAGCTGCAGGGACCAGCAGGGAATGTCTCCAGATGAAACAGGGCCGGCAGGATTCTACTGGACTGCAGAGTCCACCTGCGTGAGGCCACTCCCGCTCTGCATGCTCATTGTCTTTCATCAGATTTTAATTGAAATGCCCAGTTTTTAAAAAGCTGGGCGTTGATTAAATGATCGCAACAACAAGGTCCTGATGGTGCGATTCATCCTACAGACCACTAGCAGGTGATGTGGTGTGGGTTTCAATCCAGGTTTGTTGCCCCAGACTTGGCCTATTTGATTGTGAGTGATGGACACCCATTGAACATGGCCTACTCAGAAAAGGAAAGTTACTAACTCCTGTAACTGGAAAGGGTAGGACTTGGGGTACAGTTGGATCTGGGGGCTTATAGGATGCCATCCACGATGTGTCTCTCCAACAACCCAGTTGAAAATGGGCAAAACACTTGAGCAGATGTTTCTTCAGAGAAGATATACAAATATCCAGTAAGCACACAGAAGGGTGTTCAGTGTTGTTAGTAGGAAATGCAAATCAAAACCACAGTGAAACAATTGCACACCTACTAAAACAACAACAGCAACAACAAAAACAGATAGTAAAATATGGTGAGATTGTGAAGATCCGGGAATCGCTGTGCATTACTGATGGGAATGTGAAATTCAGTAGTGGTTGTGGAAGACAGATTGGTGGCTTCTCAGAAAGCTAAACAGAATTTCCATATGAACCACAAATTCTACTGTAGATTTACACCCTGAGGAATTGAAAACAGGATTCATACAGATACTCACATATCACTGTTCATAGCCAAAAGGTAGAAATAACCAAGTGTCTATCAACAGGTGCATGGATATACATGACTTGTTATAGACATACAATGGAATATTACTTAGCCATAAAAAGGAATGAAGTTCTGAAACATGCTAAAACATGGATGGTCCTTGTGTTGATCAGCTTTTCATCACTAAGACAAAATACCTGAGAAAAACCAGCTTATAGGAGGAAAGATTTATTTTGGCTATGGTTTCAGAAGTTTCAATCTGTGGTTGGTTGGCTTCATTTGACTTGGGGTGAAGCAGAACATCATGGTAGAAGGGCATGGTAGAGGAAACCTACTCACCTCATGGCAACCAGGAAGGAGATAGAGAGGGAGAGAGGGAGGGAGGGAGGGATGGAAGAAGAGAGGGTGAGAGACAGGGGGAGGGGAAGGGAGAGGGAGATAGAACATACACACTTGCATGCAAGGGAGAGGCCAGGGACAAGATATAGTCCCCAAGGGGATACCACCTCCCATAACCTACTCCCTTCGACTGGGGCCAACTGTCCACCACCTTCCAATAATGCCATCAGACTGTGAGTCCATCAATGGATTAATCCATCGGTAAGATCAGAGCTCTCATGATCCAATCATTTCCCCAAAAGCCCTGTCTCTGAACCCCCCAGACTTTGGGAGACACTTCAGATCCAGACCATAAGAGTGCTTAAAAACATTATGATGAGTGAAATGAGCTGACAAAGGCCCAACATGGTGTAACTCCACCTGTATGAAATATTGAGAAGGGACAAGTTCAGGGGACAGTCCATCAGAGACTCCCAAGGGCGGCCGGAGGGGCAGAACGGGGAGTTACTGTGAACTGGTAGGTAGGTTCCCTGGGGTGGTGAAAGTGCTGGCATTAGGCAGTGGTGATGGTGGCACGGCATGGTGACAGCACTGAATGCCACTAAACTCTACACTCGAATTTTCTTATAAAAAAGAAAAAGAATGTCTCCGTCCCCGCTAGGCTGTCTTCTGTAGAGGCCTCCCAGCCGGGTTCCTGTCACCGGGGACAGGACACTGTGAGCAGATCCAGGTCTGTGCTCTCCAGTGTCAGCAGCTCTAGTGGAAAGAGGTTGCCCCCCGCATTCTGAACCAGTGTGGTGGCACTGCCCCCATGGCTGCACTGGCCTCTCTTCTTCACCCACACTTCCCAGAGCCAACACCTGGCCACCATGATGTGGTGTCCAGAGGTGTCACCGACAGCCAAGTTGAGGATTGAGCACCACTTTATGGAAACAGAGGATGAGGTGATTAACTTGCCTGGGGAGGGTTTGCTGCAGGGGGAAGAAGGGAGGGCAGCAGCCTCCAGATGTGGGAAATGATAGACACCAAATAAGGTGCTGCAGAGGAGCCGGGGGTTCATCGTGGGGGTCTGCAAGTGCAGCCCTGGAGAAGGTCTTTGATAGGGGACTGTCCTTGACCTCGAGGTCAGCACATAGGATTAAAGACTGGTGTGTGAATGCCCTTCTTCCGTGTATCTAAACAATATGCATATGATGATGATTTTGCTTGCTAACTTACCAAAATATAGTTGAAACTTTAGTCACTGATTTTCTATTATTACCGTTGAGAATTTGGGTCTCTTAAACCTTCTTGTGGGCCTTCTTCCCCAAGCAGCTATTTTACGATTTTTATTGCCTGGTCAGATTGGTTGTTCT
Source organism: Glaucomys volans (assembly GCA_020662805.1). Classification (NCBI taxonomy): domain Eukaryota; kingdom Metazoa; phylum Chordata; class Mammalia; order Rodentia; family Sciuridae; genus Glaucomys; species Glaucomys volans. The sequence continues at coordinate 397,021 of JAJEJO010001516.1, forward strand.
GAGGCCATTCATGTTGGAGCTGGGCAGTGTGGGTGGGCTCCTTCCTCGCCATGCCCTCCCCTTCTCCAGTTCCCACGAAGGTTCTAAGCGTCAGCCCCAGGGCAGGCACACAGCCATGGGTGGGCTCCATGCCCTGTACAGCTCTGGGAGGTGGTCTCTGGAGTTCAGGCTTCTGCCACTCTGCCCCCAGGGAGATGGAGTACATCAGACCAGACGCCACGTGTGGGCCTCTGGGAGCCACATCAGGAGGGAGGCTGCCCCATCCTCCTCGTTCCTCCAAGACTCTCAGGGCCATCTGCTCTGTCGCTCGCGGGCACCTTCCTTCTGCTCCCTGGTGTCTCTGAAGCCATCCAGACTCTCCCGAGCAGCAGGAACTCTGCCTCTTGAGGAGTGACTCCCTCCACTTGTGCTCAGGGGCCATCCTGGCCACCCTCTCACCCCTGTCTGGATTGACTGGCAGGTGGGGGAGCCAGAGAGTCTGGAAGCGAGGAGGGAGCAGCTGGTGTGGAAGACACAATGGTGGGATATGAAAAACTGGTTTTCTCCTTTCTATCATGGCTCCCAGGACTCTGTCCTCCTCCTGCTTCTCTAGGGCACCATCGGTTAAGACAAAAACCTCTGAGTTGGATTGTAAGTGGCTGGTCTGCTTAGACTGCCTGGACATTGTTCCACCACATTGTTGAACCCCAAGGTGGACTGGAAACCTCTCTTGGATAGGCATGCTTCATGAAGACAGAGGTAGGACTTCTAGAAGCCCGACATGATCATTCTTACAGAACCACAGCCATCCACATGTCTTATTCCCCACCAACGAAACACAGGAATCAGAGTAATGAAGATGAATTTCCTGATCACTTTTGGTACCAAGACCAAACCTGCAGGGAGGCCTCTGTGTTTTGGGGAGATGGGGAAGATGCCGCACATCGGGAGACCCTGTGGGGCATGTCACTCAGCTCCCAGGGTGGGACTAAGAGCAGGGGGCCAGGCACCACTGGAATCTCCTGCCATATGCAACTTTCCCCGGATACTGTTGAAAAATTGCATGTCAAGTGAAAAGCCCTGTCGGAGTCTCCTTGAAGTCTTCCTTCAGCTACTAGCACCTGCTGCCCTGGGAGCAGGTAGTCATGAAAATGTCAGAGTGGTATCAACTCTAGGAAAAGACCCAAGTTCACTGAATCAACTGGGGAGAGCCCCTCGCAGCTTTGGGAAGAATCCCACCTCTCCCAGTGTGGGGCTCGGAAATTGCCTGGCCTGAGCCTCCCCAGAGAGAGGCTTTCACAAAGATTCTTATATGTTGCAAATTACAACAGCTTCCAAGTCCTCTCTGTCATTTTCTCACCCTTCCAGTCTAGCACGGTAGTCTCCATTCACATGGGGTTAGGAGGAACTCGGAGGGACATTTGTTAGAAGATCCCAGACTTTGGCCTGTGCACTTCAGTATTCTAAATAAGCCTTGGATAAGAGTCTTTGTCATTCTTGGTAAACCTCCGAAGTTGTAATTCTAGATTTTATGTACTAGTGCATCAATCAGGGCTGTGTTTGGCTGTATGCAATGTAGTGTTTTGAACGAGACTCTTCTGAATGTGATGAGAAGTCCAGAGGCAAGCAGTCCAGAGGGGGCAGTCAGTTCCGCAGGGACAGTTTGGACCTTTGTGCCACACTCACTGCAGCATAAAAAGTTGCACAACAGGAACCATAAGTTCATGGGAAACTGTAGCAGGGCTCCATGCCCCAGAGCTTCCTGAGGGATGCCTGAGCAATAGGTGGAAATCCAGTAAATCCAGGAGCATGTGCGCATACATGTTAAATAGTGAAAAAATGTGAGAATACTACAATAAATACGGCACTTTATCTTGAAAAAGATCTGAGGTTTACTGGTGGAAACAAGTGTTTGCAGCTGATAAATAATTTAAGTGGTGGAAGGAGGTTATCTGAAATCAGGTGGAAAGTTGTGATAGCAGACACAGAGGGGTGTGGTTCGTGACAGCGTCCTGAACTAGGTGGTAGATGTATGGGGATCTACACCGCTCAGTTCAGCTGAGTGCAGCCTACTGTATTCCAGTAGAGTTTCTCATGGATAAAATTATGTGTAGAAGAAGGGAACTCTGTCCCACACTCAGATTGTTCCCTATGATATGGTTACATTGAAACAATTCAGAACAAGGATTACAGCAGAACTAACTGTTCGACCGCTCAAGGACGTTGTTCAAGAACCAGGCTCCTTCTGTCATCTTGTTCTGCAAACTTTGTGTATGTGGCTTTTGTCCTCATGGTCTCAGTGTGGCTGCTGTACTTCCAGGTGTTCTTTCTACATTTCAGGAAGGAAGAAGTAAAGGTGAGGGGCAAAGCACTCTTTTCCTTGAGAACTTTTGCTTTAGGAAGAGGCAGCTTCTCAGATGTCCATCTGTATCTCAGAACTGGATCACAGAGTCATGCCAGGCTGTGAGGGACTCCGAAGGTTAGTATTTTACCCTGTTAATACTCCATCAAGTCACCTGCAGGTAGATGTGTCAAGAGAGTTATAACAACAGGTCCATGTTCTAGAGATAGATCTGTTTAACAAATGTGTTCCCACTCAATTATCTGAACGTATACCTAACCATAGAGCTAACCTGCCTTGAAGCTTTAAGGAGACTGAAAGACAGCTGTCAGATTTGAAGTTTGCTAACTGCCTAAGTGTTTCAGTATTTTAATTTTATCCTCCATGGGAATACAAATATCACTCTTCAGTTTAATCAACTTTGCTCATCCAACAGTTGTGAGCCAGGCATTGTGCTGGGGACCAGGGACATAAAGATGATGGTGGCGATGATGACAATGACGTTGATGCTAATGATGACAACTGCTGCTGTTGACATGGATGATGGTGATGACAGTGATGGTGACAATGATGACCATCTCAACAGTGATGATGATGGTG
>JAJEJO010001516.1:400340-436450 GCA_020662805.1 Glaucomys volans
TGGTGGTGGTGATGGTGATGGTGATGGTGGTGATGATGGTGGTGGTGGTGATGGTGACAACAATGGGGACAATGTTGATGATGGTTGCCACAATGGGGATGTTGATGGCTAGGGTTTTTGAGCATTTGCCATATGCTGAGCACCATTGTAAGTAATTCACACATACTAGCTAATGGACTTCTCCTAACAGTTCTAGAGAGTAGGTATCATTATTCCCCAAATTTAGGAAGGATGTGAGCATGGATGCACAGGGAGGTTTTGAGTAATGCCCTGAATATCACTCAGCCTGGCAGGTGGCAGAGCTGTGATTTGAATGTGGGTCCATTCTCCTACCGCCTATAAAACCTCTAAGGGGCTTGGCATTTGGTTTCAGAAGCAGGTACAGAAGTATGTAATCAGTGGCAGAGGTTATTTGTGGCTTGTGCAGTTTTTAAACATTTAAAAAACTCAGATGCCAAATTTAAAAATTAAGGTATTTCCCAACATAAATATAGATGACCAATTTTCCTTGAAGTGCATCTGATTTGGCAGTATGGGGCCAGCACTCAGTGTGGCACTGTCTGGGTAGAGAAACCATGATGGCTCCTCCCTTTGGTAAGGCTGGCCCTTTCCTGTCCCCACTCCCCACTGCTCCCTACTGTGTGCCACACCCACTTTGTTTACTCATGTGTGATGTGTGGCCCTTGAGTTGTGATCCTTGCACCATGAAGCCATAAGAACACAACACAGGAGCTAACATCAGAGTCTTTTGGAAGCAAGGGGAGGGAGTTGGGGAAACCCTCATCAAGCAGGTTATGTCTCAGTTGGGTCTTCAGGGTGGAAGGAGACTTCCTGACCAGGCAGGGGAAGAAGAGCCTTCTGAGAGATGGGCAGCAAGTGCACAGGGTGACGGGTTTGGGACTTAGAACACCACTCCCTCACTTAGTGATGCTTGTGGAGCTTGTCATCGTTCAAATCTATTAATTTGCTTGATATCAAAGGAAAAACAGTGGGTTTCCTTTAGTCATTGTACCCAGCCTGAGTTTTTGGTAGTTTTGATTTCCCTCTTATTGTATGGATCAGACAGAAAGACAAAAACATTTTTAAAAAGGCTAGCTTTTGAGTCAGCGTTTGGCTGCTCTCTAATGCTTGCTTTGTGGAGGCATTGACTTGTTTTCTGTCCAGCGTGCTGGGATTACCTTCTTGCCCTCATGGCGGCTCATCCACGGCTCAGCACTCCTGCTGGGGAAGGATGCACCCAGACTCCCACCTCCATCATCCCCAGTTGTGCTTCTGGGCCGCTCCCTTCACCTCCCTGGGCTTCTGTTTCCTCATCTGTAAAATGGAAACAACAGTACTCCCCACTTTCCAGAGTTAGTGGGAGGATTTGATGAGTTATTACATGAAAATCATTTGGTGCTGAGACACAGCTCTGGGTACCTGTGGGCTGTGATTAGGGATGCTCCTCGGTGCCTGGCTTGTGCTGGTTGCCAGGGCAACAGGGGAGCTGTGGTCCTTCCTTGGCTGTGAGGAGCTGAGCTCCTGGGAGAAAGGTGTGAGGAAGGCTGGAAAGGAGGGCATTTTGTTTTGTAAATCCCTTGCTCTTTTATTTTTTGCTTGAGAAGGAAATGCCCCGTCACCAGCTCTGAGTCGACTCCTTAATTCAGAAACGTCACTCCTGGATGAACTTTGCTGAAAACTTCATGCTGAGAGGGCAGACGCAGAGCACACGGGCTCCGGGACAGCCACACTGAAGTCCTTGGCCACATTGGACACTTCTTCATGCCTTTTAAAGAGAGCCCAGTGGGCAGGGCAGGGGAGGGGGTGGCGTCTGAAAGACACGTACCAGAGGTTGTGTTTAATTCAGTGATAAATCAGAGTCTCCTTTGGGTGTAAGTTTTCACTTTATGGTGGGTGGCCCAGCCAGAGCAGACGTGCTAAAAACAGAACAAACAGCAGCAGAAAAAAGCAAGCTGGCGGTCCTTGTGGCCCCTGTCCCTGACCCTCTCCTAGCCAGCGAGCGTTCTCCCGTTCTCTGGGGTGCTTCATTGTTCTTACTCTGCAGTGGGGAGAAAAACGCCCTCAGGTTGTCTTTCTCACCCTTCCTCCTCCTGCTTCTTCACTCAGATGGTGCTTTTGCTGTCACCTTTCGGTGACAAATGTGCACCTCCTGGGCATTGAATTTATTCAGCGAGTCCACCTAGGAACGATTACAAATGAGGAACAAGAGTTAGATCTATGAAACACACTTGTAAACTGGGAAAAAGTGCCTTTAGAACAATTGTTGGTGTACTGTCCCCCCAGCCAGGCTCCTAAAGGAAGCAGAAGGAACACATTCAATTCCTATTACCACATATTTACAGAACAAGGCCAAAGGCCAGCAGGAAAGAAGCGTGGAGGGGTGCTTCCTGCATAGTGATCCTGGACAAGCACATGGGAACTAAAGGAGTTGGCTCCACCCAGGTGACTCTGGGCTTTAATCTGGCCTTCCGTTCCTGTCTGATCCCTGCAGAGGAAGGTGGAAGGGGCGGATGAGTAGCCAAGAGAGAACATGGTGCAGTATTAATTCTTGAAGCAAGCAGAACCAGTGAAGGATGCTCCTTCAGAGAAGAGGCTTGACATTCAAGGGGCAGCGGTGGGATGAGGCAGGCAAACAGCTGTTATGGATGGGACTGTTGACAATAAATCTTGGTCCAAGCCACTGGCAAGTCACTGAGCCATGCGGGAGGGCATCTGCAGCTCTGTGCTTGGGAGGAGGCAGTGGAATGCGGGGAAAGGAAGAAGGAATAGATAGAGCTGCTGCACCGTCTGTATTCCCTACACTGGTTTTTCTGAAAGGCACCAATGGGAGAAAAGGTGTTTGTACCCAAGGTGAAGCCAGTGCAGTTCCAGATCTTCTCCACTGGGTGTCCTTTATGTGCTGAGCTCCTTATGATGGTAGTGTCTTTAACCATCACAATATCTGTGAATGTTGGGTGAAATGGTTCCGGTTTCTCACATAGCTTTTTATTTAGAGTAGTTTTGGATGGACAAAGGTGTGCATGCGGGTGCAGAGAGTTACAGCATACCCGCAGCTGGTTTTCCCAGGGTCAGCATCTTCCACCACCATGGGGCTTTAGTCTCAGCTAAGCAACTGGCATTGTGAGCTGCTGTTAACCAATTTCCAGACTTTATTTGGATTTCACCAGTTTTCCCATTGAAATTCTCTTTGGATTTCAAGATGGCGCCCATGGCAATGCCCTGCATGGAAACGTTGTCTTCTCCAGTCTCTGCTGATCTCTGACTGTCTCTGTCTTCTTTGTTTTTCTGTATCCTGGACAGTCTTGCAGGGGACTTGTTTTATTTATTCTAGCTGATCTGGGAATTCAGCTTCAGGAGATAACCTGTGCACCCTTCAGCCAGGTCATGGGATCCCCTGAATTCCTGCTCAGCCAGTTCAAGTGAGCTCAGTCTGCAGCTGTGTTGGATCACCCGGAGGTCTTGGGAGGACTCAGAGTACTGGGCCCACCCCCAGAGCTTTCAGTTTCCATTCTGCAGTGCTGGAGTTGAGATAGGCAAAGGACAGGTAGCTGATTATCAAAGAAGAAATGGGTAGTTAGCACTTCCCCATCAAGTGGTTGCTAACACTTCTGGGGCAAGGGGAAGGATGGCATTTTCCAATATGAGCAATGACCCCCTGCACAGCTCTTTTCCTTGGTTATGTAGTCAGGTTAAGAGAAGGAGGGTGCATGAGGAGAAAGGAAACCTAAAGTCTATAAAAGGCAAGACACCCCCATTCCCATGGGCATCAGCTCTGGGTCCCCTCCTCTCCAGAGAAATCAATCTCAATCTCAAGCTCTCTCTCTCTCTCTCTCTCTCTCTCTCTCTCTCTCTCTCTCTCGTTTCTTGAATAAAATTTACTTTTTACTCTTGTCTCAGTGTTTCTCAGATACTTAATCTTCCACACTGTGGGAACAAGGATCCAATCCTGATTTTCAAGACCAGCATCAGAGTGACCCCCAAATTCTGCATTTCTAACGCATTTTCCTGGGTGCTGCTGGTCCAGGACCACATTTTGAGAACCACTGTACCAAACCAAGTCCCAGAGCGAGTTATTTTTAGATGAAAAAGATCCATTTGAGTTGTTCACCCAGATCAAATTAATTTGATAGTTGTCAAATCTTCATTTCACTTTCTGAAGCATGAAAATGAACTTCTGAACCGGCTTTCCCTTCCTCCCTCCCTCCCTCTCTCCCTCTCTCCCTCTCTCTGCTTCTCAGAACATCCCTGAATGAGGCACAAAGGGTGTGATGCTAGGACTTTGGAAAGCCCTAGGCTTTGGAAAGGGTGTGTCATTTGCCGCCTGGCAGATTAATCTGTGCTCTGTTCCATCACAGCCCAGGTGGCCTTGTGACTTCACGTGAGCATTTTGATCTTTGCCTCCATCTGAAAAAAATCTCAATAACTAATTCCTTAAAAGGAGGAGATTGACAGATGGAACAATGTGGATTCATACATTCCCTTGGAAATCTGAATTTCCTCTTTTCTTCTTGAGAAGGTTTCCATGGTATTGATTCAAACTTGATTCTTCCTTTTTTGCTTCTTAAAAAAATGCTGAAATGTGCTAAAGCAGAATCTGGACTTGGTTAGCTATCGATTTGAGAATTAAGCTACAAAGGGGAATGGACCCTTGGGCCTCACTGCAGAGGCCTCTCATTTATTGGACTTGAATAGCGACTAGTAACAGGTCCTCTGAGCCAGCAGGACAGCTTCCAGGGACCGGCATCGAATAAAACCACAGGTCAACAATTACCATACTCTTGTTAGTGACTTAAAAACAAATCGCTTGATGATATTTGTTTTCTGGAGTGGTTTATAAAGTAGTAACTCAATTCATGTTCCTTCCTTTATGTGATTTTAACCTTGAGATTATTTTAAATATTTCCTTAAAATGACCTGAGGGAAAGAAAAATTAAAAAACATAGGCAGCTTCTCAGTGTGCTCTGGAAAATTCCTGCAGATCTTCTGCAGCCCTTGAAGAATTCATAACCTTAAGTCCTCCCGTATTAATGATTAATATTATTTCCAAGCTTCCTCCCCATTTCATGTGTTGATGAGAAGCTCAGTCTGACTTTTAAGTCAGCTCCAATTTTCGCTAAAATATGAAACTTCAGTTGCTTCATTTGTTATCTCTGCTCCTTAATCATTGAAAACACTTCCAAACAATCACAAGTTTTCTAAAACAAAGAACAAATTATTATGCGCAAGGCCTTGGGGCAGAGCACAGAATTCTGTGTGTGTTAGCGTACTTAATCATCCCATTTTGGGGAGGATAATCCATTTTAATTTTCTTAGACCGTGTTCCCTTGCTTTCATTATTTTCTTTACTTCAAAGATCAACTTGACAACTATTTTTCTTCACAACAAGGCTTATGGTATTATTCCAAATCCATCTGATTTCATGGCCTTCAGGGTTGCTTTCATGTATTATGAATTTCTCAATTGGCAGTGTTTATCAGATGGAAACTTCCAGCTCGTTGTAGGAGTATTATCTTGCAGACATTATTGCTGGGGTTTTCATTTTTTATTTTCCAAAGAGAAGAAAATACCAATGTTTTCGGAGGAAGTTTATAAACCTGCTCAGTAACCGTGTGCAGGTTTGTGTTCTCGAGACATGCACTATTTTTTCTTTTCTTTTCCTTTTGTTGTCTCCGGGTTCTCTCTTTCCTCACTTCCTCCCTCTAACCAGCAACTTGGCTCTGTGCTCCTTGCCTCAGGCAGGGTTTGTGGTGGATCTGTCTCTTTCGCCTTCCTCCTGCTTCAAAATCCTACACTCACTGATGAGAGGAGGGTTTGGACAGAGTGTTCTTCACTCCAGACTTAGAACAGGGGCCTGGAAAAGATGTCTGGACTTCTGGGCTAGCACCGAAGCCACAGAGGGAGTTGGCAGATTTTGAAACAGGAATTGCATTCGACTACAAGTAACAAGAAACCACTATTTCCTAAAACAGTGGCTGGAGCAGTCTACAAAGGGGTCTAACAAAACATAAAGCAGTCTATGCCAGTAACCTAAAGTTATCAGAGAAATCCATTTCTTCAGATCTCTGTGCTCACTCTATGGCTTCTGTTCTCCAGGTGGCCTCTTAGTCCAAGACAGCTGCCAGAGCACCAGCCACTGCATCTGTATTCTGGACAGCAGGAAGCTTATAAGAGCATTTCTCCCAGCCCATGTAGCTCCTTTTGAAATATCTAGTCCAGAAATTACATATAATTTGTATATTTATATCTCACTAGACAGAACTTAGTCACATGCCATATCTAGCTGAAAGAGAACCTGAGAAATTCAGCATTTTGTAATGGAGTTCTGTTACTAAGGAAGAAGGGGAAATGGAAATGGGTGTTTGGAAAGCAACTGGCAGTGCCTGCCACGGTCTAGAGAGAATAGGGGGGCGGAAACCAGACGACTTCATCATGGATCAACGGTTGTGGGCAGATGCCACACGCTCTGTGCTCCTCCATGTACCAGGACAGTGCAGACCGGTGACACTTCGCCAGTCCTGGGAGGGGCGGGAGAGCACCCACAGCCTCTGGAGGGCTTGGGGTAGAAATGCAGCAGAATGGAACGCAAGGCAGAAGCTCAGCTCCCAGAGCACCAGCATTGATGGATTTAGATTCGCCATCGTCAGGCTAGCTCAGAGCCGCAGCTTTGATTGAAACACTTCAAAAATCAAATAGTATATTTCAACTAATTGTTGTAAAAATGCAACATGATGCAAGACGAATGACGTTTTTCTGAAATGACATACTCTTTTCTGGGAGTGTTGACAGACTCGGGCACTCCACGCACGCTTGTTCACCAAGAGATGCGATCTAAGAGGTTTTCCTCCTGGTACGTTCACGTCTACTTGTGTGCCTCTGTATTTGTTGGAACTCCTTCAGTTCCAAGTAATTGAAGCCAACATGCTGAAGGGAAAAGATAATTGACTGGTTCCTATATAATTTTTTGCAAGCCAGAGCCTCGCATATTGGCTCTTATTTAAACCATGAGCTTCAGGTATAGCTGGATGTAGGGGTTCAGTGATCTCATCAGAGCATGGCCCCATGTTCTCTCCATTGAACTTTCCTCGATCACCTTTTTATCTTTGAGTCCAGTGGGTAAGAACAGCTCTTCAGGCACCAGCAACAACCATCCCTCATCTGAGTCTTGCTGGCTCTGGTTGTTCTGACTTGGGGTGACGATACTTCATTAGAATGTGACTCTAGTTGATCAGGAGTTAGGATTCATTCCTGCTGTGTCAGTCAGGATCCAGAATACCACACCAGCTATTTTGAGAGAAATAATTTAATACAAGTGGGTGAAATCCAGTCTATTGCCTATTTTTTCTATAAATAAATTTTATTGGAACACAGCTACATCCGTACATTCAAGTATTGTTAATGGCAGAGAGCAGAAGTTGCAACAGAGAATGTGATCAGCAGGCTACAATCTTTACCATCTAGCCCTTTCCAGAAAACGTTTACTGACTCCTTTTGTATATAAAGAAGTGATGGCAACATGTTGACCCCTGAGTAGGGAAGAGAATGCAGTTAGATATCATGGTGGGGCTGGGGGGATGCAGGAAGCAGCTCCCTCAAGGATGGAAGGAACAAAGAGAAATTATTGGAATTATTAAAACTTAGAAGTTTGGAGAAGAGGCTTCCAGAGTGAAATTTAAGACTTCCAGGAGGAATGATATGGTCCTGATTTTTTTTTTTTTGGTGGGGGACGGGTACCGAGGATTGAATTCAGGGGCAATTGACCACTGAGCCACATCTCCAGACTTATTTTGTATTTTATTTAGAGACAGGGTCTCACTGAGTTGCTTAGGGCCTTGCTGTTGCTGAGGCTGGCTTTTAACTCACGATCCTCCTGCCTCAGCCTCCTGAGCTGCTGGGATTACAGGCATGTGCCACAGTGCCCACTGTGATCCTGGTTTTGATGTCATTGAAAGAGTGCAATAAGCTGGTTCTGTAAGTATTGGAAAAAATCCTGCAAACCATGGCCAGCTAGCATTTCTGGAATGAGCCACCAGTACTGAGCCAGAAAGGCTTTGCTGGGCGACCCTGAGAGGAGCAGGACACAGTAAGGATGGAGAGCATAGTGCTTCTTCCACCTCCAGCCTCTGGTTTCCTTGGTAGCAAGTGCAATGGGGAGCAGCCATAAAGGAGAAAGGTGACCTCAACATGCCAAAGCTGAGCATGGACGTGTGGACTTGAGGGTGAAATACAGTAGCTTGGAAACTGGCAGAACCCACATTGGCTGGTGGGTATTCATCCACGCTCTTCCGTGCATTTTTTGAATGTCAACCAAGAATACAACTCTATACTTCCACCTAGCAACGCACAGCTGTCCTTCACTGAAGCAAAGACATTCTCACCCCTGCTCCAGATGAGAAGCCTCAATGTCCCAATAGTCCTGGTATCCATGTTTGGGTTATGCTAATTGCTCTCCAAAATCCATTTCAGTCCCATTGGAATATTCTGTTTCTTGAAGATTAAACTGTAAATGTAAGGGCTACTAAGAAGGTTTGTATAAGATACTAGAGGAAGAAGAAAAGAGAGAAGGAGACAAGACTATAACAAAACACAACACACACACACGCACACACACCCCCTCAAAGAAGGTGATGTTGGTAGTCGCTACAGTCCTTGCTTCTCACTGACCAGAGTGTGCAGGTGTCCCCCATTGCTTCTTCTACCACCATTCCATGTTTCCTCGGATCTCAGCTGGAGGAAGCAGAGATATTTCCTTCTTTCCTTGTTAGTTCAGTGGCATAAAGCGCCAAAAAATGTCCAGAGGATAGTCTCATCTTCCAGTTCAATGGAACCCTTGTGTCCCCTGGTGGACATGTTCCCCACTTGGGACCAAGATCTTTGATGCAGTACAGCTCAAGGTTGCTGGAATTGGAAGTAAAAGTCCCACAAATGGGTCACCTAATGGAACATTGAAAGGAGCTTCACCCACATCACCCTTTGATTCCTGGCCCCACACATTCTGGCTGTGGGGTGAACAGCATCATAAGTTGGTTGCTAAGTGAAAACATTGTATCCTATAGACAGAAGCCCATCCTCTTTGGGTGCCATCTCCTCAAAGGCTTTGTAACTAAGTCTTAATGGGGCCATTCCTTCATTCTGTTGGGCCATCTGCTTCTGGCTGATGGGGTTCATGGCAAGGCCAATGAATTCCATGGGCATGAGCCAAGTGATGAATTTTATTCGTCATGAGATGCATTTCTTGATCAGGAAAGAGCCATGACATTGAGTAAAGCATTCTACGAGTCCCTGGATAGAGGTGCTGGCAGGAACCACATGGAGAATGTAGACCCCCACCCAGAACCTGTATCTGCTACAGTGAGGATGAGTCTCTGCCCCTCTGTGATGGAAGGAGCTCAAGGTAATCATCCTGCCACTTGAGGGCTGACTGTTCCTCTGGGGAATGGGACAATATTGAGCTTCAGCCTTGGTGTCTGCTGTTGGCAGATTAGGCATTCAGTTAGTCCTGCTGTTGAACCCATGCGTGCTCTCCATGCCTGCACCCTGGTCAGGTTGCACTTGGACCCATTGAACAAGCACTGGGATGGTTGGGAAAGAGGCTTACTGATGTTCAGCTTGTTGACAACCTTCTCTGCTATGGAGTCATGTCCCACCTGCATCATTCTGAGCCTGTTCCAGGATGTCCATCCATATACCCCTTCCACTGGCCCTGTCACCAGCCACATCTATTCTTTATAAGAACCTGACCATCCAAAGCATTAGCAACTGCCATGGAGTGGTATAGCTCAGAAATTCTCAGGGTCCAGGCAAAGTGGATAGTGGAATGTCCTACTCAGGGTTCTGAACACTGGAGGGTTTTCCTTTGCTGCTGTCCTTCAGGGCCACTTCTTGAGTCAGGCTGCAGGCACCAGCAGTTTTCAGGCCTCTGCCTTTTTGTCTCGCCACTCCTCATCTCATCCATCTTCCAAGTCTTTGGCTCAGCTCAGATGCCTTTCCTAGCTCTGTCTGCCTGTAAATCAGCTCCAACAACACTGCATCTGGTTAGCTGTGTTCCTGGGGCTCTTGGCACACTCTGCTATGTTGCTTGTTTCAGAGATTTTATTATTTATGTTACCCAAGTATCAACTGGGATCTCCTGACCTCCTTAAGATCCAGAGCACATCAGCTTGATCTATAACCCCTCAGAGTCCAAAGCCTTCCTCAAGATACCTACCTGCATGTTGTCAGATAACTTACATTCTCCACCTCTGGTTTTCAAATATAAATTTTGCACATATTCTTTTCCCCACATTTTCATCATGTTAACCTGATGTGAAATTAGACTCCGTCTTCATTGTATAGCATGCTAATTTAGATGCAGTCTTTAAAAAATCTACTAAGCTTATTTGAAAGGAGTTGTGGTCTGCAAACTTTTCCTACAAAGGATCAGATAGGAAGTATTTTCATCAGGGAGGAGTTGAACACAGTCTCTGTTTTAACTACTGTATTCTGCAGTTGTAGTGTGAAACCAGCCGTAGACCACTGGTAAACAAATGAGCATGGCTGGTTCCAATAAAACTTTATTAACTAAACCGGGTGGCAGGCTGGATTTGGCTAGATGATGTGCTATAGTTTGCTGATCCCTAGTATTTGGGAAAATTATGGGTTTTGGTACATTAAAGCTATATTTTTAGTGAGTTATCTTTCATTCTTTTGCTTGTCATTGTTTTTTTCCAGTTATCCTGAAAACTTGGATTTTTCATGTGTACAAATCATATTGATTGACAAGGGATCCCTCATTGTCTCCCTCTTTGTCCCTTAACCTCCACTTGGTCTCATCCTTGGCCAACCATCCTTGAACTTGCTGAGCTCAGTTCAGTAAAAATTCTGCCAAGCCAGTTTAGCAAGAATCCTTCCTCTCACTACCCAATCCAGTTCCTCTGAATAATTTCCCATTCAGTGGGTCCCTCAGCCTGCCCATTAGCTGTCATCCCAGTTGCCCCTGCCCCTGCTTGTATGCAGAGCTGGGTTCTCTTTCTCCTCTGTTGCAATCATCCTGATCCTATGGCAATAGTCCAGGTCGCTCCTGTGAGAGCCTTCCTTGCCTATTGAACTTGTCCAGTGCCAATTTTTTTGGCCCATCTTAATGATTTTTAGTCTCAATTTCTTTCTCTTATCAAAGTTCATCAACCACTGCCTGCTGACCTGGGTTGAATATGATGGTGATAGTCGGTGTGTTGCTTAGTTAGGCTCAGGGCAGGAGGCAAAGGGGAGAGTTTAATGGGCGGGGGGGCTGTTTCCAAGGAGTGGCACTGCTCAGGGACCCAGCAATAGATGAGGACACCAGCAGGGCTGACCACACTGGGCAGCTCTAATGAGCATCCTAAACATAAAGGAGCCATGAAGAAAGGGTGGTCAGAACTGCATGTGAGCAGGGGTGCAGGAGTGCACGGAACTGTCTGTTCTTCACAAGGGGAACCAGGACTGCCAACCCCAGGTAGACGGGGAGGTGGCTGGGTGACTGTCCACCTTGACCCCTCTTTTCTCTGCCCACTGTCCTCCTGCTATGTTAATGTCATCTTTTGGAAAAACACAACCAGGGGTCACTAGGCGAGAGATGCCTGTGATGGAGTGACCTGCTGGGATGGGAGCAGGGAGGACCTGGTGGAGAGTGGGTCCTAGAAGGAGGGTGCCATGAGAACCATGGACAGTTGCTGCATTTGGACTTCCGAGGAGGGCTTTCTCGTGTTGCCCAGCTGAACAGCATGCTAGTTTGGTGAGAAAAATGGAGATATTTCATCATGTTAAGGAAATGTTTATGTTTAAATTTTTTTTTCTTTTAAAAACAATAAGGGATGTTGAATCATATCAATGCCTTTATTATCTATACAAATGATATTTTGCTTATTTTCTTTTTTAAAACTCTTAATATGGCAAAGCATAGTAATAGGAGTATACTTTGAGTAAGTACACTCCTAGAAGAACTTTAGGAGTACTTGCTTTGCTGGGAGAAATTCCACTGGGTTATGGAATGTAAGCCCTGTTGGATTTTGTTTGCTTGTTTTTATTTAGAATCTTCACATGGATATTCACACATGAAAGAGAATCATCTGTTTTCTTCTATGTTGTGTTATCTTTTAAGTTTCATGAATATGTACACAAACTCTTTCTTCTTTTGTTGTTGAAGACTGTTTTCATCTTTTACCCTTGGCTGCTGAACTTGGAAATGCATCTCCCCTGTAAACTAGTTTGGAAGACGTTGACTTCAGCCCAGTTGGGTTTTCCTGTCTTGGACTGGGCAGGATGCAGTCTGGGTTTAAACCTGTTTGATTGAACCAGTGGCTTGAAGTGAATCTGGAGAGGAAGACTGGGACCCTCAGGCAAAACTGCAAAAAATTGGTTTCATTTTATAAACAAAGGCCAGTTAAATGCTTTCAACTGTGGTACCATCAGATTTTATGTTTCAATGATCTCACACTGACTTTCTCTTCATGGGGAAATTATCTTGATCCTCTATGCTTAGGTTTCTACATCTATATTACAGAAAAAAAAAAGAAAAAGAAAAGAACCCAACCAAAACTCCCCCCCTCCAAAAATCCCTGTAGGATTTGAGAAAATTATGTGAAGTAATATCTGTAAAATACTTATCCTAGTGACTGGCACACCATACACATTTATAAATAAAGGCAATATTTTTTGGGTGCATATCGAGGGGCACCCTTTTTATTTTATTTTGAGACAGGGTCTCACTAAGTTTCCCAGGCAGGCCTTGAACTTGCCATTTTCCTGCCTCAGAGTCCTGAGCCTCTGGGATTACAGGTGGCCCCACTGAGTCTGGCATGCTTAAGTAGGTTTGTAGTTTCTTCATACAAAAATGAAACCTTTTTTAAAGTTATTCTTACACACATACAAACACACATACACACACATGTTATGCATATGTACACATACATATGTACCCTACTGTGAGTTAGAGGGATCTTTGCACATTGTAGGTTTAAGAGAGAGCTATTGATTTTTTGTGTATTTATCTTATATCCAGCCATCTTTTTGAACTCTTATTAATTCTAGCATTTCTTCAATGGATTCTCTTGGTTTTCCTCAACTTTATGGTCTGCACAGCTTATTTTCTTTGCGCATCATTGTTTTGTAAATTACCTCCAACTTAAATTTGTTACAGGGATAACATTTATCCTTGGAATCCAAGCCAGGAGTGCACATCAAAATGGATTGTTTGACAGGGAAGTGGCCTGCAGTTTAAATAACCTCTGCAGTTGAATAGAATGATAACTGTGATGATTGCATGAGACACCATTTAGAAACTAAGTGTTGAGTTTTTAGCTTACCAGGTAGAATAGAAAACAGACTGTTAAGTGTGTGATTGAGTTCTATGTACTGTTCATATGATCTCCATTTCTTCATATGAAGTTAGGCATTTATTTCATGTTGAAATAAAGGAAAGATCAAGAGGTTCGAATATACACCTCTTCCCTTCTCAACTTACAGTTGATTTGGAATATAAAATGGGTCTTGGTTTCTAGAAATGCTGATTACTCTTAACACTCAATAAGGATAGGGTGTGTTTGAATGTAAAGAGAATATGCAGAAAAGCATACAATATACATATATTTCCTTCTCCTTCCTTTAAATGTGTATGTCTCAGGGCTGTAGTCCAGTATTGTCAATTCTCCGATTTTTGCCATGCCCTGCTGATCCTATGTGGTCTGCCTCTTGTCTCAGCTCTACCCTCCTCTTCTGCCTTTCCCTTCCCTCCTTCACTCCAGTCTCAAAGATCTGGACTTCCCTGAAGTTTTGCCTTGGCTCTTGCTCCTGTCTGGAATGCTCTTCTCTCCAGTAGTCCCATGGCTCTCTTCCTGGCTTCATGAGTTCTTTGCTCAAATGGTTGCTTATCAGAAATGTTGACATCCATGACCATCCCATGTAATCATTCCCTCTCTTACCCCTCTGGTCCTCTTCCAAGGTTTACATCTTTTCTGCACAGCACTTAGTACTTATTTTATTTGTTCATGCATGTATTTATTGTCTCTCCCCCACTTCCAACCACATACTCTAGGAATGCTAGCTCTGTGAGGGTGGGGACTGCACCCGCCTTGTCCTCTATTCCCTGTTCCTGGCATAGTGCCTGGTACATAGTGACTGTCGTGACAATGGTATGTTAGCACACCATTTTTGATGATGAGCAATGCAATGATCATGGCTTGAATTAACAGATCAGACACGCAGACACTGATATTCCCTTGGTTCACCAAACCCGCACCAGGAACTACTTCACAGAGGATTTACAATCTTGCTAACTGGCAAACTGAAGTTTGATTTCTTGGGAGCTGAAACCGTATAGCTTGGGCATATATATATATATAGAAATGTTTGTAAATGGTTTATGTAGCTTTGCAGCCCACAATAGGAAATCTGGAACACAGGAGTAGTGGTAACTTTTTAAAAAATATTTTTATTTTATTTATTTATTTTTATGTGGTGCTGAGGATTGAACCCCATGCCTCACACATGCTAGCAAGCACTCTACAACTGAACCACAACCCCAGTCCTTATAACTTTAGTTGTTAAGAAACAAGTTTGGGTTCAGATCTATTTCCTGCATCTCACTTCCTTGGACCAGAGGCTACCTGGGTCATGGTCTTCTCATGGTGAGTGGCAAATGTGCAAGACAGTGAGCAAAAACACCTGGTTCCTCTTGACACCTCTTCCAGGAATTGTCTCAATGGCACTTAGGCTCCATCCCATTGGTCAAACAGGTCACATGGCCAAGCCAAGTCAGGAGGAAGGGAAAAATGTTCTGCCTACTCTTGTGGGAGGTATGGTCATTGTCAGAGGGTGTTGAGCATATAGTCTTAACACAGGAGGGGCATAAAACATTGTAAACAGTGGCTCATCTACTACAATTTTAAAAATTATTATCATTTGAGAGTGAATGTACCATAGAAGAAAATAAGACCCAGAGAAGACAAGAGTAAGCGGAATATAGTGGTGCCTGAGCTGACCCATGGCAAGGATAGAAACCCAATCTAACCAATGTAAGTAAAAGCTGAGCTTTAGTTTCACTTACATGAAAATATCAGGGGAAGCTCAGGCTTCATGTACAGCAAGACTGTGGTGTTGTTTGTTTTCTAGCAAGAGATGACTGAAACAGATTTCCCAAACATCTTAGATGATGAAATTCTTTTTTCTTGATTGACTAGTCTGCAAATTTAGTTTGAACCCTTTTAATTAGGAGAAATGAAGATCTGCTTTACCTTTTAACAATCCTACATAATTTTGACTTTATTCCATCAGGGTTTTGGTGAGAGCTGGGCAGAAAAAAAATCTAACTTAGTGTTTAAAGTGTGCCAAATTATTTCTTAAAAATTATGGCAAAATCCTTCTCTTAGTATTTATATTTATTTTAAAAAATTACTTTGAAGTTGAACAGGAAGAGGAAACAAAGAATGAGAATCAGTCATGTATCTTCAGTTTGCTAGCAAGATTACGCACCCTCCACCAAGTCGTTACTGGTATGGGTTCCATGATTCGATCATGTCAGAATTGACATCTTTATGATTTTCTGGCCATTTCCTTTGTAATCACGAGGTGATTCTAGACCAGATACCTTATCTGTTTCAAGGTCAGCTCTTTGTATACTCTGATCATAAAAATGAAAGAGTTCCCAGGAGATGTGCTCTGCTTATGTCTTCTACTCAGGCCTAGCTGCAAGGGAGTCTGGAAAGTGAAATAGTTGGCTTCTCCAGGCTGCACAGGGGAGATGGCAGGAGCTAGAAATGAGCTGGAAAACCTGTTGGGTTGGTCAATCAGTTGGCTCTTGATATAAAAAGAAGAATTTCTGCCCATTCCTCAGGCCCCCGGGGAGCATTCTGGGGAGGAAGGTTGCCTCCTTTTGACCCTTTCTCAGGTGCTGCTCTGTGTGAGTGGAGGAGTGGCTCATCTGGTTGCTGAGAGTGAAGAAAAGGTGCTTTTCCTTGAGTATGGTCGGCTTCCTTTATCTCTCCCATGCTATTGCTCCTCTTATTTTCCTGCTGTTCCACTTAGGCTAGATGAGAAGAGGCAAAAAGTGCAGAGGCTAACAAAGGGACCAGGCCCAGCTGCCACAGAGCTGGTGTTCTGATAGTTTCTAGCTCATAGCTGTTTTTTTTTCTGGTGGTGCTGGGGATTGAACCCAGGGCCTTGTCCTTGCAAGGCAAGCACTCTACCAACTGAGCTATATCCCCAGCCCTCAAAGTTTTTAATTGGGTCAGGATTTGGGGTAGAGAAAAACATCTCAGACCCAAAAGCCTCAATTTTTGTGCATTTGTGATTCATACAACAGTTTCACAAACACACAGTAATAAGCTTATGCATTTGGCATTCTGAGAATTAGACTCATCACTCAGTATCCTTGGAGAAAGTTCCAGGACCTCCTTAAGATGCCAACATTCATGAATGCTCAAGTCCCTTATTTAAAATGACATAGCATTTGCATGAAACCTACAAACATCAATATCAATGCCAGGTAAATAGCGGTTATCCTGAGTTGTTGAGGAAATAATGACCAGGAATAACGTCTGCACAAGTGCAGGGCAGATGCAATCTTCTCTATCACACATTTTCAACCTGTGGTTGAATGTGTGAGTGTGGAACGCATGGACGTGGAGGACGGACTGCCTTCAACCCCATTTTACCTATAAGGGCATGATGCCAAAGTCAGACTCAACCGGTGGTGGCATAGCCAGAGCTTAGTCCGCCCTCTCCACTTCAGCTACAGTTCTGCTCTGTGGAGTTTATTCTCCATTCCCTTCATGCAGTCTCATCAATTCTGCTCGTCCTGTGGTATTGGCTTTTGCATCCCATGTCATCCATCCTGCATCCCCCCTTCAGCCCAGGAGAGAGTGTCTCAGCAATCGGTCAATGTTAATATGCCAGCCATTTCCCAGAGCTTTGTCGCTGAGGAGCCTGTCTTGATTTATTATTCTAAACGTGTTGCTCAGGCAACACTGATTAATGATCAATTCCTACATTACAAGGTAATCATAGAGCCTGATGAAACTGTTCAGGAAGCAGAGGTGGCCTCTTGCAGGTATGGGAATTTAGCCCTACACCCGACGGTCTATGGCTGTCTCTCTGCACATTTTTAACTTATTCTGCACTGCCTCTACATTTGTATTTCTGGACTTTTCAAAAGACATTGCCTTGAGGTTGCAGTTTTTGTTTATTGTCTACGAGTGCATTTGGATGGAGTGGTGGAGAATGGGGTGCAATAGCTTTTGGCTCTCAGTTCTTTTGCTAGTGGCAAGAAATACCAAACACAGGGTAGACTCTATTTTTTTTTTTTTTGCTCACAAAGAAAAAAAAAGTACATTTAGTATCTAAATTTATAATTAAAAAGATAACCAGAAGAAATGTATGACAAAACCAAAGAAAGCAGACAACAGAGTGAATTATCTTTTTAAAGATATACAAATATATCATGAAGATATACATGAACAAATAGAACATGAAGTCAAATTAACACGAGAGGATGCAGATGCGCCTATCCATCACATTGACAAGTGAAACACAGAGTAGGTCCTTAAATGTTGTTGACTGAATGGAGGAATTCAGGCCCTTGGGTAGTACACAGCGCTCTCTTGGCCTTGGCTGGTCACTACTTCTTTCTCTGTTTCCTGGACATTTATGAGTGATGTAGGGGTTCAGGAGTCTCATTGATTTTCCAGTAGTTTCTTAACTCCATTTAATTTGAAAAAAAAAATGCCTGGAGGAAGGCAGCAGACTTCTGGGGTTAGTCAGTCACCCCTGAGGTCCAAGGGCTTGGCTTTAATCTAGCTCCTCACACTTCCAGCTCAGTAACTGTAGATGGGTTTAAACCCTAGCGAGTCTCAGTTTGGTCACCTGTGAAGCAGGAATTCTGATTTCCACATCTACTTTATGGGTGCAATAATTAAGTATGCTGCTGTGTGCTATTTTGCCCAGTGTCCGGCACCTCGTGAGCTCTTGATGATGAAAGCTGTTGGTTCTTTTTAACTCAGAACTTAATGAAGACAACATTAAGATTAGGCAAGAATGACTGAATCCATCCAAAGGAATGAGAACTCAATAGAGTTTGCTGTGGAATCAGATCAAGTCAAATATTTGCAATAATCACGAGAGGAAGTGCAGAGGGATTACCAAGACAATTAGTCAGACATGGCTAAGAGAGCAGAGTTTACTCTCGTTGGCCTGGAGTTTGCTTTTTCTCTACCCAACGCTGTCTGCTATCTCATTTGCTTTTTCCCCCACTGTTCTTGGACTTCCTGTCTGTGCCAGGATGGTGCCTAGTACTTGCCTAGTACTTCTGGACCTTTGTTCTTATGTCCCTGCTTTGGCAGTTGTCAAAGTTCAGATTTCTAACGAGAAGCACACTATTAGCTATATTCCCTCTAGTTCACTTTGCAAAATGCCTACTGCGTTTGCCCAGGAAAGCTTCTAGTTTTTCCTTTTGCTCTTCCCTCTAGCTCTTAGTTTCTTACAATATTGGGGTTTGCACTTCAGGAAATTTTTATTGGTGTGTAATTACAGAGAGCAAAATGCACAAATTTAAATGTATAGCGTTACACAATACTGGGAACTCCATCTCCTATGCAACTGTATTTTTCTACCTACTAACCAACCCTTCTCAATTCCACACCCCACCACCTTCCCAGACC
The DNA here is from genome assembly GCA_020662805.1 of Glaucomys volans. Taxonomy (NCBI): domain Eukaryota; kingdom Metazoa; phylum Chordata; class Mammalia; order Rodentia; family Sciuridae; genus Glaucomys; species Glaucomys volans. The sequence continues at coordinate 419,003 of JAJEJO010001516.1, forward strand.
CTAACCAGTATTCTACTCTCTACTTTCATGAGGCAACGATTTTACCTTACACGTGAGAGGGCCCATGCAGTATTTGTCTTTCTGTGCCTGGCTTATTTCACTTAAGATAAATGTGGACATCTGTTTTCATTTATTTTTGTGAAATTCTTTACAAGTGTAATTGCAGGATCATAAGGTAAGTGAACTGCCAAACTGCTTTCCAGAGTGGTCTTATTTTGCATTCCTGTGGTTTTCAGTTGCTCTGCCTTCTCATCAGCACTTAGAATGGTCAGTTCTTTTTATTTAAGCCATTCTAGAGGGTGGGTGGTGATGTCTCATTGTGGTTTAATTTGCATTCCCTTGATGACTAATGATGTTGGCCATCATTTTATGTGCCTTGCATTTTAAGTGAGTTAACATTTCTCCTGTTGACAGGAAGAGCAATTTCCCAGTTGAAATCTAAATGAGCACTATTTTCTGCATGAGTTCAGGTAATGGGTATCATCCCTTTTTTTCCCTTTTTTTTTGGTCTTTTTTTTTTGTTTCAGTATATCTCAGAATCTCTAAAATTCTTCTTTGCTTTGGAACCTTCAAGGATTAGACACTACACAATTTTCTAGAACATGTCTGATCAACAAACCCTTTGGTCCTCAGCACATTTCAACAGACCAATGACCTAAAGAGCATCTCTCAGGAATCAGTGGTCCACCTGACGCCCTGCCTGACCATTTGCCTTTACGGGTCCATTTGACTCACTTTCTTTTTTCTTTTTTTTTCCCCAATATTAGACATTGAACCCATAGGTGCTCTACCACTGAGCTATATCCTTAACTCTTTTTATTTTTATTTTTTATTTTGAGACAGGGTCTCACTAAATTGCCCAGGCTGGCTTGAATTTGTGATCCTCCTGCTTTAGCCTCCAGAGTAACTAGGATTACAGGTGTGCACCATTATACCTGTTTCATCCTTTTCCATGTAGAATTCTGTGACTGTCCCCTGTGCACTGTCCCCTTCTACTGTCTTCTCTCACACTGCCCCAGTTCAGCTGCATTTCCACATAAGCATTCATACCTAGGTCTGTGCCAGGCCATAAACAGTGCTTCCATGTGCTTCCATGCGACATCTCCAGGACTGCAGTTAAGATCCCCACAGAAACAAGGTACCTGAAGTCACAGCACTCGACGCGGCCCCTCTGAGGACAACAGCCTCCCACCAGCGTGGCATGAGAGGGGATTGTTGAGTATGGATCCCTGGCTTTTATGCTGTGGCTCCTTAATGATGCTTTCTAGCTGAAAGATATGATCAGGCAACAAAAAATGGAATGGTTCTTGCCCTCCTAATAGCAGAGTGACTAATGGACTAACTGGAAGATGATAAACCTCCATTGACGGAGGAAGATTAAGGCTGCTTACGGATGCAGCAGCCCCAGAATAAAGCTCCGTCTCCTCACGACAGGGTGGGTGCAGATCCTTTATTCATGATGTGAACTCAAGCTCAGCCTTCCAGAAAGCAGAGCTCACATGAATCAAAGCCTGTGCACAATGCCTCAGAAACTCGAAGGGCAGGCTTCCTTCCTTCTTTCTCCTTTTTTAAACAACGGATTGACTGCTTGGTTATTCTATTTATTTATTCGTCTACTAAAATATTTGTTCATTTGTCTCTGACATATATATGTTTAATATTTGTGTTCTATTTATTTAAAATGTTTGAGGGCTGGGGATGTAGCTCAGTAGGGCTGGGGATGTAGCTCAGTTGGTAGAGAGCTTGCCTTGCATGCACAAGGCCCTGAGTTCAATCCCCAGCACCACAAAAAAAAAAAAAAAAAAAAGTATGAACAGGAGGAGTTACTCCCCAGGTTGGGATAAAATTTAGCCCTGATCTTTTAATTGTTCTCATGAGTCATCTCTTGTACTAATGTCAACAAGTCCAATGTCTCTCCTCTTGAGACCTCTGACCCCTCTCTGGATTATAGGTGAGCCCAGGGTGGGGCTTTAAACTCAGTTTAAAGGGGATACATTGGTTTCTGAATACAGGCAAAGAGAGAATTAGTGACTTGGAAACTAGTTCACCTGGCGTGGCACGTGTTTTGTTATTGCTGAGAATCCTGCTTGGCCTGCAGTGGGGGCGCCCATGAGTCCCCTAAGCTCTGCCTCCAACTCAGTGATCATTTGTGGAACTGGACTAACCATCACCTTCCCCAGGGCCTGGTGTAGAGGTCCCATTGCTGTTCAGTGTCTCCCATGGTGAGCATCCCCTTTGTAGGCTGGTTATTTAAAACTCACAATCTCAGTGTGTCCTGGGGATTCTAGTGGGATTCACCACCATCAGTGCATGAGTAGTAGCTCTTTATTCCTCTCTTCCCAAAATGCCTCTAGTTCTTTCAACAAGTTTGCCCATGTCCTCCCCAGATGCTGGGTCCAGGGTATAGGAAGGGGTGGTACTTGCCAGGCCATGAGGATCCCAGGCTGGCGGGGGCCTGTAAACCTGAAAACCACCACTTGGGAGTAGCAAAGAAGAGGTCAAGAGGGTTCTTCGAGGTTCCTGTGTCTACCTGGCAGGAGGAACAATCTCAAATCCTCTTACGGAAACATCTTAAGAAGCAATGCGTCAGACACTCTGCTGTGAGAGAAGTGCCTGCTCATTACAGCAGATTTTAAGAAGCACAGATGAACCAGGGAAAGAAATCACTCATTCACCCACTGTCCTCAGTGCCAACCTTTGGCATGTATTATTTCAATCTCTTACACAACACCCACACCCACCCCCCACACAGATTTGAACCTATTCTTTTTTTACTCAAGAATACATCACGCTGTGTGTATATATATACATACATACACATATATGTATGTATATATATATATATGAATATACCATAGAGAATTCCACCTTTATGTATATCTATAAAACATCAATTAAAAGACCAAATAAACAGGGGGAAGACCAGGAGAGTAGGGGAAGTGGAACAGGGTGAGGGAGGAGGGGAGGGAAAGAGGAAGCACTGGGGACTGAACATGGAGCAAATAAAATTCCATGCATGAATGAGGATGTCAAAATGAGCCGCAATATTACATAGAACTCCGATACACTAATAAAAACAGTTAAAACTTACCAACAAGACAAAAACAACCGCAAACATAAATAATCCATTTTGTTTTTGTCAGTTAATGCAAGGCTATCTGCTGAGGGACAACTGCATGCTAGGAGCTTTTCCAGGCACTGGGATGGGGCAGTGACAAAAATCCCCACCTGCATGGAGCTTACTTTCCAAGTGGCCTGGGGACAGATGGGTAATAAAATAAATAATCAAAGTATGTTACCTGCCAATAGCAAGCATCACAGAGAAGACAGCAAGGACGAGGGACATGAGGGTGTGTGGACGTGTGCTTCATCCTCTAGCAGGATCAGCGGAGGGCGTGCTGTGTGGTGGTCGCTTCCTGGGTGTCCTGTCCCAGGAAGGAAAGCAGATGGTGGGAAATAGGCACTTGATTTTATTTATTTAACTCCCATTTATTTTGGGTTTGTGTAGGCTGGATGCTGAGAATGATAGCCACTCTGGTCCTGAGTAAAATTAAAAATGGAGTGATTTAATGCCTGACAAAGACAGAGAAGGGGAGCCAGCAGGGTGAGCCAGGAAGGTCACGCAAACAGACCTACCAGAGGAGCCCTGGAAGGGAGGGGTAGCGATCTCGAAAGAATCAATAACATTGTTGTTGCTCTGATTAAAAACAGTCAGGCATACACATTGAACTTAAAAGTGAGTAAACGTGGAGTGAATAACTTCCTCTCTGGAGATGGCAATACAATCTTTTATCATTCCCTATCCAGACAGTCACCTTTTGTGTGATCACAAATATCCGGATGCAGTTTTATGTTCTGTCTTTTTAACTTAAAAATTATGTCAAGAACATTGACTTACAACAACAGGAATATTAAAAAATATGATTTTCAGTCCTTGTGTAACATGCCACCAGGTAACTGAACCAGCACTGGAATGAACGTGATCATCTCTTCACTGTTGGATGCTTTGGTCGTTGTTAATATGGTGATGTCATAAACAATGCGGTCATGAAATTCTCCATCAGTATCTTTGTCTGGATCCCTGAATATTTTATTGGGATGAATTCCTAGGAGTGAGATGACTGGCACCACACAGGGGAATTTTTCTTTTTTAAATGCCTGGAGCCTTGAAGAGATGGGAGGGAAGTGGTGGAAACCTTTGTGTGAGGGGACTGGACTAGCTTAACCAGTCATTAACAGATGACTTTCTATTCAGGTCTCAAGCCTATGATTTTGGCATTACCACGCACTTGGTGGCCATTCCTCAGGTTGCAATCAAATCCTTGGGAGGAAGGATGAGGTGTCTTGCATTACACATCAGGCAATTTTCCCAGGAAAACCCAATCGAACAAGCTGAAAGACAAAGTAGAATCAACGTAAAAAATACACAGGGTACCCCAAAACATTGTGTGGACCTTGATTGTGTCTGAATTAAAAAAAAAACTGTTAAAAGTGTATTCCATTTATAAGATACCTAGAAATTTAAGTAGTGACCAACTTTTGATAATATTAGTATTGACAGTGATTTTGATAAGAATAAATTAATTATTAGCAGTATCAATATTGTTGACTGTAAAAGGTAAGTCCTTACTTAAAAACATTGAAGAGGAAATGATACTGTGTCTGAGATTCTCTTCCAGGTAATTTGGGGGTGGACGGCTGATGGGGCAGATTGACCTTGAGTTAATGGTATTTGGCGTAGGGGGATAGGCACAGAGGGGCTTATTTATATCAGGGATCAGAAAACTGTGGCCCAGGGGCCAAATGCCGCCAGTGCCTGTTTTCCTAGTTTGTTCAGAATGTCTCACGTCCATTTGTGCCCGGCTTTCTCTGGCCGAGTTTGCTCTGCAATGGTAGAGTTGAGTCGCTGCAACAGAAAACACGTGGTGTGGGCAAAGCCTGAAGTGTTTACTACCCGGCCCTTTATAGGAAGAGTTTGTAGGAGGGAGACTTGCATTGTTCTACCTATTTCTGTTCATGTTCAAGATTATTCCTAAGACAATGTTTAAAACATAATTAATGTAAAAAGATCTACATGGTTCCTTTAACTACTACCACAAAGTGCTGTTCATCTATTAATAATGTCTCAAGCACACTAAATCACAGCTGAGATGTCTGTGGGGTTATTCTTTTACAGCCATCTATTATTCTGTAGGTCATAAGCACATGCATGAGGCAAGACTCATGAGCCTGCTCCGGAGAGGGTCTCTGTCCTTTCCTTGTCCCTCATCTCCCAACCTCCCCTCCCTGGAGTTCCTGTTTATTCTTCTAGAGATAATCACAATATAAATATAAAGTATCTTTTTCTCCTCCATAAAATGATAGCACATTATTATAGATTTGCTTTTTGTCAGTTAATAATATATCTTGGATATCTTTCCATGTTAGTTGTGTAATCATTCTTCTACACACACACACACACACACACACACACACACACACATTTTATTCTCAGCTTGTTGGGAGAATTCTGGGGACACAGAGGCAATGGTCATGAAATGAGATTAAACCCTGGAGACTGTGTGTGTTGGGGGCAGTAGGAGATGATGGGGTGGGGAGCTTTCAATGCCTCTGCCAAAAACTGCGAGCAGCAAGAATTCAACAAGCTGGAGTTTGCTGACTATTTGAAGGTTTATTCTCCCTTCTGTCCTTTAGAACATCAAAGGAAGACAAGTATCAGTTGGAAATCTAGTTTGCCTTATTGTCAAAATATCTTCAGGACCTGAGCGCCTCTCGCCCCTCTCCAGCCTGGTCTGAGACCCAGTCCCTCTCACTGGGTCGCCCTGAGAGTCTCCCCTGCTGGGAGCCAGGCTTCTGCCCTTGTGCTCCCTGTAGTCATCCTTTTAAGTGGGATTCAAATCAGGTCCTCTCTCTGCTCAGAAGCCTCAGTGGGTCATTTTACTGAGTATAGAAACCAAGAGTTCCCCAATCCCTCCCTATGTTCCTCTTCCCCTGTCTTTGCAGACACCTCAGTTAATACATCACTTACCAATAATTTGAAACATGAGGACTTAGTATGAAATCTGCCCTATGTAAAAGAGCAACACAACTCTAAAATAACTCCAGGAGTTCATTTATAACTAGAGTCCTTTGATGGGGAAAAACCAACACTTAACTAGCAAATATCACCACCATCATCAGTTCTTCCCAGAGGATTTTCATTGCTTAAGGGTAAAAATTTCCTGATTTCCTTTAGGCTCTTGTTATCAATGACTGTGAATTCTAAGCACGCTCTCAAACTTTAAAAAATTGCGGCTTGCATACACTTTGGCGTTAGAAAATGGTGTATGGTCCAAAAGTGAATCATGACTCAAAACCGGCAAGTTTGGGTGGAGAATTCTGTTCTGAGGACAAAGGTGGGTTGGAGCTCTGGGATCCTGGGGACCAAACCTCTCCCATATAGTCACTTCTCCCTCGTCCTGGTCCTCGATGAAAGATGCTCCCAGAAATGCTGTTCTGTGTCTGAAAGGAGCAGAGAGAGGACAGGATTGATGTGTGACTCACAGCCTTTGCTCAGGGTCTGTGGCCCCTCATAACTGCCACCTGATTGGCCCCTCTGCCTCACCCTGAGTCTCCCCTGGAGGAGAGACTTGATGCTCATCAGCACCCTGCCCAAGTCCTAGCTGCAGACTTGTCCTGTGGCTCTGCTCCAGGTAAACGGTGCAGTTTTGATTCCCTTCTACTGCCTGCGAGGGTCATAGCCCAGGAGTGATCCTCAGTGGGATTTTCTGTTCAACTTATTATTTTCAGAGATGTTCCCAGCTTTTAACTCCAAGACAAGAGAATAAGGGGCACTGAGTGTTCTTTTCTGGTGATCTTTCTTCTCAAATACTCCCCCACAACTAATTATTAGAGTAATACGGACTCATTGTTCAAAGACTGGGAAATGTGAACAAAGTGTTAAAAAGAAAGTCCAAATCACCAATAATGCTACTACCAGAAATCACTACTAGCATGTGCATTTATTTTCTTTCCATATTATCTCAATGAGCATCCATGTATGAATGTTTCTGTGAATATAGTCACATGTTCATGTTTACAAATGTATATACCATGTGCAGTTATACTTTGCACATAATTTTTCAACATTTTGCTGTTAAAATTTAAGTATATAGATAATTGGAAGAATTACATAATGGACACTCATGAATGACCACATAGCTTCTGCCATTACATGCTACTTGACTTGCTTTATCACATACCTGGTCCTCCTTCCATCCCCCTTCCCTTGTCTCATCTATCCCTCTTTCCTTCTCCTTTTCTAGTCATTCATCCCTCTATTCATCTGTCCATCTCTTCATCCATCCATCCAACCTTCCATCCTTCCATCCATCCTTCCATCCATCCATCCATCCATCCATCCACCCATCCATCCATCCTTCCTTCCATCCATCCATCCATCCATCCATCCATCCATCCATCCATCCAGTTTTATAGTGTTTTTCCAAATAAGTTGCAGATAGCAGTAAACATCAGCATTTCCCCAAACACCTCTACATATAGCATTTACCATTGCTTTTTTACTTAGGAAAAGTTTCCTATATTCTCAAATCTTTTTCCAAACCACTTGGAAACTAACCACGTAATATTCTACTGCAGAGATGTATCATAATTTATTCTTTTGATTAATTCTGTTTCTCTATTTTCCACATTAATAAATGATGCTGTAGTGAACATCTTTGAACATGAACCTTTGACTGCATCCCTGATTATTTCATTGAAGTAGAATACTAAGAAGAATATTAGTGGGTCAAGTATTATGGACATTTCAGAGTGTTTGAAGCACAATTTATGGGAGCTAGAGATGGGAGCTTATTGCATACAACCTTACAAAACTCTTTTTTTTTTTTTTTTGGTACTGGGGATTGAAACCAGGGACACTCCACCACTGAGCCACATCCCCAGCCCTATTTTGTATTTTATTTAGAGACAGGGTTTCACTGAGTTGCTTAGGGCCTCGCTAAGTTGCTGAGGCTGGCTTTGAACTCATGATCCTCCTGCCTCAGCCTCCCAAGTGCTGGGATTACAGGCGTACACCTCCGTGCCTGGCTCACAAAATTCTTTCTTTTGAATCCAGAAGGATGGGTGGTATCTTGGTCCTAATTATGATGAGAGAAAGTGGTGGTGGGAAGGGGGATGTAGCATCAGATTCCAGAAGTCTCTAGCCAGGTTGTCCCTGTGGTGGAGAAACTGTCACCATCGACGGTCTCTTCATTTACTTCCTTCTGGAATATATAAGGTTGAGCCAGGGTGATTGGAATCTGCCTGGGAAGGGCCTGCCCTTCAGCAGGTGCTGGATGCTCAGTCCTTTTGGCAATTGAGAGTCCCTACTCCACCAGAAGGTCAGCATATCTGGGAATGGCCATCCCAACTTCCAGAAACTGCACTAAGCACTAAACGAACTTAATTTTTAGTGTTAAGAACCAAAAATCCAGTAGGCATAGTGCTAAGGGCAGCAGGGTTCCAGGAGGCAATGACAATATTCTTAAGGAACATATAACAGGGGGGACAATTAGCATTCTGCATAGGAGCTTGTTCTGCATGTAAGACTGTGCTATTTGGACCAATATAGACAGAAATCAAGGGGATACAGGAGAGTTCAGGAAAATGTTGGAGGTCAGGAGAGCTCCATAAGTTTGTGTTCAAGAAAAGTGTGTGTGTGTGTGTGTGTGTGTGTGTGTATGTGTGTACACACCACCGTGAGGGAAGAGCCTGGAAAAGTAGACAGAGCCAAGGGATGAAGAGCCAGGCCCACAGATTGAGACTTTAAGCCCAGGCCAGGGGTCGAGTGCTCAAGGCCCTACACAGCCAGGTGGCTGTGTCAATGAAGGCTGCCCGGGCATGAGAGAACCCTTGGCAGAAATGTGGCAGACAATGACAAGGTCCTTTTGTCCCTACTCAGGCCATAGCCGACCCAGGAAACCTGGCTCAAGGATGCTCACTCTTACAATTTTTTTTTTTAAGAAGCTGAAAATCTAGATTTTTCTGAGGAAACTGCTCATGCAGAATACTTATCAGCTATTTAAAATAAGAGAATATCATGGGGTCAATATCATGTAGACCAATTCCAGTATATCCGCTGGCTGGAGTCAACCTAGGACCATTTGAGACCGCCTGCAGGGGGTGACGGTGCCACTGGAGAACCACCAAGAGAGTGACTGTGTCCCCAAGGCAGGCGTGGGAGAAATCATTTATTTGCTGGTTAGATCTGAGGGTCCTGAACTTGTACTCACTCTTCACTGCCGCTCTGTCTTTTCTTTTCAAGAACACTTTACTGAATGTATTTGAGGTTCACAACATGACGTTACGAGATGTTTTGTTGTGGCTTGGATGTAAGGTGTCCTTCCAAAGCTCCTGTGTTAACCAGGCATGCTGAGAGGGGAAGCGATGGGATTGTGAGAGCGGTGACCTAATCAGCCCATCTGGTTCGATTCACTGACTGGGGGGTAACTGTGGACTGCTGGGGCACGGCTGGAGGAGGTGGTCACTGAGGTGTGACCTGGAAGGGTGCATCTTCCCTGTGGCCCTCCCCTCTTCTTCCTGACAACTTTCCTTCACTGGGTGCTTCTGCCATGATGTCCTGCCCCACTTGGGCCCAGAGCAATGGACTTGGCCCACCATGGACTGGACCTATCATACCATGAGCCCGAATAAACTTTTCCTTCTCTAAGTTGTTAAGTTGTTCAGGTGTTTTGGTCACAGTTGAGAAGCTGACTGAAACACAGAGAGCAACGCGATCACCACAGTGAAGCAGATGCACACATCTGTCATCTCAGAGTTTATGCAATTGTATTGCATCAGGGATTGTTGGTGAGCAGGTTGATTTCAGTTGCTCTTCTCACTCTGCCTTTTCTCAGGCTGTGCTCTCCTCTGCCTTCTTACATTTCAAGAATTGAGTGAGGGCTGGAGATGTGGCTCAGTGGTAGAGCATTTGCCTACCACGTGTGAGGTCTTGGGGTCCATTCCTAGCACCACAAAACACAAAAACAAACAAAAAATTTGAGGTGTCCTTTTCTTAGGAAGCCCCATATAGGGTTCAACTCCCTTTCTTTCCCTCCCACTGTACTAGGCTCATTTGTATGGTCATGCTTAGTGGTATCATTTTATTATTATCTGCCCACAATCAGCCTCCCTGTGCAGTTGAGCTCTGTGAGGACAGAATTTGTGTCTAATGAACTAATGAATATCCGGGCCTGGGTGAGAGTATTCATTCATAGACCAACCAGACCAGTGAATGCAAAGCTTTTTTTTAAAAAAATATATTTTAATTTTTTACAAAGGCAGATCACTTTCCTAAACTTGGTCAAGCCATCTTTTAGGCAGTTTCCATCTGCGAAATGGTCATAATGATACCACGTACCATGTGGGTTGTTTGGAGGGTTAATACTTACAATGAGATAATACCTCATCTGCAAAATGCTTGACAAATGATTCCAGTTTTTTTAAAAAAATTAATACTTTTATCAATGGCATTGGTGACTATGATGTCCCTTGTACTCAGGGGGAAGTCTGAAGCCATGTGCTAGCATGCTTAGGGCATGCCTGTGACCCTGTTTTACTGATGGACAGGTAGTGGTATCAGTGGCCAGAAAGGTCAAAGCACAGATAATTTAGGCAGAACAAGGGGTCCTGATCTCTGTCCTGGATTTGCGTTGAGAAGGTTCAGTGGGAGAAAGGGATGCTCAATCAGGCACGAAGCATACCTTTTCATGGGGCCCCAGGCAAAAGGCAAATTTCGGCAGCAGGCGTCTCAAACCAATTGAGCCAGTTGCCTGAGTTTGTCTTGAGCAGAGACTTGCAAATACTTCTTGTAAAGGGCCCAACTGTGTAAACTTTTTAGTATTAATCGGCAGATGGGCTTGGTTGCAACTATTCGGTGCTGCTCTTGGATCAGGAAAGCAGCCGTCGACATTATGTAAATGAAGATGTTACTGTGTTCTGATAAAACTTTATTTACAAAATCAAGCAGGGCGCTGGATTTGGCTTAGGGACTCTAGCTTGCCAATCTGTGTTCTCAAATCTGCAGAGCGGGTGACATGAATAGAGCTGGATGAAGGCAGCTGCCTTTCTTATTATCTCAGAACACTTTAAGTTCTCCTGCAGTGTCTGGGGTGGGATGAGAGGTAGAATTCACCCTTCCTGCATTTCTGAATTGAGTACGTGTCATTGGGAATTTGCTAACTGATGCTATTTAGGGGAGTTTTAGGGCATGGCTCCAGCACCAGGATGCTGGAAGTGCCTCAGTGCAGGGGTTAAAAACCCCAGGCTCTGGAGCCAGAAAAACCTGGCTTTTACCCCCATGGCTGCTGTGTGATCTCCAGTGTGTTGGGGAACTTCTCTTTGCCTCAGTTTCCTCTTCTGCAGAATGGGGGGGGGGTAATAATACCCACCTCACAGGACTGTTAAGAACATTGAAGGAGATCACACCACAAAGCGTTAGGGCAAGGCTACTCAGCCTGGGCACCCTGGACACTGGGTGAATAATTCTTGGTCTTGGCAGTGCTGTGCTGTGTTCTGGGTTGCTTATCACTTTCCCAACCTCTGTCTGCTAAATGCTGGTAGCACCCCTTCCCCACTTTGACAACCCAAGATGTCTCTAGACTTTACCAAATGTCCCTGGGGGGTTGCAACCGCCCCCAGTGGAGGAAAATTCCATTAAAATACTGTCAGTTCTTATTAGCAGTTGTGGAGGGTTTTCAATACTGTGTCTGCTGATGCATATTATTGTATATCCAGGTCCTACAAGGATCGGGATCTCTGAAGAAAACCCTAAAGTGTGCATAATAATAATAATATTGCCAAAGTGTAATATTAGCCAACACACAGTCCTTACCATGTGCTGTTTCCCTGGCACTTCACCTCTACCAATTTACTTGATCCTACAACAGTTTCCTGGTGACATTTCTCCTGGTGACATCTCTCCCCTTGCTGCTTATGCTGGCTACTACAGTAGGGCAGAGTCCTGGACCTGGTACAGATTTGGGGCCATATTATAAAAAGATCAAGGTTTTGGGCTGTGTGAGATTTTTGCAAAGCCTTGCCCCTGTGATTTGGACGTGCCCAGTGACAATCAGATGGGCCCAGGAGGACCCTATGTGTCTTTGGTGTTTGTTCTGTTCCCTCAGTTACTCCAGGAAGGTTGTGATTTTAGAGGGCAGAGTCCAGGCACTGAAAAACCTTGACCAATAAAGTTCAATTCGGAAAAAAAAGCCCCTTAGCTTCTGGGTCAAATCACTGATCATTGTCCCCAAACAACTTTGGCGAGTGTGTCGAAAGGTCTACAACTTTCCCAAGGTCAAGCAAGGTGAGCTGCGGGGACTCTGGGCTAGGTAGCTGTGGTGGGAGTTTTTAAGGTCTGGCTTAAATTTAGTGAGGAAATTTAGACGGAAGTGTTTGCTGTTCTTTCCCTTCTGGCTGGCAGAGAGTTGTGCCCAGGTGGGATCCTAAAGGCTTCCGGCTTGGAAAGCAGTGTCCTTCTTACACCTCACCACAAGATGGCACTCCGATGCCTGCGTTGGAAACCAGGTCAGCGGGAGTGCGGGCTCCTCGGACCCCCATGCACGGAGAAAGCTGCTGCTCTCATCCATATTTGCTTTACAATCTATGCTAACAAGACCCAATCATTTCATTCCAAATGCGTAAATACTACCAAGTTTTCCAAGGATGTCGCCTGACTCCAGGACAGAGGACTGACGTTCAAGATCAAGATGAAAGCGGGGAGAGAAGCAGGCTGGAGAAGGAACAGGGAAGCTTGCTTCACGGTTCATTCACTTTACATTTGCATTTTGGTATTAACATGCTGCCCTGCAGGTTTCTATGAGACCGAGGTTCACAAGACCCCATTCTCTGGCCTCGGGCAGGTGGGTGGCTATGCTGTCGTTTGTACCAAGACCAGGGTGAGGGATGCCAGAAGCAGAGGAGCAATTGCTGAGGGCTGTGGTTTGCTTCCTGGACCTTACCTGCATCTTTCCTCCAGATTGATTATTATCCCTACATCCAGTTGCTCTTCAAGGTCAGCCCTCAAGTCCTCATAGTTTCAATAAAGGAGAACCACATCCTGACTCTGCCCAAGCCCGCATCCCCCTAGTGTAGCCTGGGGTTCTTGAGTCTCTGAACTGTAGAGAAGAGGAGGTGCCAGAGGGACTGGCTTTCCCCTGGAGCAACTATTCTTTGTACGTGTTATGGATTCAAAAAGATGAGCCCCTGAGGTGCCAGGATGCTTCTGAGGAGCCTGGAGGCTTTTGGATGAGGATTTTCTTAAAAACAACAGCAGCCAGAATAAACTAAAAGCACACAACAAGAATAGCCAAACAGCAACATCAACCAGGGCCAGGCACTGTATTTATTCCCCTTACTGAATGGGAAGTTCTGGGTGAGTCACCATCTCCTGTCATGAGCATCTCATCTCTAGCAGAACTTCACTGATTTTGTTGGATCGTAGAGACTTTTGAAATAAAGAATTTTAAAAGTCATTGCAACTCTGGCAACCATCTCAAGGCCCTCCACGATCTGCTTTTCTTGCTACTTCACTAGGTTTATCTACTCCCATCTTAAACTCCAAGGGTATCAAGTTTTTTTGGTAGAATCTTGGCTTGCAAACTCTTGCCCTCCATGATTTGAGCTCTTATTTATTCCTTCACCCCCTTATTAGTTAGGGTTCCTTTGGTTGCAACTGACAGAAACTCAATTCAACTTGGTTTAATTCAAAATAGTGTGTATATGTGATTCACTGGTATAGATAATAGATAAATTCAAGGGATCCATAGTCTGACTTCAGGAACTGTTGGATCCAGGAGCTCAATCCAGGTCCAGTAGTTTTGGACAAGTGTTATCATAATTCAACTGATGTTATCATAATTCCATTCCTTTCTCTTGCTCCATAACTTGTCTCCAAGGTGATTACCCACACATCCTCCAGTCTTCCTTTCTACTTACTTAGTAATGCCAGAGAAATGCATGTTCCATCAAGAGTTTGAAGTTGGAGGGATCGTCATTCAAGTAGCTTTGGACATGTGAACCAATGTCTGGACTAAGGAGGAGTTGTGCTGGGTAGCCTGGTCTTGGTTATGGGATCACCCTGGGCCACTGGATAGAGACAATCTAAACCACATAGAAGAGGAAGAGAAGAGAGGGCGTGGATTATGCCTTTGGTGTTACACCTAAAAAGTCATTGCTGAACTCAAGGTCACCTAGATTTTCTCCCACGTCATCTCCTAGGAGTTTCACAGTTTTGCATTTTACATTTAGGTCTATGGTCCACTGATCCATTTTGAGTTGATTTTTGTCGAGAGCATGAAGTGTGAATGGGTTCATCTCTTTGCACCTGGATGTTCCATTGTCTCAGCACCAATTGTCACAAAGGCTCCTTCCTTTCTCATTGTGTTGCTTTTGCTCCTTAGTTAAAGATCATTTGGCTCTATGTAGGTTTATTTCTGTGTTTGCTGTCCTGTTCTATTGATCTTTCTGTCTATTCTTTTGCCAATACAATACTCTTCTGATTATCGTACCTTTTAATAAGTTTAAAAATGTTTAAATTGGTTTTTCGTTTTTTTTTTTTTTTTTTAGCGGTGCTGGGGATTGAACCCAGGGCCTTGTGCTTGCGAGGCAGGCACTCTACCAACTGAGCTACATCCCCAGCCCCAATTCGTTTTCAATTGACATGTATCGCGATGTTTTGATACATCGTATATTTTTCGTATACGGATAAGTGTATCTATCTCCTTACATTTATCATTTCTTTGTGGAGAAGACATTCAACATCCTTTCTTCTGGGGCTGGGTTGTAGCTCAATGGCAGAGCGCTTGCTTAGCATGTGTGAGGTCCTGGGTTTGACCCCCAGCACTTCACTATTTTGTAACAAAAGAAAACAAACAGAAATCCTTTCTTCCAGCTTGTTTGAAGTACGCAGTACATTGCCACTATCTGCAGTCGCCCCATTAGGTAGAAGGACACTAGAACTTATATAGCCCATTCAACTTAGTACCCACTCACCAGCCTTTCCTCACCCTTCCCTCCACCCTATTCTTCCCAGCTTCTGGTAATCACTATTCTACTCTCCAAATGGTATATTTTACAGTCAAGTAGTGTCAGTTCCCCAGGTTTTTTCTTCTCTGTCAACATTGTGTTGACGATCCTGGGCCTTTGTTACGCCATATAAACTTTAAATCTTGTTGTTAAAATGCACAAAGTTACTTGCTGGAATTTTGATTGAGATTGCATTGATTTTTATAAATGAAGTCGTGAAGACTGACGTTATGACAAATCGAGTCTTCCTATTCATGAACATGGGCTATCTCTCCACTTACTTGGTTCTTCTTGGATATTTTCATCAGAGTTTTGTAATTTTCTATACATATATTTGTATATATATGGTTTTTGTCTTAGTGTTTGTTTTGGGGCATGCTAATAAAAATGGTGGTGTGTTTTAAATTTCAAATTCCACTTTTTCATTCCTGGTTTATAGAAAAGTGACTGACTTTTATTTAATAACCTTATATTCTGAAACCTTTGCTATAATCACTTACTAGTTTCAGGAGATTTTTGTCAATTCTGTACAACAGTCTAATGGAAAATCATCTCTATTCATTATCAAATTGGAGGAGACTCTTGCTGGCTTCTGGGGGATATTCTAAAGATGCCTGTAGTTAATAGCTTTCTGAGTTATTAGCAAGGAACTGGCCTTAGGATACTTTAATGCTTTGTCTGGCAGATCAGCAAAAGGGAGAGAACCCAGATCCTTTTCTTAAATTTTTAAAAATTTGTTCTTTTTAGTTATACATGACAGTAGAATGTATTTTGATATATTATACATACATGGAGTCTAACTTCCCATTCTTGTGGTTGTACATGACGTAGGGTTACACTGTTTGTGTATTCATATTTGAACATAGGAAAGTTACGTCCCATTCATTCTACTGTCTTTCCTATTCCCATTCTTTCTCCCTTCCCTTCATTCCCCTTTGTCTAATCCAATGAACTGCTATTCTCCACTCTCCCTAATTGTGTGTTAGCATCTGCTTATCAGAGAGAACATTTGACCTTTGCTTTTTGGAATTGGCTTATTTCATTTAGCATGACAGTCTCCAGTTCCATCCATTTACCAGCGCCATACTATCATTCTTCTTCTTTATGGCTGAGTAATATTCCATTGTGCATATGTACTATATTTTCTTTATCCATTAATCTGCTGAAGGGCACTTAGTTTGAAGGACCCAGAGCCTTGATGAGATTATTGAGTGGTTGAATTAACCAGTCCTGAATCCCACTTAAGCTCTGGACTATAAATGAGATAGATTTAAAAACATCTGTACTATTTAAGTGAGATGAAGTTGACATTATGGTTATTTGCTATGATTTTATTTCCTTTATATACCAGATTAAAAAACTGAAGTTGAGAGAAGTTGATAATAACAACGGCAGCAGCAACAACACTGATGCTAAGTGGGAAAGCCAAGAGTCTGACCCTTGGCTGTTGACTCTGCAGTCCATCTACAGACCCTGCATCCAGCTCTCAAGTGTTGTCTCCCACTGAACACTATGTGGAAATGTCTGGGAGTTTGGCAGAGGAGGAAGGGGAGTAGAAATAGCTTACCATTAGGAACAGGATATTGGAGAATATTGAATGAGGCTTCTTGTTTTCATAGAACACAGGATATCAACATGCCAACAGGGGCAGAATTGCTTGATTCAAATCTCCATGGAGAGAAACCATATTGTAGGTCTGATAGACTTCATAGGACCTGAATTTTGACACAAACTAAAGTTGGTGGTTTTGTATTTTTTTTTTTTTTTGGAGGGAATACCCTGCTTTTAAAAGCCTTCCTTCTCTTCTTTTCTTGTTCCATGTTTTGGTCATGATAAAATATCATTTTCCTACTTACAATCCAAAGAAAACATCCAAATCCCCTTAGTCCAGAATGAAGGACAAGCTGACAGCAGATGACAACTTGACTTTGCCCTTGTCCCGCCTCCTGGAGTGTGACTCTTTGGACCTTTGCTCAAAGATGGATTTGCCTGTCGCTTCAGATGTTGCCAAGAAACTTCATAAAAGCTGTCTCAGCAAACCTGCTGACCGAAGGACTGAGGGATACAGTCGAGGCTGAAATTTGCTGAGGGATGAGGTAGACATTTTATTCTATGAGGTAGACATTTTAAGTAATAGGCTCCAGTGCAAGCTGCAAGACCTTACATTTTTGTTTCGAAAAGTTTGAAAACTGGAGAAAGCTTGAATAGGTGTTTCTTCAAAGAAGACATACAATTAGCCAATGAGCACATGAGAAGGTGCTCAGGATCATCATTAGGGAAATGCAAGACAGAACCACAGCGAGATGGGAAATGCTGCACTTTATCTCCACTAGGCTGCTCAGATGGTTATAAGAAGAAGGAAGGAAGGAAGGAAGGAAGGAAGGA
>JAJEJO010001516.1:436850-534309 GCA_020662805.1 Glaucomys volans
AAGGGAAGGAAGGAAGGAGGGAAGGAAGGAGGGAGGGAGGGAGGAAGGAGAAAGGGAAGGAAGGAAGGAGGGAAGGAAGGAAGAAAGGAAGGAAGGAAATAAATGTTGGGAAGGAGGGGAAGAAATTGGAGCCCTCATGCACTGCTGGTGGGAATGAAAGCGTGTGCAGGTGCTGTGGAAAACAGCATGTATGTTCCTTAGAAACTTAAATACAGGTTACCACACGGGGGTGGCCAATTCCATTCCTAGGTCCACACCACAGAATTGGAAAGGGGGACTCCAATCACTACTTATATACCAATGTTCACTGCAGTACAACCACAATGGCTAAGGAAGGGAAGAACCAAGTGTTCATCAGTGTGGTATGATCGCCCGGTGGGATATTATTCAGCTATAAATAAGGATGAAGTTCTGATACAGTTCACAGCACGCGTGCACTTGAAAACTTTGTACAAAGCCAACAAAGGAACAAATGTTGTATTCTTATATATAAAATATCTAGAATAAGCACATTCATAGATATGGAGGGAAGATTAGAGATCAACATGGGCTGAGGGGAGGGGAATAAGGAGTTCTTGCTTAGCTTCTCTTTAGGGTGGTTGAAAGTGTTGGAAATAGTGGTGGATGTAATAAGTCTGAAGAAGAAATCACAGACAGAAACGGAGAATAACATGACAACCACCCACGCATTACTGGGTAGGATGAATAACTATTGATATTTTATCATGTTTACTTCGGGTATTTAAAGAAGGATGAAAACATTACTGGTGAAGGTTTGCCCTGGTAACAGAGGTGACCAGTGCCCCATGCCTAGACCCTCTGGAAGTTGTGGTGGACAGTCCCATACGAGCTCCTGCTTGACCTTGGCTTGAGGGCTGTATCCAGGGGTGAGGAGCTTGCTCAGCCTGTGTATAGGGAAATCCCAAAGGACCAGAGATGTAATGCCTGAAGACCACCCTGCATCAGTGAGAGATGGGAGCTGGAAAATCAATATCCCAGAGGCCTTGTCCCTTGCTGGATGAATCCTGAGACCTGTTCTGTGCCACGTTTCAGAGAGTGTCTAAAAGGATGGAGCCCCATTGCCCACGGGAGTGACCCTGAGATCAACACATTTGTCACTGACGTTTCCTCCGCCCTCTGCTCTTTCTCCACACCCTTGCGACATTTCCTTGCAGCTTCCACCCCAGTAAGCTACCTGCGTGTTCCCTTCCCTTGGTCCTGGTCATGCGCCATTCTGCTCTCTGTCTTTACGAACGTGCCTGTTGGAGATGTAGCTCACATGATGAGATCATGCAGGATGTGGCCTTTGGTGTCTGGCTTCTTTCCTTGGGCATGTTTTCAAGGTTCATTTTTATTTCAGCAAACATCAGTGCTTCGCTTTTTATAGCTGAACTCTAATCCCATGGCATGGAGGGGCCACCTTTTGATGATCCATTCCTCTGCTGAAGCAACGTGGGAGACAGTGAGGTCCAGGGGAAAGAACGGATGTGTTGGGTTGGCTTCTTCCAGAAGGAGACCCTGGAATAATGATTTGTGCTGTGGTTTATTTGGGAGGCGATGCCAGGAAACACTACAGAGGAAAGTGGAAATGAGTCAGGGAAGACAGGGACATTGGTAAAGTGTATATCAGCAAGACAGTTACCCATGTGGCTGCCTGCAGCTCAGGGTCCAGCGTGGAACAGGCGCCTCAGAGTCGTCCCCTGGGGTGATGTAACTGGGTGCTTATCCACCATGTTTGCCAGTCATCGTTCGAGAGCTGCTTCTAGGAGACATCAGTCCCCAGCATCTCATTCACCATGGCATGGTCGGGTAGGCTCTGGCAGCCAGAGTGAGCCCCAAGGAAGGCAGTTGTGGGTGCTGGCCGATGGGTTGGTTGAGGGGATTGTGTGTGAGGTCCTGATAGGAGCCGCAGTGGGCTCCAGAGCCTTCTTTGTCTTTGAATCTTGGCTGCTCTATTTACCAGTCGTGCCATCTGGGGCAATTCCTTAATTTCCTCCTTGTAACTACCTGCAGCAACATTCACAGAACACTTGCTCTGTGCCAAGCCCGTGCGAAGCCTCTTGGAAACTGGAACCTGCCTCATTCTCACACCCAACTGGAAATTGTCTGGGGTCTTGCTTTATAAGATGAAGAAGGGAGTCTCAGAGGGTGAGGGTGAGGGACCTTTCTCCACCCTTCTTTGTGCCCTTGATGCTGACCTTTGTGGACAGCACTGATTGGATTCCTTTGTCACCTGGCTTCTGTTGCATTTGTCTGGGGGGAGGCTCTGACAGGTGGCTGGAGTCAAAGGTTGGAAAACCTACTCCCCGGTTTTCTCCCTGCCGGACTGTGGGTCGTTAGTGCAGTGTTCTACTGAAGGCATCAGGTCTTCTAGGTTCTGCAAGAGCTTCCTCCCCCTGTCCACCTAGGCTCAGAGGTGGTAACAGCCTCTGGTTGTTTTTAGTCCCTGGATGTTTTTTTATCCTTTAGTCTTGCTCACATCTTCAAATGGTTGCTTCATTAAATTCTCTTTATTCACACCATCTTTATTTTGTGTGGCTATAACAAAATGCCAAAGGCTGGGTACTTTATAAAGAGAAGAGGTTTAGTCATGGTTCTGGGGATTCAAGAGCAGAGCACTGGCACTGGCATGTGCTCAGCTCTGGCGAGGGCCTCGTGGTAGGTGGCATCATAATGGAGGAAGCTGTGTTAGAGAGCTCACAGGAAGGGACAGGAAGTCAGACAGAGGCAGAGGCCAGGCTCATTATTTTTATAAATATATGCTGTCTTGGGAGTTAACGAACTTCCACCAGACCTCACCAACTCCTCCAGACCAAGGTTAATTCATTCATGAGGGTGGAGCCCCCGTGACCTAATTTCCTTCCACCAGGCTCCACCTCTTTAAAGTTCTGTAGTCTCAACATGCTATACTGGGGTCGAAGCTTTTAGCATGTAATTTCCAAACCACAGCAACCCCCTCTGAGTGTGCTGCTTCTTGCCAGGATCTGTACTGATCTGATCCATCACTCAACCTACATCATAGAGCTACTGTGTGTTTCTCTGATCTCCAAACTGGGCTCTTTACCTCTGTGCTGCATATCATGGTGCACTGTGCACATATTGCTTTTGCAAGTTGTTTTGTTTTGTAAGTTGTTTTAAAGCATGGTATAACTACTATGCACAAGGACATTTCATTTTAATAAAATGGAATGTTGACTTCTTGAGGTCTAAGATAATGTCTGATCTATGTGTCCGTGGAACCTAGAAAAGATAAGAGACTTTCCCAAGGTCATGCAAGGGGGAGTGGCTTTTAAAGAGCACAGTCCAGATCATTCGAATCACTTCATGCTTCCACCTTTGCTTACACTTAAGTGATTCTGGGCAGCATAGGCAGGGGCTAAAGCGAGCGGACAGACACCAGAGAGGCTTAGGAGTCAGTCTCCTGCTGCAGACCTGAGCTCCTCACATGTAGGCTGTGCAGACTTTCTTGAATCACAGCCTCTCTGAGCCACCACTGCCTCACGTGTGAGATGGGGATAGTTAGTGCGATCCTCATAGCTACATCCTGAGGATATCTGTCAAGTGCAGAGCACAGTGCCTGGTTCTTGGTAAGCGCTCAGCAGGTGATGGCATTATTATTCCAAAATCAAATACAGGTGTCTGCACACAGCGCGAGTTCATTCCTCACTCCTGCTTCATGAGCAGTATCATTCTGAAGCTGTTCATGGGGAACCCGGTCACAGTGTGCTACAGTGAGGTGTGTGGCTCTGGTGTCTTACTCTCTGTGCATCAGGTACCTGGTAGGAAGGGTGGCAGAACATGCCACTCCAAGGTAGGCTGCTTTGGCTCACGGATCATTTTGAGCTAAAGGCACTTCAAAACCAGCAGATGCAAAGAGGACATTCAGAATTCTTTTCTTCCTGAAAACAGGCGCTCTTTCCCATATGGAAGATGCCCTCCCTGTACCAGGAAGAAGGGACCCTCCTTCAATGGGGCGTCATAGCTGAGAGGGTTCTGTGCAGACTGGCCTTGGTAAGGCAGCTCTTGTCTTCCCTTAGACCCCCACATAGTCTAGTCTCTTTCCCTGGAAGGTTTTGCCACTTCCTTGGGTCTTCATTTCCTCAGGAGGGGTTCCATGGTATGTAAAGCTCTTATAACTTTTTATGCTTTTCTCTTACTAATCTGTCCTATGTCAATTTCACTCTCAGGTCCAGGTGAGAATTACCAAGGTGTAAAATTTTGCCTCCCCTGTGTGTTCTGCACATATTGGTCCCATTCAAAGAACGAGTACGTGAAAGTGAGGTGTTGCATGTAGTGGTCATCAGTGTTGTTCACAGAATGTTTCCACAATGGCGTCATGCTTCCTGCACCCTTGAAGTCAAGCTTGGCCTGCCTTGGCCAATGGGAAGCAAGAAAAGGGAAGGGTGTCTGGGCAGACTTTACCAGCCAGAGCTGGAACGACCACAACCCTTCCCACACTGTGGCAATCGTGCCCAGGTTTCGGAGGTTGTTTGTTACTGCACCCAGTCCATCCTAATACATACTACAGATGGTGCTGTACCTATGATGACTTGACTTAATGATTTTTTGATTTATGATGGTGCAAAAGCCATTTGCATTCATTAGAAATCATTCTTTAAATTTTGAATTTTGATCTTTCCCTGGGCTAGCCTATGTGGTATGAGCCTCTCCATGAGCAAGAAGGTGTAGCTCCCGATCATGAGGGGCGATGGCTGATACGCTACAGTGTGCCCTCTGGCTAAGCTCTATAGGGGAGGGTATTAAAACACGATAAGTTTGCAGTGTACTATGGGTTTATGGAGATATAACTCCATTGTATTTTGAGGAGCATCTTACAGCTTAATAGAAGTTTTGGGGTATTATTAAAATTTCATAAAAACCTAAATATACTCAGCTGAATGAAGAGTCTCATAAATGTTGGCCTCTTCAAGGCCATTGAGACTCTACACTACCTGATTGCTATCGTCACTTGAAAGATTCTTTTATCAGCACAAGAACCCATTGCACTTTTGTTTGCAAGTTTGCAAAGCTAGCAAATCTTTATCCTTTGCAGAACTTTTCTGTCAAAAGACAGAGTCATGACTAGAAAGTCAGGTAAGGTTCAGCAGATTGGGAGAGTCTTTAGTTAAAAACCAGATGAGACTCTAAAGCAATGAGATTTATTGTGTGTTTTTTTTCCCATAATCCGGCCTGTAATTAATAATACTGGTTTTCTGTTGTTAAATATTTCTCATGTGTGGGGGTGAAACTGAGCACAGCAGCCTGGAGAGGGGGCTTTAGAACCCCCATTGCACACAGTTCTTCTCTCAGGGCCCTCACCACCCAGCGTGGGGGCATTTATCCCCACACAGAGCTCAGTGAGGGTTTGGTTTGACCTTGACCTAGAAAGGCAGTGTATAAGGTGGTTAGTGCTCAGTCTTCGCCCTCCTCCATTTCTTCATCTGTAAAGCGGAATAATGACCGCCTCCCGGCCAGGTTACCACCAGGACCCGATGGGTCATTTTTCATGAATGCTTTAGATACAATTAACTGTTGACCTATCAGCAAAAATTGCTTCCACCGATTTGAACATTCACTACATAATGAGGCAACTAAAAGCATGAGCTTAGAAACCAGAGAGCATGCACTCAAATCCCATCTGCATTTCCTGTGTGGCCTCGACTTCTCTGTTCCATTCTCTCAGCTGGAAAATGGAGACGTTAGTTGTATCTACTTCATGATCTTGTTAGGATTAACGAACATATGTATGGCATCTTGATCTGTACTTGACAGCAGCATCGACATTCCCCGACGTTACTATCTCTCAACCCTTACATTAGGCAACTCGGGATGTTAGCCCATTTTATGGAAAAGAAGAGTGAGGTAAGACATGGATCCGGGATATGACCTCAGATCCAGCTTACTTGAATGCCTGTTTTATTTCTATTATATCAAACTGCAAAGTAGTTTTTCCATTTATAGCTTCTTCCAGATCTTCTGGATATTCCAACTTTCCTCCTGTCTGATCCTGTTGTGTTCTTTGGGCTCCAAATGTCAGTCCAGAGCCTCTGCTTCATTTTTCCTTTTTATCCATGTAGTAGACAACAAGATGGATCCCCTTGCTCTGCTAATCAGGGTTGGAGGTATTTTTTATTGAGAACTGGGACTTGAATTTCTACCAGTGTATCTGCTGCAAATTGATCTCTCTCCTTCCATTTATCATTCTTGGAATTGCTTTGGAAAAGGCCTTTGAAGGAAAACAAAACAACGAGGGCTGGAAATCTAATTAGCACTGGCCCTGGGCGAAAGCTCCACCCGACTGGCTACTTAAGCTGGTTATTTGTGGGCTAGGAATCCAGGGACTGCTCCCTGGGTGGACTCTGGTGAAAGCAGGTGTGCCCAGAGAGAGCTTTGCGTGGAGGCCTTACCTGGAGGGGGCTCTGGGGGCTGGAGTGGATGGGCTGCAGCAGTCCGGACCACTAAGCACTTTAAAGCAGAGCATTTCCAGCACAGTTGAAGGTAAGAAAAAAGGCTTATGCTGCAAAAGCGGGAGGCAGAGCTCAGTCATGAAAACACACAGCGCTGCAGACTTTCAGGAGAGCTCTGGAACTGCGGCTCTTGAAGAGCATTCCCATAAAATGTTTGTTTAAACAGCAGCCAGGCTGGGCCCTTGTGGTTTTATTTACTGGTCATTAGCTACTTGAAGGAGAACATGGGGAACAATAAGCCGAGAGGCTTCAATTAAAAGTTAGAAATTCCTGCACTGAATATGAAGAAATAGACATAAGGAAGTTTGTAAACCTCTAAGGCAACTTAATAGGGGGGAAAAAAAACCCACTTTAACCCAAATTCTTCTTATAAGCAACCATCTCCAAAGCCTGGCAGACACTGTTCCCTCTGCTTGGTCGCCTGTGCAGCCACATCTCTGTCTGCCTGATTCTGTTCAATCTTGGGGTTCTGTTTCATTGGCCCTTCTGTTCATGAAGCATGTTCTGACCTCTCGTATTAGGAAATTATATAAATTGCATGGCGGACCCGGTTCAACAACAGTTAAAGTGAGACTTTTCTCCCACTCTGATGCAGTGCCACGTAAGTTGTGTAGCCTGGTCCTCCTTGCTGCCAAGGCACCTGGAACATGTGGCCTCCAAGCTCTCTGAAGAGAGAAGGAAGATGAAGGATGGTAGCTTTTAATGACCTCAGCCTGGAAGTGACAGGTGTTACTTCCTCTCGCAGTGTATTGGCCAGAACTAGTCACATGGTCCCATCCTAACTGCAGAGGAATCTGGGAAATAAATGGGAGAATGTAGGATAATTGGTGAGAATTAACAGTCTCCATTATCCTTCCAAGCCTAGGAGGATGTCCTTCCTATGTATTTTCAAATCACCCAATAATAATGCTTCTAATTTGTTTTTTGGCAATTGCCTATTTATTTGTCCACCCAAATCGCAAACCTGTAAATTCTTCGAGAGGACTAGAACATTTCCTTTATTGAACCCCGTGTGCATCCAATCCAAAACAGTACCTTCAACAACACTAAACAGTTATTAAATACATGAAAAAATTAAAGAAATGAATGGCCCTTACAGGGACATAGCCATTAAAATATGAAGGCCTAATTGTTTTGATGTAAACCTCTCTCCTAGGAGATGGAAGGTTTTGTCTCTGAATCAGATGGCCTTCAATATCCTAGATGTCGTTTAAGTTCTTTGATCTGAGAATCTTCAGACAGGAGCATTTGAAATCTCCCCTCCTCTAAACTGGCATGAATAGTATATTTAAGACTAGGCTCTGTTGAAAGCTTCTTGATTTTGTTTTAGATTGCCTGTTAATCATGACTGGTTTTATGTTCTCTTATCATACATACACAAATTAGGAGGAATGAGCTCACAACTCTGGCCATAATGATCTACATCATTGTATTATTATATTAGGCAGGTTATTCAGAGACATAAAACCAGGTGTGTGTGTCTGTGTGTGTGTGTGTGTGTGTGTGTGTGTGTTATTGATTCGTGTGATTATGGAGGCAGGAGATCCCACAATCTGCTGTCTGCAAGCTGGAGACCTGGGAGAGCTGGTGGGAGAGATGTGTGATGACTTCTGATGTGTAGGCTTGTCTCTGCTCAGCCCCAGGTGACTCCATCAAACACTAGTCTAGGTGCTGCTGTGAAGGTATTTTGTGGCTACAATTAAAGTCCAGAATTGGTTGGCTTCCTGAAAAGAAGAGCATGCTTGGTAGTCTAGGTGAGGTTGGTTCAATCAGCAAAGGCTTGAAGAGCAGAACCTCAGCTGGTGAAGAAAGTCTGCCTGGGGGCCACAACTTCAGCCCAAGGGTTTGTGCCTGCAAATGTGGGACTGATCTGCCAGCTCTTGTGATCACGTAAGCCAATTCCTTGCAATGGATTTCAATACCTATGTGCTACGGACCCTGCTTCTGTGTTTGCTGACACAGTGGGTTTGGAATATATTTCAAAGGCAAGGCCGAGGCTTTGTCAGGGCTCTGGCTGAAGAGGCGGGGGAAAGCAGTTGATCAGGGATCACCTTCATGTTCCTTTGGTTCCCACAATTACCCTTCACACGTGCCTCTACCCAGGGAAGAGCAGAGGTTTTGCCAAAGTCAAGGTTGGATGATCACCTGGGACCTTTCTCAATGATTTCACCCTATATCTTTGACACTGTCCTCCAGAACAGGGCTCATCATGTCTTAAGATCCTGCTTATGGATCATTTCTTAAAGTCCTTGCACATTTCCCTGGCCGTGCTAATTTAGTGGCATTTCAGGGCACATCTCTGGCAACTGTGGGCAGAACTTCATGAAGTGCAAATGAGCATTTTTAGTGCCAATGGTTCCAACCCCCCGAATATCTTTAAATAATGTCTTTATGTCTTTTCCTGTGGTTCATCATCTTCTTGTTGTGGTTAGAGGGCTAGGGATGGGGGGTAATATCCTTTTGGAAGACCCCAGGCTAGAGGAGACTGAGAGAGAAAAGGATGGTTTTTAATCAGAATTTCCACGTGGATGGCAGGACAGCAGATAGAGTCTGGGGCCTCTTCACAGGGGTCTGGCACGGTGAGGCGCAGCCACAACGCTGATGGGGAGAGGAGCATTCCCTCTGGTGGATGGTTCATGGGGCGATGGCTTAGCTGAACACAGATCCTCCTGGAAGTTTCTGGATGTGTTTGAAAATGTCTGCTTTGTATGGGCAAAGAGGCATCCAGGGAGTGAAAAATTGGGGCAAATGTCCCCACTGGGACCCAGAAGGGGGTCCTCAGTTTCAGAGTCCTTTGAGCAGAGAGAGTGACTATAGGCTGCACGCACAAAAAGTTTAAAAAAAGAAGCCAAGCTCATTTATAGTCAGTCAGCTCATGACCCGTCTCTTTCTCAGCACAAAGGCAAAAGGGGGGGTGGTGGTTTCCCTGTGGCTTCTTGCCCCTGTTCAAGGCTTTCCTTGAAAGTCACAGAAATAGGAAAGAGCCCCCTCACTGCAAAAATTATAAATTATACGTGCTCATTATAAAATAAAAATTCACACAGTGTGTATATATATATGAAAGAGAAAAACCTTCCACACTCCCACTATCCAGAGATAATTGCTTTTAACATTCTTATAAATATTCTTCTGGATATTTCTAAGCATACATCCTCTCTCTCTCTCTCTCTCACTCACTCTCTCTCTTTTTCTCTCTCACGCACATGTGCACACACACATGGACACATTCTTTCACACTCACACGTGCACACACACACTCACATGCACGCTCACACCCACACACTCAGATACACTCACATGCCTCTATGTAAACGAGATTGCATTGTGACTTCCTGTAACCTGCTTTTTTACTCCACATTATACCATGGACCTCTTTCTGGGTCAACAAATTTAGAAATATCTCATCAATTTTAATGGCTGCTTAAAATTCCACTGTGTGGTTAAAATGTGTAAGATTTAACCAGTTCCCCATTGGTGGACATCTAGGTTGATGTGGATGTTTATTGTAGAGAATGTTGCTAGGAAAATCCTTGTGGTTACATCTCGATCCACATATATCATTTATTGCTCATTTAAACATCTTTTAAAAACACGTCTTTTGTTTTAAAAAAAATTTGCTGTATATAATGGTCTTTTTCGGGATCTGAGATGAGGAAATAACATGGCATTTCTGAGACTCCTGAATCCCCAGGGAGAGTTCTCAGTAAGGAAATGAGACCCAGAGCTAGGCTGAAGCCAGGGCTGCCCAGAATATCTGATCATGACGATTATGAAGAGCACATGCTGCAAGTTCATGTTCCCGGGAGCTCTGTGGCCTATTGTGTTAGTGTCCTCAGGGGACTAGACAGGGGCACCAGGCATAGATGGGGACACAGAGGCAGAGGGAAGCAGGAGGAAGCTCTGGGCAGTCACAGAAATCACTGGCTGATTGACATAACTCAGCTTTGATCTGAATCGAATGTTTCAAAGGAGCACAGGGACCCTAGAAATTATAATCCGGTGAGCTAAGTCTTAGGTGCCAGCACAGGATCTGTTGGAAGCATTAAACAAAGCCCATTCACCTTTGGAGACTGAGGAAGGCCTCCTGGAGGAAGTCAGCTCCAAGTAAATGCTTTGAGGTGGAACTGGTCAGGCGATGGGCACTTGGGGAGGTCTCAGGGGAGCTCCTGGGGAGACACCAATGCTGGAGAGGAGGATAATGGCTTTTGCCCTCACTGACTGGGCCTCAAATCTAGACAATCAAAGGGGTAACTTCCAAATACGGTGCTAGATGTGATAGCAGTGAGGACATGTCCCAGCCTGGGGACGTGCTTGGGCTCTGATAAATCATGAAAATTGACCTTCTCGTGAAGGCACCTTATTTCTCTCATCTTTGGGGAACAAGAGGATGTTTTCCTGTAAATCTGAAAACAATAAACTGATATTTGCTTCAGTGCCCAATATTATAGCCTTTTAAAACAATTAAAAATCTTAATTTATAAATAAAAATTATACATATTCAAGGTGTAAAATATGATTATTTAATATAGTCATACATTATTTAATGATCAACACTAATTAATATATCATCACTAAATCTAATGTCCATCAAATGAAACTGATAAAGTGTCAGTTTGACCCCAAAGAAATGGAGATCTATGAATTGCCTGAAAAAGAATCCAAAATAGCCGTCATAAGAAAGTGTTTCAGTCAGCTATTTTGCTGCTGTGACTAAATGAACCAACCAGCACAACTGTAAAGGAGGAAGGGTTTATCTGAGGGTTCACAGTTTCAGAGGTCTTAGTCCATAGAAGGCCAGGTCCATTCCTTGGGGCTTGAGGTGAGGCAGAGCATCATGGCAGAAGAGTATGGCAGAGGGAAGCAGCTTGCATCATCAGGAAGAAGAGAAAGAGAGAGAGAGAGAGAGAGAGAGAGAGAGAGAGAGAGAGAGAGAGAGAAAGAAATACACAAAAGATATACCCCAAAGTCACACCTCAATTCCAATCTCCAGCCACACCCTACCACTTCAGTTACCACTCAGCACTCAGGAGTCAGTTAATCCCTATCAGGGGATTAAATCACTGATCGGGTTAAGACTTTTACAACCTAGCGATTTCTCCTCTGAACTTTCTTGCATTGTTTTAAATGTGAGCTTTTGGAGAACACATCATATTCAAACCATAACAGAAAGCTTCTTGAGATGCAAGAAAACACAGATGGACAGCAAAATGAAATCAGGAAAACAATGCATGAAAAAAAAAATCCTAACATAAATCCTGGAGTTGAGGAAGACTATAGCCCAACTGAAACATTCAAGGGAGCACTTTAACAGCAGACCTGGTCATGCAGAAGAAAGAATTAGTGAACTTGAAGATGGTTCATTTGAAACTAGCCAGTCAGATGGAGGGAAAAAAGAAGAAAGAAGAATGAAAAAGAGTGAAGGAAGCATAACTACTTATGGGACACCATCAAGTGTATGAACAAACAAACACTATTGCATTTTTTTTGTGTGTATTCAAGGTAGTAATTGAAGTAATTTATAGGACAGGAGCTAGAACTCAGGCTCATAAATGAAGCCAGGATTGCTTTGTGATGATTTCTGGACTTAAATGAGAACAGGAAACTGAGAACAGCTGAGGTTTTGAGAAGGAAACTGGGAGAAGAGGTCATTTTCAGGAACTTAGAGTTGGTTCACATGAAGTCTATAATGTAAAAGTTCTGGGATTTCAAAAATTCCTGATCCAGCCTGTAGTAGTTTCTGCAGTTTCTATGTCCAGCTTCGAAGCAGAGGCTTGAATGGAAATGAGTGCTTATGTAAGTATCATGGTGTGTGCCATGATTTTCAGAGTGTTTTATAAACCAGGTTTTTTTAGGACCATCTGAAGGTTTCTATCTGGAGCATCCTGAAGTCTCACCTTAGACCCATGGAGGTGGACATTCTTGCCTGTTTGTCTAGCTTCCATCTCAGTTCCCACTCCCATTCTTCCTTCCTTCCTTCCTTCCTTCCTTCCTTCCTTCCTTCCTTCCTTCCTTTCTTCCTTCCTTCCTTCCTGTTTCCCTCCCTCCCTCCCTCCCTCTTTCCTTTCCCTTTCTTTTTTGAGATGGGGTCTCACTATGTTGTTGAGGCTGATCTCGAGCTCATGGACTCTGGAAACCTCCTGCCTCAGTCTCCTGAGTGGCTGGGATTGTGGGTGTGTGCCGCAGGCCTGACTGCCCTCTTCTTTCCTAACAGAATCATGCTTTTGTGGTCAGGAGTCCATCTAGCCTACGTAATATCATAAAACCCCAGGAAACCTAATCTTAGGTCATGGCCTGCCTGTCTTCAAGGAATTCTATTTTCCTGACGATGATGACTTCAAGAATAGGTGTTTGACTCAATTTAGTTCAGGGAGAGGTAAACAGCAGCCCGTTGAAAGCTCCAGAAAAAGTTTCCTCTTTCCTAATAAAATAGCATGTGAATAGAACTCCTCCTCCTCCTCCCCTGGATGCTGCTGAGGCAGACTGCTTTACCTAGACGTGCTGCTGCAGCTTCCAAAACCCACCTGAAGACGAAGCCAACCCTGAAGAGAGCAGAGAAGAGACTGAAAGAGCCTGGGTTCTGGTGACATCACTGAGTGGCTGAACCACTTTGCACTGTCCTTTCTTCTCCATGGACTCCTGTTATGTGAGGTAATAAACTCTTATTGCCATTTGAGTTTCCATGACTTACAGCTCAAGTGCCATAATCAATATGCACCCACAGAAGGAGAATTTCTGCTAAGGAACCCAACTCATGTGCTTCTGGAGAACACTTGAATGTGGAAACCACTGGAGAGATGGTGGGGACCCTGAGCTGGCTCCCACAGCTCCAGGCTCTGGTCCTAGCTCTGCCAATAAGCCTAGAGATTCTCTCTCCCTTTGTAGATCATGTGGTTCCAGGTGGGTATGGTGGAACTGTGATAGAAAATCCCAAAGGAAAAGATGTTACTAAATATTTAGACATCAGTTTTGTAGAGCAGTTATTTCTATTATAAACAAAAGCTAGCTGTAGACTTCTCTGTTTTCTAGAGGAATGGCATAATTAATCTCAGGGATTCAGAGGTTCTACTGTGTAGAAAAATATCTTGATGGGTATTTTGAATCCAGTCTGGGGCTCAACCTCCATTGCCCTGCAGAGGCTGGTTGAGTGATGTCAAAGTAAAAGGGGCTTCTTTGTACTGTGTAGTAAGGGGCAATAGAATCTAGCTTTTCTAGCAGTCCATGGAAAAGAGGGAGAGGGGTTTAGGGTAAGAGAAGTGATGGGGGATAAGAAGATAACCCAGGGCAAGGGAGGCCTAAGAAGGTGGGTGGTGATGGACCAGGGCCTCAGGAGGATGTGGCCAGGAAGGAATCTCCCAGGAAACGTGTTGGTGGTCTGTGATACGCAGACCGTGACATGTAATGCCCAACTCTGATTTGTCACCTGGTCCTTTCTGTGCTGTGTGGAAACCCCTCTATCACTCCAAACCTTCTGGGAACATCTGCAACTCATTTCCTGTTCTTGTGCTTTGGGTGCTTTGGGGGAATAATGAAAGAACTGAGGATGAATTCAGTGTGATCTGAAGATGAGGAGAAAGATTGTAGCCATCCCCTGAGGAGACTTTTCAGAGAGGAGTTGGCCAGGCCTACAGAAGCAGAGCAAACACACAAGAAATGAGCAGAGGTTAATTTAATTTAGTCCTTACTCCTGGGAAGCCTCAGAACAAGCGAGGAGAAGCCTTCCTCCGGGAGATGGGCTACCCTGGGGTTGAGGACCAGGAGCCTGCACTCCAGTGTGTCTGCCTCTCAGTGTGTCATGGGTAGTTAGACACAGCATCCGTTCAGTGACCTAGTGAAGCTGTTACCCATTAGGTCCACTCTCAGATGTGAGGTCCAAGGCTCAGGGCAGTTCTCTAAACTTCATGATGCCCTCATAGCCATTTCCTGATTGGGTGCTCTTCCCCTTGCACCAGACTGCAGCTTGGTCCCCCAGTGCTCCACAGGGAAGGGGTGACACTTGAAGCTCAGATCAGTTTTTACCTTAAAAATTTTCTTTCCAGTAGGACATGATGTACCAGGTACAAGGAACATGGGTAACTAGTAGACCTTTAGTGACATGGCGGTCAGGTGTGGGGCAGGGGTAGCATTCCACAGCCCGGTGACTGGGTCTTAGTCTTTTAGTGGGCCTTGGCCTCTGGACTGGGAACTTCATAAGTGCTTCTCAATTTCCCTTTCCTCCCTAGGTGGGACAGGATGGCCCAAGCTTTCTGGATTGATCCATTCTTCAGATTAATTAGGCTCTGATAAAACCCAAGGCTAGGCTCTGGTTAGTGTTCCCCCTTAAGGCAGGTATTGCTAAGAAGAACAGAATACTCTGGCATATTTCAAAATGGTTCCGGTCTCCCTCCCCTGCCAGAAGCATGAGGGATTTTCTCTAATATTTATGTATTTCTCTAATATTTACTGTGAGAGTCAAACTCTTGGAAATAAAATTCACAACAGCATGGTGTGTGAGTAACTGGGTCTCCTGGAAGTTTTAATTCTCAGACTTGTCCACATGGAGCCTCTAGCAGTTTATTAATTACAGGTCAGATTCCCACCTTGGCTGGGTTCTGGGATGGTTTCCACGGGTGAGTCTCTGCTCCAGGAAGCCAGGTCTCCTTGGGTTTGCCTGCCTGTCTCTCCCATCTTGGGGGCAGCAGTTGCCCTCGGGCCTCACTTTCTCATGGATCCAAGAAGAGTTGTTGACTTTTCAATCTGCTCAGCTTTTCACTGGTTAGGATGAGGGGGAAGCTTCCAAGGTCCTTCCCTGCAGATCTGCGCACTGGGTAGTTTGGATCAGGGATATTAAAGAGGAAAGGATCTTCAGCAAACAGGGCGGCTGCTGATTTAACAGGTCTCTTTTTGAAGGCATCTGTCTGGGCCCTTGTCACTACCAAACTCCTGCCTGATGTTTTCAGGTCAGTGAGGAGCCTAGAGGCTGCTGGAGTATGACATCAGCGTCCACTTCTGGGGACTGTGGCCAGCTTTACCAGGCACAGTGCTTTGCCTCTGGTGGTGAGGATGGAGTGGCACAGTCCTCCTGCACAGTCCTCCCTGGCCCTCCGCAGGATCTATAAACAACCTTGTGGAGCAGTAGTGAAGATACTGTCCAAGAAGCCAGTCCACACCACAGGGACAGCCACCCACCAAGGAGCCCACAGCAGGCTGCACCCCTCGGGGTCAAATGCTTGTGTGAATGAAGCCACTCTCCTGCAGTCGTGCTCAGCTGCCCATCTCCTCCTAGTCCCGTTGCCCCATCCAGCAATGGCTTTCCTATGAACCTCCCCTCCACATGGACAGCTCTTCCCCCTGCCTGGCTTGAGTTCAGGCCTTATCGCCTCTCCTTAGGATTATTACCGCAGCCCTTCATTCGGCTCCCAGCTCCTTATTCCTAAATTCTTTGCATTCTGTAGGTTGTGTGTTGTGTGTGTGTGTGTGTGTGTGTGTGTGTGTGTGTGTGTGTGTAGCTGGGGATGGAACCCAGGGCCTCATGCATGCTAGGCAAGTGCTCTACCATTAGCTACACCCCCGGGACCTCTGTGTTCTTTAGCCATTATAATTCTTTAATTGCTTCTTAGAGATTCTCTCGGCTCTAGTGTCAGGAAGAGAACCCTTTGGCTTTAACTAAAATTTACAGGCCCTCCTATCTCTTCATTCCCATTGTGCTCTTTCCTCTTACAAATTTTACCTTCATGAGATGAGAGCTTTTCAAGATCAGCCTCCACTAGATTCCAGGGGCAATTAGATAAGCGATAATGGACAGCAACCTTCTGGCAAATTTTAATTATTTTTTTATAGCTCAGAATTAATTCTCACGAATGTGAACCCAGATGCTGGTTTCCATTTGAGGCTTTTTTCTCAACACCTTGTCTATGCTGGGCTCTAGAATAATTTCTGCAGAGAGGTGAGTCAGTCGCTCTTTCTCAGAGAGACTGGAAGCACTTGAGCTAATCCTGCCTTCTGAGTTGGTAAAGCACATTTGGGATTCTCTAATTCTTGAAAATATCCAACCAGGGTGCCTGAAACCACCACATTTTTGCCATTTTCTCTAGTAATAATGCTCAGGTTCTGGCTCTGTGGCTGCTATAGCTTAATGGGAAAGACATTTAAGAAACTCTTTCTGATGAAGTCTAAAGGAAATTAGATTTCCAGCTTGTCAGCTAGTCCTATATTTCACTTCTAACAATTTTCTTTGACTCTGTTTTAGAACAAAAAGATAAGCTTTATTTTAAATTCTAATACAGCAACCTTTAAATCAAGTTTTATTAAAGTTTAGGATAGTGTGATATAGGAAAGTGTAATAGAAAATCAAAGGTTCAGGGTTCTGGTTTTTATTTGGGTATGTTCTATGACCTTGGACCACACATTTAATTTCAAAGGACCAGATTTTCTGATCTATTAAAAGGGAGTATGATTCTAGATGAGAATCATTAAATAGGTTCAACTCAATGGTCTCTGAAGTTCTCTCTTGAGAACTCTGAGGTTGAGCTGTGGTTGATTAGTGATGTCTGCCATGTCTGCCGGATGGGAGACAGCAGCACAGATGCCTGGCATTTTCCATCCTTTCTGTATGACCTTTGAGTCATTCTCCCAGCACATGAAAAGTCATGCTTCTATTCCTACAAAACAAGGAACCACCTAAGCACCCTGTTAAGCTATCTACAATGTTTTGCCTACCAATTTAATCCTAAAACAAACACTAAGAAGCTCTGAATGATGCTTAGGATGAGACTAAAGCTTCCCTTGAGGAGAGTGTGGATGCAGAACCTAGGGAGGACCTCAGAGGTCACAGATTGTCTCAAGAGGACACTGAGATCCTGAGAGGTGGAGCAACCCCTCCAAGACCCTGTAGCTCACAAATGGCAGGACTGGGGCTCCTGACTGCAAGGACAGCAGGCTCTTTCCAGTTAAACCGCCCAGCACCTTCCAATTCACTCCCAAACATCTAGAATCCAGGACAAATTTTGTCAAAAATGTTGGGCACAAATATGATGGACTGTATTATTTTTTTAACTTAGAAAGGTGAGTGTTCTTACCATTTTGTAAATTGGCTAAAAAAGTTGGGGGCTTTTGCAGCTTCGGGGAGGTTTAGGCCAGGAAAACCTGGAGCCAGGGAAGTCTACTACTGCCACAAAGTGTTGCTTGGGACATCAGCCAACAGTTCAAGGGCTAAACCTGGCCATGCAGACCTTCCTGGGGTCTGCAGAGTCATCTTCTGTTGATGATCTTGGGGCCATACATGGCTAAAGACATCACAATTGGTGTTCAAAGCTTTTGGTCCCATACACACCTACAGTGGGGATGAGTGGCATAAGTGAAATGGGCATTTGTCCCTTAGAGGTATGTGACCACTATCTCTCATCTTTTTCCTAAGGATTCATGCACTGGGGATAAAACAGTGCATGAATCCCTTTTAAAATCCCCAGAATCAAAGGACATCAATACTCTTCTTTTTCCAACTTTAGACTGTTTTTCCTCCTCTTTTTAATCAATACTCTGTTTTTTCCAACATTGGACCTTCTAGGTCAGTAGTTCTCAGTAGGCCACACCCACACCAGGGGACATTGAGCCACATCTAAAGGTGCTTTGGTTGTTATAAGGTGGGCAGGGGAGGGCTATATAGCAGGGAGAGGCCAGAGACAGCGTGAAACATCCTGTAACACATAAGACAACTTCTCAGCAAAGACTGATCCATTTCAATGCCAATTGTGCTGGCACCCGGG
This sequence comes from Glaucomys volans, assembly GCA_020662805.1. Taxonomy (NCBI): domain Eukaryota; kingdom Metazoa; phylum Chordata; class Mammalia; order Rodentia; family Sciuridae; genus Glaucomys; species Glaucomys volans. The sequence goes on from JAJEJO010001516.1 coordinate 455,059, forward strand.
AACCCTTCTTTAGAGGTTTTCATGTGACATTAATGCTTCAGTTGTGACTTACCTTCACAAGGATAACCAGGGTAGCTTTCTGAGCCTTTGAGCAGAGAGAGAGAGAGGGAGACAACTTCAATCTTCATCAGGGTCCAGTAGTCTTACCAGGAGCCTCTTTGTCTTGGGAACACAGTTCATTGCATCTATTAAGGTGATGGATGGGAAAGAGCTTATGGGTAGAGAATAAAAACAAATAGGAAATTCAGAATGAGATACAAGGAAGATATCAGTGAGAAGACTCAAATTTAATATTTGAAAAATTGTAGTTCTCAAATGTAATATTTGAAATCCTAGTTCTAGGCCCAAATATTGTCAGCTTTGTAGGGTGAAATCAAACCCTTGGGGCAGAATGGTGCTCGGGCATTGAATCAATCTGGACTTTTTAGGATGTCATCAGCCTTCCTCGGGCATGCTCCTGGGATTCTGATTCTGGATCATCCTGCCTCAGGTGTGAGGTTCCTGTTGTCCTCATGTCCTCTTAATCTACCATTCCACCCAGCAACCTCTCTTCTTTCCTATCCTTCTTCTTGTAATTTTCTCAAGGGCTGTTTAGTCCTTCACTAAAGGACATTACAGTAAACATCTTTACACATTTACAAATATTGACTTTTTCCCCCCCTTGGGCCAAACTCCCAGGAAGATCAATGTAAATGCATCTTTTTTTTATTCTAGATTATTTCTGTTCGTATATATCGTGCCGAGTCAGCGAATGAGTGCTTATTTCCTCACATGCTCATCAGCAGTTGATTTTCGTAAATTATTTTGCTTCTGGTTTACATATACCTAACATTTTAATTTATGTCAGTTGAACTTTTTAATGTCTGCATTTGCATTTATATTTTGAAGGGAAAAAATGTTCCCATAGTTGATCATTGTGCCAACTTTTGGGGTGTACCATGGCTTTACAGTGTTCCCTACTTTTATAGACGAGTGCTTTGGGATGTCAGTGACTTTTATCACAGCACATTTTCTGGCCCTGGATAATTTCAGGGGCTTAGGATAAGGACTGTATGTCTTCCAACACATTAACTATCAAGGGCTCTCACTGAGCAATTGGCAGAAAAAGAAAGTCAAACAAATCTCAGGGATTTTTTTTCTTTTTGCCATTAAGCCACATTTGTTCATTGCTGAAGGATAGCAAAGTCCCCATTGCTTAGTAAATGTGCCTAAATAGACTCCATGCTAACTTTTTCTTTTCTGGGGAAATACAAATTATTGCTGGGTTTGGTGTCTGGCCCTGACTGCCAATTGCAATGTGGATACCATTGGGAAAGGACTTCTCAGGGGCTGTATTATCTACTGCTGCATAACAGATCACATACTTGGTGGGCCTAGAATATCACATATTCACTGGAATGTTGCAGGGTTTCAGTGGGCTTTCCTCTTAGGGTTTCAAAGGACCCAAATCAAAGTGTTGGCCAGGTCTGCAGTCTTACCTGAAGCTCAACTGGGGCTGGGTTGCTTCTGAGCTCACTTAGGCTGTGGGTAGGATCATTTCCTCCCAGTTACAGGACATCAGGACTAAGGTTTTTTTTTTTCCCCCCTGGCCATAGACTAGAGGATGTTCTCAGCCCCTAGAAACTTTCCACAGGTCCCACAGTTCCTGGCCAACATGATTTTTTACTTCATCAAGCCAGCAGAGCAGAGCAGATCTCTGTAAGTATGGTAAGAAACTCAACTTGGCACATGCGATCTTGCACGTATTATCACAAACACCCCATGGCTTTGCTGTATTCTGCATGGCTAGGAGCACCTGTGGTGAGTTTGAGGATTTGGAAGCCAATCAAGGAAAAAGACAAAACTACAAGAAGACAGAAGATTTATTTGGGTGGCGCTTTGACAAGTTTCATGAGGGGGACATCTCACAGTAGGAGACCTTCCAGATACGGTAGCACGGGGCAGAGATTACAAGGGAACCAGGATGGGGGGGTCTCCTGAGGGAGAGTTGGAGGTATAAAAATTTGAGTTTGGCCCTGGTGGGCTTTGAGCTAGCGATCCTGGTTGGCTGGGAGGAACTGAACTACATGGGGACTAACGTTCAGGGGCCTCCCTGGCCCATTAATGCAACCATGAGTCATGGATCCCACCCACACTCCAGGGGAGGGGATCAGACCAGCATGTGGACTCCAAGAGGTGGGGATCTTGGTGGGGGCAGCACCTTGAAAGTCTGTCCCCTTCAACAGTCACATTGGGGTGCTGTCTTGAGGCAGGTTCCCCGGGGGGGGGGCTGGGGAGGCTGACGCAGCAGGGGACTTAGGCTTCCTGTTGGTACAGTGAAGGGACTGGACAAGGTCAGTGGCTGCTGAGTGTCTTTCACCCAGCCCTGGAGATCGAGGAAGGGGCCGAGTGGGGAGCTCTGGGCAGGTGCGGGCAGAACTGGTGACCCACTCGCATGCATAGGAGGCGTTTTTAATTGTCTGTGGCGCAGGGTATTCTGGAAAACTCTTTTCCATCCAAATTTCTTTCAAATTCCAAGAACTTCACTTGAATTTTTTCCTGTTTTATTCCAATGAGAAATTAATGCATGAATAAGTCCATAGATCCACCTTCCATTGGCAAGAAGGGAGGCCGTGCAGCAGAGGGCGGGGTGCCTCGGAAAGCTCTGGGATGAGCCATGGAAACTGTTGCTCCTGTCTGCCCAGCAGGCTCTCCCCTCCTCTTTAATTCAGAAGCATGATCCTCACGATCTTCCTTGTTCTTCAGGGCAGTCGTGGCATCTGTCAATCATTGCCCCCTCCCCCTTTCCCTGACTACCTGGACTGGCTTCGGGTGGGCGCTGTGCTGCAGCCGAGATCGTCCCTGGGAGGCCTCCATTCAAACTGCAAATCTGCCTCTGCGGTCACTGCCAGTGGTGATGATAAATGCAAAAAGGAGTGACCAGCAACAAGCCCCTATGCCACCTGGGGAGGGGCCTGTGCAGGAGGAGAGAACAAGACCAAGAAGAAATGAATGGCAGGGAGGAGAAGGGCAGGGAAGAAAGAGAAATGATGAAGAGAGAAAGGCCAACCAGCCCTGCATCCTGCTTCCCCAGCCCTTCTTTCCATCTTGTGGACGACTCCAGCACATTCCCTGCTTAAATGAACCTATGCACTCCTTTTTTTTTCTCCTTTCTTTAATCAATACTCAGTTTTCTCCCCCTCATCATTGAAAGAATCCTTACCAATACCCTCTCCATGCTTCAGTGTCTGTGTTTACAAATGGGGAAAATAGGAGAACCTACCTTCTCAGGTTATTATAAGGAGCAGAAAGTTCCTAGCACTGAATAATGATTATTATCATTACTGTTGGCAAAGATTTGGAAACTAACTCTGCAAAGGAGTTTCTGTGCAATCTGACTTCAGTATTATGAAAGGTTAACCAGCAGCCCTTGAGTGATGGAACCTGAAGTCAAATGTAGGAAAAACTTCCTGACCCAGGGTTGAAAATACTACGAGGACTTACTAAAGAGGCCCTTCAACACGTGCTTCTCAGAGATCTCTGTTGACTAGGCTGGTTCTCCACCTGTCCAGGTTGGAGCAGTCTTTTGTGGTGGCAGGAGGGCACCCTGGACGACTTCTCTGGGAGCCTGCTTGACCTCCACACCTTCTCTCTTTCCTTGACAAGCTTTGCCATCTCATGGGGAACAAAGAACATTGTCATGTCTTGTGTGGGGCACTCCCAGGGCTACATTTCCTAGAAAAAAAAATTGAACCTTGTATTAATGCATTGTAATTCTATCAGCTAATTAGAACAGTTTCTGTCTATTCAACTGTTTGGAGAATGATCCTCCTGTGAGAGCAGAAACTACATCCTGGTATCTCACAGGTCTTAAGATGACTCTATTATTCTGAGTTGTTTATTTTGCTACACAAACCCATGCTTTGTCCCTGAATGTGCAAAAACCATGGATACTGCTCCTTTCCCTGGTGAACAGGAGAACCAGCAGCACACAGAGAGGCAGCTGAATGCCTCATTCCCCTGGATTTTGTACAGAAACAAGAGGAAAGGCAGGTCATGTCCATTGGTCCTTGCCAGTTCTTATTTTGTCTTGGCTGATGGATCAATTGCTCCTTTATCTTCCAAATGTCAAAATATTTTAAGGCTCATTTATTTGCTCTACAAAAGGTACATCTACAGCAGGGGCAGCTGACTCATTCTTACTGATTGAACCCAAATGCCATGATATAATACCAAAACCTGGTGGGCTTCATTCGAAGCCAATTCTGGGAATACATCCTTCACCTGGAATACTGTGAAGTCTTGGAGGTTTGTACCTCATTTATATCCCAAAGTTGGACGCCCAAGGATAGTGAGTGATCAGCAAATGATTATTGAATGATGGTGTGACTCCCTAGATGTTGTCAGCTGGTTGCGGAGGAAAGTCTGTTTCATCTGGACCACCCAGCATTAGCCTCATTTTTGCATAGAATTCCTATAAAATTCATGCCCACTCAGAACCTCAAGAAGAGATTTATGTGAAAATAGTCTTTGCTGATATAATTGAGTTCATACTTGATTAGGGTTGGCCAAGTCTTATTTTCAGTGTCCTTACAAGAAGAGGCACAGGGACACACAGAGAGAAGACAGGCATGTGATGATGGAGAGAGAAATTGGAGTGATGCTTCCCCTGGCTGAGGAATGGCTAGGAGTGCTGGCAGCCACCTGGCGCTGGAGGAGAGGCCTGGGGCAGGCTCTCTGAGTTCCAGGAAGTAAACAACCCACCGCCACCTTGGCTTTGGACTTTCAGCCTCTAGAACTGTGAGAGAATAAATCCCTCTTGTCTTTAGCCATCCAATGCATTGAACTTTGTTATATCAACCCTAAGAAATTAATAGTTTCCAAGCATTTGTTTTTCTCAGGGTGATAATCTTTTGAAGCACAAGATGTTAGAGATGAAAGTCAATGAACAGACAAAACAAAACACCAGACTTGTTTTCTAAATAAAATTTTTTTTCAATACAATTTTATGTTAAACCTTACTCAATGATATGTACATTCTTGGGTTGAAGTCTAACTCAATCTTCATTAAACCAGAGGCTATACCTAGACTAGAAACAGAAAGTGGGGTGCCCAGATCTATCCATGAGGTCTGAACTTTGGGTGCTTCCTATTTGAAGACTCATACCCAGGACATCAAGTGTGTCAGCTTTCTGTTACTGTTAGAAATACCTGAGATAAAAAGCTTGTAATGAAAAAAGTTTTATTTTGGCTTACAGTTTTGGAGGTTTCCATTCATGGTTGATTTGCCCCATTGATTTTGGGCCTGTGGTGAGGCAGAACATCATGGTGGGGAGTGCATGGTGGATTAAATCTGCTCACTTAATGGCTGAGATGCAAAAGGCAGGAAGAGGAAGGGGCCAGGGTCTTCATTTCTGCTTTAAGGCACACCCCCAATGACCAAAGACCTCCCACTAGGCTCCGCCTCTTAAAGGTCCCACCACCTCCCCAAGGTGCCTCAGACCACATGGACCTTTGGGGGACTTACCCAAAGCATAGCATGGAGTGAGGGCGACAGCCTCAAATACCTATCAGGGCCAGGCAGGCGAGGCAAATGAGCAAAACCGGCAGGCAGAGAGGCCCCAAGAACCACAGAGAACCTCCCTGACACCCCCACAGCTGCTGGGTGGGGAGGAGAGCCCAGCAAGGTAGAGCTCATTTATTATTTTCAAGAGCAGCCATAGGATCATATTTTTTTTTGTGACAACCCCCTTTTAAAATAATGACAGTCAATTACAACATTTTTAGGCACTGCATGAAAAAAATCTAAAAGAAAAAGTACATCAGAACTTGTCCATTTGCTGTGATGTGGATGGCAAGAACTTCCAGCTCATTGGGTCCTTGGCAGCTGCCACTCCAGTCTCTGTCTGTCCTCACATTCTGCCATTCCCAGACACAGCCAGCTGTTAGTGAAGGGAGGTGTGGGGGGAATGCAAGGCAGACATTTCCAACCAAAATATTTATTTTATTTAACAAACATATATGAGCTGCTTCCTATGCGTCTGTCCCATTCTAAGTACAAATGTCAGCTCCATTCACCCCCATGAGAGCCCCATGGGGGTACTATTATTAATCATGATGAGTCAACTGAGACCAGAGAGGTTGCATCTCTTGCCAGGGTTGTGCAGTGAATAGGAGATGCAGCCAGGATTCAGACCCAGGAGGTCTGGCTCCAGGGTGTGGGCTCTAACCCCCTACTTCAACTGTCTTGGAAGACCAAGCAGGAAAGGCAACGTTTGCTCTCTGTTTGAGTCATCCTCAAAACAGGGAGGTGGAGGAAAGCATGCTGAGGAGCCCACCAAGCCAACTCCGATCGTAGTTAAATCTTCCGGAAAAGCCTGGTAAGGACCCAACCTTCTCTGTATCGGTTATGGAAAGTGCCCCAGGGTTCTGTAAAGCTCCCCCATCCCCGCCCCATCCTCGTGTGTTCTGAATTGTGATTCCATCATTTTGGGAGGGAAGATGGCTGTTGAGCCCAAAAAACATGGTGAAATGAAGTATTGGTCTCCCTACAAAAGATAATTAGACTAGAGAAGTGATTTGAAAGGCTGCTTTTACAAAAGGCAGATGCAGTTGAATGCATTTCCAGTCACCAAAACTGTTCTTCCTAATATGAGTGCCAAAGCCAAGGAGGGGACAGGAAGATGAGAGGACATGCATACTTACGTTTCCTCCAGAAAGATCCAAGTTCTGGAAGCTCCGTGTGGTGCAAGGGAGCAGCTACTTCTATTTGCTCTTGTTTTGGACGCAGATGGCATGGCCAAAATCACTGAAGCCCCACCAGTGGATTTGGGCACAGCTCTGGACCCTGCCAGGTTCATGGGCGTCACTGTAATAGACTGCTAGGGGAGACAGCCTGGATCTTCCAAGTGCAAATGAAGTTTCTGCAGGGGCAGCGTGAAGTCAGGGAAGGTCTCTGAAAATGGCAGGCCTGTGTGTGGCCGAAGGCTGGCCCTGGAGTCTGAGGTCATCAACTTTCTACTTTTTGTGTTGGAGTTTTGTTGGGGGAAATGTGGAGGAAGCTAACTGGAGAATGGTTTCCATGCCTGGTGGGGAGAGAGGGCTATAGCTCCTCAGAGGCTGGGTGGACCTATGTGATCCTGAGAGAGAAGCCTGGAGGCAGGACACATGGCGGGAACTCTCCCGTGCTGACCTGGGTTCCAGGTGCGCTTCTGACTTTATCTACAAGTGAGTCAGGAGCTTTGGAACATGAGCTGTACACCCAGAATCCCTGGAGCATCCAGAGGAGGCTCAGGGAAGTCTGAGGCAGAAGGAACTCTCTTTCACACTTCTGTTTCCCAAATTCGGATAGAGGGAGGAATCTAGAGGATATATACAGCTGGTCCAGGGATAAAAGATACCTGGCATATGTGCTGACCCTTCCTGTCCTGCATGCTTGGCCAACGTGGCTAACCAATCACATTGAACTCTCCTCTGAGGCTGGTTGGTGCAGCCTCTACCAAGAGATGGAGTTGGCCTGGGAGAGGAGCCATATGGGGCTTCCTGATCCCCTCCAAAGACCTGCTCCATTTTCTCTTCCCAACTTCTGCTGCACTGAAGGGGAGCACCATAATATGTCAGTCAAGCTCTGGTGTCAGAAAACCAGGGTTTGAGTCCTCGTCCCACTTTCTACTCTGTGCAATGGTCGTCTTGTTGCTTATCCACACCAAGCCTTGGTTCCCTCTCCTGTGAATTAGGAGCAATGACTATGTAGGGTATGATGGTGACGATGGCCTGTGTGTGCAAAGACGACTTTTCCAGCACTGTGCCTGGCTAGAGGCTCCCCGAGCAAGGTCCTTTTCTCTTTCCTTCAAGGAATCCCAGGATGGGTGTCAAGGGGTGGGTTTGAGGTTGCCTGGAAGGTGGAAGCATGAGAGGCAGAATGGATTGGAAGGAGATGAGCAGTCAGGGCTAGATCTGGGAGGCTCTGGAGGCAGAGTCAGGGCTACTGACTTTCTCCTAATAGCAAGTGAAGCAGGAAGTGTGCAGACTCTGACCCCACAAGCTTGCCATACTCCCTCCCACCACAGGACTTTTGTTCAGGCCTGTCCCCACTTGCTGGAATGCTTGTTTCCTGTCTCCTGTTCCAAACCCATCCTTTTCACATCTGCTGGTTAGTCCTGGGGATCTTGCAGAGGACTGTCAACCTTCTCGTGCTCAGAGAACCTTCCCGAATCTTCATCCCTCTGTTATGAGCCTCTAGGGCTCCACGCCCCTCCACCTCGCAGCTCCACACTGGTCATTTCACATCTATTTTTGCTGTCATGTGACCAATGTGCCTTCTTCCATTAGATAAGCACCACGTGCCAGGGCTCTGTCTGCTTTCCTCACCGTGTGTCCCTGAGCCCAGCACCTTGCCTGGCACATAGTGGATGCCTAGAATGTTATTTGCTAAATAAATGAGGGAATGTGGATCCAAATTGTGCTCTAGAAGTGTTGCTGTGGTCAAATGACAGAGAGGACACGGGGCCACAGTGGAGTCAGGGAAAGCAGTGAGGGTGTCAACTCTATGAACCAACTAAAAAGTCAAGGTGACCTTGAACCTTACATGATGGAACAGATGTCAGGGACTCAGAAGAGCTTTGTCTTCATAAATTACCGACAGGTGTTTTCTCCCTTCTTCTCTCTCTCTTTGCATTTTACAGCTGCCTTTTTGCTTAATAGAACTTCCCAAAGGTGAAGAAGAAGAAAAGTAAAACAAACTCTTTTGCAGACCGAAATGGGGGAGGCTTCCAATCCCCATGCTAATCAGAAGTGGGCAGAACCTGTCTGGCAGACCCTTTCCTCCTGTCCCCCACAAAGGCCGTTACCAACCTTTGAAATCTGCACCTTTCTCTGCCAACTTGCAGCCCAAAATGCCCAGTAGGAGTGTCTTATGAGCTCAGTGAATTAACTGCCAAGTGGAGAGGAACAGGCTTATTGAAGTCGTCAAAGCTGAAAGCGTGTTTGAACTGTGATGTGTCCTGCCGAGCATTTTATGAATATGCAGAATCAAACAGGAACTAGTAGGAGCCAGAGGGAGCAGGCAGAAAGGCTGTCTTTAAAATCCCAGCCAATGGAGGCGCACATTTCAACTCATTAAAACACACAACAGGCTGTTACAGGCACTTTCAAAAAGAGCTTTCTACTGGGTAATATCCTGGGGGACTTTTTTTTTCTTCCTTCTTCTTTGTAGAAAGTTTTCCGGGGGCAACACCAAATGTTCTAAGGCAGGCGGCTGTCTCAAAGGACTGGACGGAAGTGGAGGGCAGCCTTCCTGCAGGTGACAAATCGGATCCCTGATCTGGGCTTTCAAAAGGCACACTTCCTCCTCTCCTGAGTTATCTGTCTAATCTCCCAGATTCATTTACACTTTTCAGTTTGATGGTCTTTACTTGACAGCGTGGCCCATATGCTTGCTGCTTTTGATGGAAATGGTTCTGCTTGAATTCCCTTATTTAGTTTTAATTTCCTAATTTTAGGTTTGGAGCTGGGCTTTGTTACTTGTGAAAGCGAAGGTACCCCACCCTCCTTTCTCATGCCTCTGTGGAATGCTGCTCTGCCTCCCCAGAGCCTCAAGTTCTGCATGGGGTCACCTTGAAGATTTCTCTGCAAAAAGCCAGTGTGGGAAAGCCCCTTATTACCAGTTCCTTAGGCAGGAGACCCCTCCCCTAACTCCTCCTCACGTGGAGTGACACCGTACACTGCCATTTCCTTATCCGAGATTCAAGTCTTCTCTTGTTTCCTTGGGTGTCTGGATCTTTCTCACTTGACCTCCAAGTCCACAGGAAACTTCCATTTCCACTCTTCTTGTGCACTTAAGGGAAACCTCAGAAAACGTAACAATGTTGGAGAAATAAATTCGGCTACTTTGTATTGTCCAAATGTCAGCTATTTAGACCCAAGTCTGCCTTGACCCTCTTCGTGTCTGTCTCCTGTGGTGATTTGCAAACATTTCACACATTTATCACTTCTCTTGAGAGCACACATTTGTCATGTGACTCTACAGTGCCTGTCCCCCATGACTGGATGGCCACGTGGCTTGATTTTACCAGTGCGATGTTAGCAAATCTGACTTGAGTAGAAATTTGAAAGTGCTTCATGCTTCCGCCTGTCCGCTCTTGACCTCTGCCATTGCCAGGAGAGAGACATTCCCAGGCTAGCCCACTGGTCCTCGGGGAAGGATGAGAGATATTTGGAGCAGATCTGAGTCCCCCATCTCATCCCAGACAAAGCCAATGATGTCTACTAAAACCAGAACAGCCACCCAACCAAGTAGACCCACTTTTGAAGAGGATATACATGCATATCATTAAACAGATATATATGCATACCATTAAAAGACAATGTATTAAATTTCTACCCATTCCTTCCTTTTATGGTCTGGGTTCCTTGTTATGTATGAATCCATTATCATTTTATTAAATGTAATTTAGGTATAGGCCACCACAGATCCTCTGTAAGGTGAGATGAAGTAAAAATAAATACAGGCGATAAGATATTTAAAGTTTCAGTTGTTTTCAAAGCATTGGGTTTCCTTAAAAGCAAACCTCAAGTCAAGGATGTGAGCAGATCACTCACCTTAGAGAAGTGGAGGTAAGTGGGACAGGGAAAGGGAGCCAGAGAGTGCATTTCGCAGATTCCTTTGGGACTGAGTGGGGCTCGATCCCGCTGGGACCCTTGGAGAAACACAGGGGGACATGCTCCCAGAACTGTCCAGATGAGGGAGCTGGAGTAGAGACCGGGCTTTGTGGAGTGACGACTCCACTTGGGGTCTTGACTCCCCAGCAGTTTGGGTGCCTGTGTGTTCCCAGCATGCTCCCCAGCCTGGAGGAACCCTGTAAGCAGAAAATCAGAGAGGTGTGTGCACCCAAAGTGTGAAGCTATCCAGGGCATGAAGAATGTGACCTGCAGCTACGGTGGGCTCAGCTGGGCCACAGGTGTGTGGGGCTGGACCCGAGGCAGCACTGGTTACAACATCCTAAGCAGCAGAGTTCAGCTCAGTCCTGGCGCTCCAAGAAGATTTTAACAGCCATTAAGCCAAGTTGATTGCCACAATGTTCTATAAAAAGCCCGTAGATGAACATTCTCAACTCGACTCCTCATTTGAGGAAGACATAAGCAATAATGCTCTCTGAAATCTGGTACGTGATAATCATCAGTAACCACTTGGATGAATGAGTTTGTTGCCATAGTTCTTGATTCCAGGATGCTGCTGATTGCAAGATAAACCATTGATTTAACAGCAGCTCCCTTTTTGGGGAAAGATGACACTAATAACATCCATATCAATTTCATGAGATGTGCCAACTTCTTTTAAGGAAAAAGAAAGCATCTTAGAAATAAGAAAATACAGTGTAATTCAGTTTCATAATATTGAGTGCCTACTAAGTGCCAAGCTCAAGTGTAGACTATGATGTGGTTCCTCCTCTAAACAGAATCAAAGCACACATTGTTTGTTTTTAATCAAATCTTTATTGAAAAATAATTCACACAGCATATAATTTACCCATCTACATAATTCAATGATTTTTAGTACAGTGTACTCAAATTGTGCATTCCATTTTATAATATTGTGCATTCCATTTTATAATATTTTTATTGCCCCGATAGGGAACACACTCATGAGCAGTCACTCCTGATCCTCTCCTCACCCCAACCTCTGTCAACTATTCGTCTAAAATCTATCTCTAAAGATCTGCCTATTCTGAACAGTTCACATAAATGGGATCCTATAATAAAAGCATTTTTTTTTCCTGAACGCACATACCCCATCCAGGTGCAGCTCAAAGCACTTGAAGAATATTACCTCATTGATGTTTATGACAATCCTATTAAGTGGAGACCCACCATTTATCAGATGAGATAGCAGAGGCACAGAGAGGCAGAGTGGTTTCTCTAAGGTCACACAGCTGGTGAGTGGTGGAAGTTGAATTCATTGCCAGGGAGCCAGCCATGAAAATATTCCTAACCCGTGCTGACTGCTACTGAAGAAATGTGAAAACCTGAATTGTGTTCCAGCTCTGCCCTTTCGGGGTGCTCCTGCATGGTGGGGCTACCTCCATGTGTGGGAGCTGGTGCCTCAAAATTCTCCTCTCGGCCAGGGAGGCCCTGCAGGGACTGGGGCTCACACCACAGTGGGGAGATGGCTTTGTGTCTGGAGAGCCCATGTTCCCCCAGCTGGGGCTGTTGGCCTCTCCAGCAAGCCACTCCCTGGACCTTCTGTTTCCTCATGAGTACAAAGAAAACTTTGAACCTGCTCACTTCTAAGGTCTCTTTCATCCCAGGCCATCTTTGACTATTTTCATCTCTATTCTGCTCTCTGGGTAAGTCCGTGCCTAAATTAGCATCAATGCCAGTGTGAAAACACCTCTGCTGGGATGGAGAAGAGGATGGGTTTGTTCTCCATCAGTTTCCCAAAGGGGATTTTGAGAAATGCTCATTCTATGAATTGATTTTATGGGATGTAAAGCTATTTTTTTAAGAGAAGGGAAAATTTAGAGAGAAAAGAGGGTCATGGTTCCTTGAGTTTTGAAACCATTGACTTCAGCAAAGTTGTATATGGGTGCCTTTATTGCAGGACTTCTCAGAGCCTTTAAATGTCCTATAATCTTTACCATAGTGATTTCTGCACTGTGGAGGACTTGCTTTGTGAAGTTCACCACCTTGAGGGTGCACAGCATCCTCACATATATGTTGGTAGCAGAAACAGCTGTGTAACAACGTCACCCTGCTCTGGAGGCACCAGAGGGTGAATAACACTGGGACAGTCACACTGCACCAGTCTCTTGTACTTGGACCCTAGAGCGAGAAGTCAGTTTCTTTTCACCATATGCAAACTTCTGGAGCACTTGATGCATACTTAGCATGTTAGAAGGTAGGAATTAAGGATGCTGCATTTCCCAAACTTATTTGAACTGTCTTTTAATGGAGAAAAGTTTTTAGTTCATTTGGAGCACATTCTTTTGGGAATGCAGGACACTCATTCAAGACTGTATTTTTCTCATGTAGTGAGAATTAGGAAGGCAGGCAATTGCTGGCATTGTTTCACTGATTTCAACATTGTTTTAGCTAATAACTGGGCTAATAACTTTTGGTCTTCTCCTCATGGTCACAAAGCTGCTGCTGCTTTGCCAGTCATTCTTTCTGCATTCGAAGCTGGTTTGCAAAAGAAATGATTTTTCTGGTTGTCCGTAACCTTTTATTAAGTCATTTAGAGCTTATCCAGATCCCATAAACCCTTTTAAAAAAAGTATGTTTTTAAATGGACACAATACCTTTATCTTGTTTATTTATTATCTGGTGCTGAGGATCAAACCCTGTGCCTGGCGAGTGCTCTACCACTGAGCCACAACCCCATCCCATCCCATAAACCCTTGTAGCAGAGTTCTTTTATATCTTAATGGCCAAAACTGGGTCTCATGTGATTCTCAGCTGGTAGAGAGGCTGCAGGATTTAGGAACAGGATTGTTGAGATCAGCTTGAATTACTCGCGAGACTGGACACATGGTTGGTCCAAGTCGAGGCTGCGTTGTCACAGAAAAATGGAGAAGCAGAAGGAATGGGTAGCCACATAGCAGAGTCTGCCACATCCACAGGAAATTTTGGACTTGGGTGGACATTCATGAGTCTCTGGAAAGCTTCCTGCAGCTCAGAGAAGTATTCAGCCATCCATCAGCCAGCAGCTCTCCTCTCAGTGGGTTAGCCTTGATGACTCCAGTTCCTCTCTAAGAGTGAATATACCATGGCAGAAACTGTGGACCTGGCAGAATATAAACATTTAAGGCAGCCGATCATTTTTACTTCTGATGAATACTGTCACTCCTGTTCGTCCTGGCCGAGGTCTGAATGATCCCATCACTATTTCCTGATGCTGGTCACTCTTCCCGTATGTTCTTCTTACAGCATCCTTTACACCCTGTGCACATACACGTAATGGTTAGTGGGCTGTGATACCAACGCCCTATTGCTCCCCACAGAGAGGAACACCATGTTCCCTGGTAGGCTTGGTTCAAGCGTTTTACAAATGTAACTCTTATGATCTCCATAAGGATGCTAATAGTACCCGGCCAGGCAGGCACGGTTATTAGAGCTACTTTTCAGATGTGGGAACTGAAGCAGAGGGAGGTTTAATAAATGTGTAGGTCAGCAAATGACAGAGTCAGATTGGAACCAAAGCTGCATGGCTTCAGAGTCTGCCATCTTGCCTTGTTCTGTGGGAATAGCTACTGTGGGGGCGTCACTCAGCACCTGTCTCCATGAAGCATCTCTCTGTCTTACACAGATGGCTTGTAGCAAGTTCATCCATGTTTCACCAGGACCTTATGTGGCCCCCTGATTCCAACCAGGCAAATCCTGTTACCCCACATTCCAAAACCAATGCCTATGTCTCCAGAATCTTTACTTGGAATTAAAAGGAAGGGTGTCTTTCAGTCTCTTCCCTCAAAATGCAGAACGCAAGAGCTGCCCGTGGCTGTGCTGGTTGAAGGAAGGAGGGAAGAGAAGGATGTGCAGTCCTTGACCTTGGTGGGTCATTCTGGGAACCTACGATGGCAAGGCTTTTCTTCTTCTTGACTTGGTATTAGGGTTCGGATCGCAGTGTCCCCTCAAGAGCTCCTGAGCTAATGCAGGAGGGGAGATGATTAGATTAGATAGCTGTAACCTGATCAGTGGATTGATCCATTAGATGGTTTACTACTTTGAATGTATACTGAGTAGTAACTGTAGGCAGGTGGGCTGTGGTGGAGAAAGTGAGTCTCTGGGGCTGTCTTGAGGGACTGTATTGTGTCCCTGGCTCCTCTTGCTTTCTTCCACCTTGCCCTTCTGCCATGATGTTCTGCCTCACCTTGGCCCAGAACGATGCAGTTGTCTGAGCATGGACTGAGACCACTGAAACCATGAACTCAAAATACATTTTTCTGCCTCCAAATTGTTCACGTCAGGTGTTTTGGTCACAGTGATGGGAAGCTGATGAGCACACTTGGAATGCTAGTAGCTGCAGTCCAAAGCCTGCCCTTGTGCAGTTGGTATTCATTTCCACCGTCACGTGGCCCCCAGCCACAGGTCTTGGTGATGATGGTGCACCTGTTCAGCCCCTGGGTTTGGTTCACCTGATCCCAGCTGGTTCGCTTAGGCCTTGTAGTTGGCTGTGGCTGTGGCTAGGGTAGCTGGCTCTGCTCGGCATGGCTGGGCTCTCTCCTCTGTCCAGCGGTTGCTGGGGGTTGGTGGGTTTAGGCTGGCCTCTGCTGGGGAGCCTGGGTGACAGGGCAACTGAGTTAAAAAAGTAAAAGGCGTCTGTGAAAGAGGCCATCTGTGGCACACCAACGCCAGCCCATTCTCATGGCGATGGCGGAGACGGTACAAAGAGTTGTGCAGATGTGTTTAAAACCTCAGGGTGGGTCATGCTTGCCTAAATCCCATTGGCCAAAGCAAGTCCCACGGTCAGGCCCAAGGTGAGAGTGGGTGGGCACTGCAGGTCACATAGCAAAGGGTGCAGGCACAGGTGGGGGTGGGGAATTGGGGCTAGTTTTTCAAGGCTCTCGTCTTAGCCCATTGGGGCTGCTATAACAATGACGAGGTAGCTTACAAACAACAAGAGAAATTTGATTTTTTCTTCTAGAACATATTTATATTGAACGCATTTGAAAAAGTATAAGTGTATTTAGAGATGGTCTATCATACCCAGAAATGAAACAAAAAGCATCGGTGCAAAAGCATGTAACATTTAGTATAAGACCATGTCAACGCTGAATGGATACGTGTCATTGGGGTAGCTGATCTTATAAATTTAACGTGTACTTGTGATGCGTAAGAGAAAGTTTTTAATACTAAGAAAACTTCATTAAAAGTGACTTAAATGATGAAATTTTTTTTCTTTTTTTTTTTTTCTTTACCCTAATAAGAAGTTGGAAAATGGTCAGTGACAAGCTAGGTTAAGCTGCTCAGTGACTGGCACCAAGGATCTGGGACTTGCTAGTTTTCTGCTCCAGTGTCTTCAGCATGTTGTCTCATGGTTACAGGATGGAGGCTGCCTCTCTAAGCAGCATATTCACACGAGAAGCAAGTAGAAGGGAGACAGGCCATGACTCCAGCAAGCTTTTCTTCTGTGTCTGCCCTTTATCTGAAAATAAAATCTTTCCTAACCACCCCCTAGCAGACTTCCCCTGGTATATCTCATTGGCTCAAATTAAGTCCCAAGGCCATCCTTGGCCACAAGCGAGATTGGGAAGTGGATATCTGACAAAAGGGAACTGGATTATTATAACTGGTTTAAAGAAATTAAGATCCACAGAGTGGAGCTAAGCACATTGTTACCCACAGGCAATAAAATGCAGGGTGGGAGGTGACTGGGTGGACCCCAGTGATGGAGTGCAAAATCTGTGGTTATGCCACAAGGAAGTCTAACACGCCGGTATGGTTGTGTTCTGGGAGGTGTGGGCTTCCTGTCTTGTGGACGGCACCACCTAGCTGTGTCCTCACATGGTGGAAGGGGACACCGAGCTCTCTGGGGCCTCTGCTTTAGGATATTAATCTCATCCCTGGGGGCTTCCACCCCCATGACCTGATCACCTCTTGAGGGCCCCCCTCTTGATACCATCACCCAGGGCATTAAGATCTAGCACATGAACTTTGGGGGCACACACACATCTATACCATAGCTCCTTCATTCCACAGGATAATGGTGTAGAGAGAGCTGGTTTTTAATAGCCCTTGAGCTAAAAATGGTTTCCACATTTTTAAATGGTTGTTAAAAAAAAAAAAGGAGTCTGTAAAGGAGAACATCTGTGGCCCGCAAAGCCCCAAATATTGCTATCTATCCCTTTGCAGGAAATATTTGCCAACCCCTGGTTTAGAGCATGGACTCAGAGTCAGTGTTGGGTTCAAAATCTAGCTGCCACACACTGGATTGTGACTCAGGGAAACTTACTTGGCCACTCAGAGACCTTGCCTATAAAATGGGGTTTTTATGGCACTTGCCTCAGAGGATTGCTGAGAAAATGAAATGAGCTCATGTGTATGAAGTCTCCGGCCAGGGCCTGGCCCAGGGCAAGGACCACGTAAGTCGGACTCAGTGTAATTTCTCTGCCTGGCCATTGTGCCGACTGGGAGACAGAAGGCAGAGCGTCTGTGGTGCTGTACTGACTCGGTGTGGGGCTTGGCATGCATGCTCCAAGCTTGGATCTTGTCTAAGCCAAGTTCTGTTGAGTCCCCAGTGTGCAATGTACTGTGTTCTTAATCACACAAACAGGTGGGTCCTATATACCAAAACACCACGGAGAAGTGCAGGTCAATGTCGCGCCAACAGAACGGCAGGTGAAGGGCTTGCTGCAGCTCTTCTGGCTGCAAGGTGCCACTTGGCTGTCCCTGGGATCTTCTCAATCTCCTCTTTCCTGCTGGGATGGTGCGTGGTTTCTTAGCAAAGGCGAAGGCAGCAGCTGTTACCAAGGTGTGTGTCAGCACGTCATATTCGCTGGCATCTGGGTGCAGCTGCTGCCTGCCATCCTGAACACTGAGTCACATGCTGCTGTCAGCAGGCTGAGCTGAGAGGTGCAAAGAGGAAGGTACAGATGAGGAACTAAAATCATCACTCCATTCTCCAAAGTGGTGGGGGATCGGGGGCTTTGGAGCAGATGTTCTGCGGGACCTGGGTGACCACTGTTATTGGTTGGGACTTGCATGGTGTTATGTTAAAGCCACGAACCTTTCTAAACTTCTGCTCCTCTCATCTGGAAGGTGGAAACGGTGATGGACCTCGTCTTGAATGGTTAACAGGAGGGTTACAAGAGAACGCTGTAAAGCTGAGGTTGGCAAGCCACCACGGAGAAGAACTTTGGTATTTTTAAATGGTTGCAAAAAAAAAATCAAAAGAGAGATAATATTTAAAGACACATGAAAATTATTTGAAATCCAAATATCAATGCCCATAAATAAGATTTTATTGGAGCCCAACCACACTCACTCCTTTACATATTGTCTCTGTTGGCTTTGGTGATACAGTGGCGGGCTTGAGTGGTTGTGACAGAGGGGGCTGGCCTTTAAAACTGAAAATACTTACTATGGAGAGGTTTTTCTCTCTCTATATATAAATTATTATTTTTTTCTTTTTTGGTATGGGGGAACTGAACCCAGAGGCATGTAACCACTGAAGCCACATCCCCAGCCCTTTTAAAAAAATATTTTATTTAAAGACATGGTCTCACTAAGTTGCTTAGGGCCTTGCTAAGTTGCTGAGGCTGGCCTCAAACTTGTGATCCTCCTGCCTCAGCCTCTTGAGCTGCTGGGATTACAGGTGTGTGCCACTGTGCCTGGCAAGTTTGCCAGTCTTAATGTAAAACTTTACTTTGGATTGGGTTCCTCCAGAAGCAAACTTAAAAGGACTTGGGTCAGTTCCTTTCTTTGGGAGGTGATCCCGTGAGAGTGACCATTGAAGGATAACAGTGTAATTTGGGGAAAGGAAGTTAGTGAGTAAAGGTGTGTTGTCCAGGTGGGCCAACCATTAGGCCACTCTGGCAGTCAGTGGAGAAAGCAACCTTCTGAGTGCTGCTCCGAGGGGCTGCGGAGCAGGGCCATTAATCCACCTGCTTACCAGCCATTGGTTGGAGGCTGCTTTGGGGAGACGAGAGCAGCATTGATTTCCTGGCATTTCTAGAAAGAAGCATACTGCCCTGTAGGTTGCAAGGGTTCCATAAGTATTAGATATTAATACAAAGATAATAAACCTGTCAACTTTGGAATTTGGCAAAGCGCCTTGGTTGGGTCTGGCTCAGTGTGACCTTGGGCAAATACTTAACTTCTCTGAACCTCATTAAGACTGTAGTCAGGATTAAATGAGATAATGCTTGGCAGCAAGTAAGCGTGCCATAAATTTTAATTATTATTAATAGGTATTGGTCTGAAATATATTCACATATTGAGTCAGACTCATAAAACTTTTATGAAAATTGTGTCTGTTTCTCTTAAAATCCCTGAGCATGTAATAAGATTCTGTAATTAAAATATTCAAGACATCTGAAAGCCAGAGAAGTCAAATATTAATGAATTAAGAGAGAAGAACCTGGGCCAATGGTGCCGTTTGGTGGAAGTGTTCCTGAAGTGCATGGATGCCTGTGTCTAGCATGGAAATGTTCTAACACTTAATTAGTTTCCAAGGTCTCTGCTGCAAATCTCATTTTTATGGAAGCAACAAGGCTCACAAAGTCCAGGACATGTTGCTCAAAATCCTTTAGGTGTCCTTGAGAACTTTCAATACAGTTTATTTCAACAAAGAAATGTCTCAGTGCTCATGTGCCAATCACTCTTAGCTGGGGACACAGAGCTAAGCAAGGCGAGATCTCCATCTTCAAGACATTCTTAACTGAGATATTCTTACTCCTTACCCTGAACACATCAGCCCCACCAGTGCTAATGGCAAGAGAAGAGGGAGCTGACTCAGAGAAGTTGTCCCCACAAGGGTGGCAGGAGTGGACCTGGAAGGATGAGACGGATTTGGATACTCAGGAAAGCCATGAATGGACAGGTACTTCTGACAGCAAGAGGATAAGCAATGACATAAAACTTGAAACAATGTGGAGACAGAGCCCAGTCCATTAGGAATGGGGCTGGAGCCAGAAGGATGGAGTTGGCCTCATCCTGCAGTGGCGTCTGCTATTGGAATCAGAACTCGGTTATATTACGGTGGCGCCATCTGATGTTTGAGATCAAGGTATTAACATAATAAATATTCTGTTAAAACTTCTTCTGAGGATCTAAGTGGAGAAGAGAGGGAAGCAGGAAGGAGGCAGTTCCAGCCAAAGGTTCATATAAGAGGCTGAGTCTAGACAGGCATTGGGAGAAACAAAGAGTGGGCATGAGGTGTTCTGTCGATTAATGATGGTTTTTTCCTCAGCGGGCAGAAGTGGGGACAGAGGCATGGGACGGAGGAAGTGAGGTGTGCATCGCTGCACCTTTAGTCAGGGCAGGTGTGCTGTTCAGCATGTCCATTCCTCTCTCTCTATTGCAACCTATACTTTTCTTTAAATACTGGTTTTTCTTTGAGGAAGGTCTGGCAGATAAGTCTTTTGATTTCATCTTCTGGGTGAATTGGTCCCTGAGAAAGTTAGTCAAGCTCATACAGAAATCCAGGAGCGGGAATGGAGGGAGAAAGCAAACAGAGAGAAACAGTAACAAGGAGAAGAAAAGACAGATTCCCCAGGTGGGTAGGATCTGACTAGAGAGAAGGACGTGAAGGTATGCAAAGGTGGCTCCTTTTTGAAAAAAATATTAAAGAGAAGTAAAATTCATGAAATAGAAAATCGACCACTAGCTACTTAAAAGTGAGCCATCCCACAGCATTTGGTACATTCCCAATCTTGGGCAACCCCCACCTCTGTCTAGTCCTGTCTTAGCTTTTTCACTGTTGTGACTAAAAGACCTGATAAGGACAATTAGAGGAGGAAAAGTTTATTTGGGGCTTACAGTTCAGAGGTCTCAGTCCATAGATGGTGGACTCCATTCTTTGGGGCCCAAGATGAGGCAGAACATCATGGTGGAAGAGTATGGCAGAGGAAAGCGACTCAGGACATCCTCCCAAGAAGCAGAGAGAGAGCTTCCCACACCAAGAACAAAATATATACCCCAAGGGCATGCCCCAAAGACCCACCACCTCCAACCACACCCCATCTGCCTACAGTTACCACCCAGTTGATCCCCGATTAATGCACTGGATTATTGCATTGACTAGGTTAATGCTCCCATAACACAATCATTTACCTCTAAACCTTCTTCCATTGTCTCACACATGAACTTTTGGGGTACACCTCATAGCTAAACCATAACAAGTCCCAAGACACTCGTCACCCCAAAAGGGAACCCTGTGCCAATGAAACGGGTACTTCATTCATCTCTTCCCCCATTCCCTGGAAAGAGCTAGTAGGCTTTTGGTGTCTACGGATCTACCTATTCTGAATTTTTCTTGCAATTGAAATCATACAAAATGTGAATCCAGGGCCTCACCCATGCTAGGCAAGTGCTCCACCACTATGCTACGCCCCCAGCCCAATGTAAGCTTTTATTGTCTGGCTTCTTTCATTCAGCCTAATGAATCTAGATTTACGCTAGGCAACTTGTTCTACAAGGACACAAGTGTGTCTTGTTCTAATCGCAGGGCATGTGTACCTGCTGCTTTCTTTGCCTGGAACTTTATCCTTAGATACACATGTAGCTGGCTTCCTCCCTTAATTTGACATCTCTATCTAAATGTCACCTCCTAATGGGACTCTTCACTAGAGGGTTCAGGGCTGAGTTGAGAGGACAGTGACCTCAGGAGAATACACTTGAGCTCTAAGGAGAAGGGAATTCCCCAGGGTCATTGTCATTATAAGTCAACTAATGTTTTGTGAACCTACCTCATCTCAGCTGATTTTTAACTAGTGGCTACTCTTGCATGGATGGAAACCTCAAGATTTATTAAACTAAAGATGTCATGGACTGGGTGACTTTTGGGAGATGGCTTAGGCTATATTTTACAATAAGGCTTTGTTATTATTGAGGTATGGCAAGGCCAAGAGATCAGGTAAATGCCACTGGAAACACAGTGTGTTGTCTTGTAGATCCCAAGAGAAGGGCATTCCATCCCACAGGAAGGCCCATGGGGAGGCACCAGGGTTGGCCAAGAGGCAGGGGTGAGGAATGTGGGCTAGAGCGGTTATTGCAGCTTCCATGGGTAAGGATGGGTGAGGCAGGTGAGCAGGTTAGGAGTGGCTGGTTGGGGTATCTGCAGCAAGCTCTGGAGTGTAGGAGTCTTGTAGTACCTGGTCCTGGAGCCATTAGTGCAAGAGGGTGGTGGCCCCATAAAGGAGGTTGGGGGCTCTGGACTGGTTGTGGGCACGTGCAGCTGCACCCAGGGCTGTTATTTGCTCTCTGGTAGTCATCATCATACTTGCCTGAGGGCAACCAGGACCCAGACGTCACAGCATCTAGGTACAGAAAACAAGAAGCCATGGTTAATATGGGTTCTCTCTTAGGGTGACATGGTGCCTTGATTGCTTTTCTGCCCTACTTCCTCTGAGGAGGGTCAAGTCCACCCAATGGAGTTTGGATGGAAAGAGGGGAATTAACGTGAGGAGCAATGGTTCTTCTAGAGGTGCACCTCCAGTCCCTAGTGTGGCCTGGCACAGTGTCCCAGGTGTCCCTGTCCAGGATGCTTGGCATGGAGGTGCGTTCTCTCTGTGTACGCTGGGAACTGTTTATTTAGTGTGTCTTCATTTAGGGGAGATTGCTCTTTCGCAAATTGCTTCATGGTGGTGACTGCCTCTCCTTCATCTGATTAGCCCTGCTTCTTGGAGACATTCAAAGCCATTTTTTTCTTCCTATCATACCATATGTTTTTCCTTTGAGTCTGTAGTATTTTATGCTCAAATTCTGGAACTGTGATGTGGCATTTCCCTCCTGACGATTCCTAGCAGGTGGCTGATCTCAGCAGCTGGTGATGGTAGGGGATGGTGTAATAAGGAGAAATTAGGTAATGCCAGCCTCTGTGTGTGTGAAAATCCCTCTTCGACTCTCCCTTAGGGACCATTCTGGTCTCAAATTTATTATCCTTTAAGTTCATCTCTGACATACACTAGCGTTGGCTGTTGCTTTGGCTTCTGTTTGAATCTGTCTGTCTAGAATAGAGACCCTGGAGCTCTCCATGGAGTAGAAATCTAAAAGATGATAATGGAAACATTGATTGGTCCTACTGTGTGCCAGACACATGTGTGCTAAACATGTTATATATGTTCACTTATTTATGCCTCCCAGCAAACATGTCAGATCAGTACATTATGATACCCATTTTACAGAGGAGGAAACTAAGGCCAAGAGTTTTGCTAGAGGCTGCAAAGGTAGACTTAGGTCAGCCTTGTCGGGTTTCAGGATTGTATCCACCTCTTAAGAACAGCGTGAGTGGGAGTCATCTGACACTTATTCCTGTGTCAGTGATTCTCCTGTTTTCCTCTCCTAATAAATTCCTGGAGACTCTAAACGCCAATGAGACATAGGCATGACACCTCTCTTTTTGTTAGTCACTCTAAGTGAGCTGTGTGCTGGGAAGAAGAAATGGAGTCTGGGTGAGCAGTTAACAATCTGCACCACATTAAGTGTCTTTAAATTGTGTTCTTGCCACTTTCCCTCCATGGGTCCCTATTCTCCTGAGAATGATCTTCAGTCATAGCAGGAGCTGCTTCCCCAGGAAAGAGGATGCAGAGAGATATTGTAAAGGAGGTATTTAGAATTTTGGACTTTCCCATTTGATTCAGACAGCCATCTAGCAAAGATCTCCATGCAAAGCCTGCAGTGTTACTATGCAGGAAGAGGAGGTCAGGGCCAATTAATATCACTACTGTGTGTGTGTGTGTGTGTGTGTGTGTGTGTGTGTGTAACAGGGGTTGCAATCTCAATACCTGTGAGATCTGGATAGGTGACATCAGCGTGAAGTGGGCGGAGAGACACTGTGATAACAGAAGAAGTTCTTGTCCGTCAGCGGGGGCAGCTATTTCTCAGCCCTGGCAGTTCTGCACTGGGGGAATGTGGGTTCCAAGTCAGGTCAGAGTGTATGATTTTCCAAGGGAAGCTGGCATACAGATTTTTATGTTAAATCATCTTACTGTGAAATGTTGACACTAAATGCAGATAAAAATAATAGTTCAGGTCAAACAAGACCTATCTGTGAGCTTTGTGTGGTCCTGGGAGCTGGCGGTTGGTGGTCTCTGACATGCTTCATGGCAATAGGGGGAGCTCCCCATGTTCTTATTTGCAAGGCTGTCTCGGGGCTGCTGGGATGAGCTGCAGATGGATACTGGGGACAGGGCTCAGCAGAGCAACTGCTGGGACAACCTGATCATAAAGGGGTTCATCGAAGCAGGTGTTTTAGCAGGCATGCATGGTTTGGGGTTCTTTTTTGTGTATTCTTCTTGCTGGGTGGGGAAGTCATAAGTGGGACTGAAACATTGAGGAAGTTTCTGGGGCAGGGGAGAGCCAACCTCCCCTCCTTCCCCCAAGTGTGATCCACAAAGAAAGGTATTCAATTTCTCTCCTCTCTTTCATGAGCTGGTGGGGGTGCCGGGCGGCATCAGTGATCTTCTCTTTGGTTTTAATAGGGCCTCACAGCATGGGTTTGCTCGTGATGTGGTTCCGCAGTCTAATTTCACTTTACTCTTGGGGTACACATCTGGTAATTGGAGGACATAATTCCCTCTATGTTTTTCATGAGCCCCTTGGCCTTGGGGGAGGGGGGAGAAAGATGGTGGGGAACTGGAGCATTTGAGTGCATGAACAAAGGGCTTCCTGCCTTCCTCATCCATTCAGCAGTTATTTAATGAGCTCCCATGATGTGCTGGCTCAGGGGCAGGGGCTGGGATGCCATGGCTGTTGCAGTAGGTGCAGTTCCAGCCGCGAGGGAGCTCCTGCTCTTTCGGGGAGCCAGTCATCAAGTTAGATACTGATAAGACACATGAAGTGCCTGTGAGCCAGGGCGCCTTGGGTGTGACCTGGAGGACTCCTCTCAAGAGTGGACATCAGAGTGGAGAGCCAATGGCAAGAGGGAGCTGGATATCTGAGCAGAAGGGGAAAGGAGTCCTCCAGGCAGAGGGCACAGTAGGTGTAAACTCCCGAGCAGGAAGGAAGTTGGTGTGTGCCGGGGATGGAATTAATGTCAGTGTGGTCAGAGCATGAGAAGCAATGGGGACAGTGGTGGCTGATGGGGTCGGAAAGGTAGGCCTGGGCTAGATCAGGAATAGATAATGGTTTGGGGTTTCAATCCTATTCCAAATGTGTTAAGTTTTAACACATTTTAAAGTTTAACTTTCTAAAGTATATACTATGAATTAGATGTTTATTTCTATTTGGGGATGGAGCCCTCTTACATGTTAAGCAAATGCTCTACCTCTGAACTATACTCCCCAGCCCAGCTAGGGTTTTCAATGATCCTACTGCTGCTCTTTGGATAAGGAGTTTGGGAAGGGCTGTGTCAGCCATTGCTAAATAGCAAACCACTTCAGAACTCAGCAGTGAACACACTTTGCTTTGCTCATGTTCCGTACTCAGGGGTTTGGGCTGGGCTCAGTGGGGCAGCTTGCTCTGCTCCTGGCTGGGTTCACTCATCCATCAGTGGTGGATCCACTCTGCTGAGCTTGGCTGGGCTCTCTCACGTATCAGGGACCATGGCTGGAATGACTGAGCTCTGGTCCATGTGGTCTCACGTCATCTCCTCGGCTGGCCTGGGCAAGTCACGTAGTGGCTGGACAGGCTCCTTAGAGTAAGGAGGGGCAGGAAATCTCTTGGGGCCTTGGCTCAGGACTGCCATGGTGTCACTTCTACCATATCCCTTTGGCCAATGCAACCCATGAAAGCAGACCAGATTCTAGGGGCAGTAAACAGACTCTTCCCAGGAGGAGAAGCTTCCAAGTTACATGGCAGCAGGTGTACATTCAGGGAAGGGAGTAGTTGTGGACATCCTGGGACCTTCTACAGGGGACAAGCATTCCAGAGGCTGCTGCAGTTGTCCTGCTGAGAGAATATGGTGACTTCTCAGAATCCAGTCCTCATGGTGGATAACCACGCTGCCATCTCTTTTGTTGCTGTTCGTGGTGACTCCCTTCTGAAACAGTAGAAGGGAGAGGTAACCAGCACCCAGTGAACATTTCTTGGCCACCACACTTGGTGGGATTTAGTCCCTGCTGTGGTCCTTTGATGTAGGCATCATTGTCCCCCTTCTATTCATAACTAGGCTGAAACTCAGAGACATCAGGCAGCCTTCCTGAGTTCACCAGCTGGTGAGTGACAGAGCCAAGAGATAAGACCAGGTGGATCTGGGTTCAAATTCATGTCCTTTTACCCAATATGTAGCACGAATACCACAGCCTTCTGATGAAGAGCCCCAGCTGTGGAATCAAACGCTTTAGTCTAAATTCTGGTTTGCTGTTCACTGATTCTTGCATAATGTCTCTGTGCTGCGATTTTCTCATCTGTGAAATGCAGTGTTAGTAATAACCTACCCCACAGTGTAGCTTATGAAGAGCAAATGCACTGTTACTCTGATGGGCTTATCACAGTGCCTGGCCCAGAGTAGACCACATAAGCATTTGTTGAATAAATCATAGAAAGGGATGCTTCCTGCTGTGCAAATAGACCTTCAGGTGCTGCAGGAAAATTGAAGGATGTGGTTGTGCGAGACCCTGGGTAGATTGACCTTTTCTATTCTTTTCTTTTTCTTGGGTGGCAACTCTTTATTGCTCATGATACCGTGAGCATTAAATGCAGCTTCCTGTTCTCCACCACTTGTATGGACCTAGCACTAGAGGGGGGAGACCCTGGAATGAAAAGGTAAAATTCATTGTTTCTTTCATTTGAAAATAAATGGAGACATTTTCAGTTGTCACAGTAATGTGCAACTGGTCTCCAATGGGTAGAGACCAAGAATGCTGCTAAACACCTGGCATGCACAGGAAAGTCCCCAAACAAGAGTGATCCAACCTGAAATGTCAATCATGTGGTAAGGAATGCTGACCAAGTTTGACCTTGTTGTGATCTTCCCGAGGTGACTGTATCTGAGATATGTCTGGTCTACCGAGATACAGGCATTCAAATTTGCCAAACTTGAAAGACACTGCAAGCCCTTTCCTGCTTCTGGACGAGTCCATTTGAGCTGAGCACCTCTCCATGTTCCTTCTTTTAGTAGAAAATTCTACAGAGAGAGTTGGTGGGAGCCAAAAAAATCCATCAGCTCTCATTTTACTAGGTATTTAGGAAAATAACTTTTCTCCTGCAGAAGAAATTATATGAATTATATTAAAATTGGAGCTAAGGAAATAAAATTACATGCTCAGGACTCTTCTAAAAACCTGCCTTTGTCTGGCAGGGTAATTTGAGTGAGGTAAGAGAACCTGCACTTGTACAGCAAGAGGGAACAGAGGAAATGGGCCTCACTCTGCTCTGGCTGAATCTACCTACTCTGTGAGTGCCCCACAGTTTTTTTTTTTAAAAATACATCTGCAGATTTAATCACAGAGCAAACTTGGGTATGCAGATCCATGAGAAGAATTATTATTATTTTTTAAATTCACATTTTAAACTTTAAATCATCATATGGATGGCAATGCCCAAGACAGAGGCACATACCCTTAGAAGGGCAGAAATAGATTCTGATGCCAAGCAAATTGTACTCATTTTTGGTGCCAGTGCTGTGCTGGTTTGAAAGGAAATGTGCAGAATGGCACATGAGATGAGAGAAGTCTCTTCTGCTTCTAGTGCACCAAGGATTTTTGGCGGACAAGAAAGAGTCATCCCTACTTGAATGTATGAGAAAACTGAAAGGACTGGGGTAGAGACGTCTGTCTGTTCTGAAGACTTTTCCCAGAGAAAACTTCAGTCATTGAGAAGCAAAGTAACATTGTGATGTCTTGGCCAGGCCACAGCAATGAAGCTAACGGACTAGGAAGGTATTTGATGGGGCCCTAAAAGTGAAGGCCGTGGAGACAGAAGCCCCAGTTAGTATCCTTGCTTGTGTGAACCGAGGTAGAATAATGGTTGTCAACCAGGGGTGATTGTGCCCCCCAGGGGACATTTGGCGACATCTGGAGATGTTTTTCATTGTCACATTTGGTGGGAGGAATCTACTGCATTGAGTGGGAAGAGGCAAAGGTGTTAAAACCCTACAATGTTCAGGACACCTGCATGCAAGACAGAATGACCTGGACCAAGATGGCGGTGTGGCCAAAGTTGAGAAGCCATGTTTTAGAACTTCCGTTCTGGTGCATGGGGGAGGCTGCCATTTCTCTTTCACCTGATAGTTCCAGATACAAAGGGTGATACTCTGTGGGAGGACGTGCTCTACAAATGGCGGTCATCTTGTCTGGTCATGGAGTTCCCTAGGGCCTCCTTGAATTCATTTCTCCACCTGATTTTCTGCACTCTAGCTGCACAACTCTTCCTAAACTGGGAACCAGAACCTGCCATGTCTCTCCTTAACCTGTTTCTGGTGGTTTGTTGACTTAACGTAGCATACCCAAGCTGGTTTTTGTAGTCTCATGTTTCTACCCTGCTGGTCTATCCTGCTAACCTCCCCCAAATGTAAAGCGTCCACCCCAGCTCCTTGTGTTCACACTGCTTTTCTGCTTTCCTGAACCTGCTCATCATGCTGCTTCACCCAGTCAACTCCTTTGTGTTCTGATGGGCTCAGCTTCTATGTTGCCTCCTCTAGGAAGTCATCCCTGACTGCCTCAGGGGAGAGAAGGAACCTGTCATCTGTGTTCGCAGAGTGCTTATCCTACAGCTCAGAGCTTGTGTTAACATGTCACAATTGCCTTTTCAATTTTTTCACCTCCTTCTCTAGGCCGTGAGTTTCTTGCTCTCAGTGCCTGCAAGAATAGTACTTGACTAAGTTTAGGTAAATGTTTGAACATTTATAGTTCAGCGAATGTTTGTTTGCTGAATGAATGAATGAATGGCCAATGAGATCTTCATACATAGCTCTTTCCATTAGAAAATCACTCATTCTTTTTTGAAAACATTTTTATTGGTGCTGTATAATTATACATCATGGTAGGGATTCATTATGCCACATTCGCATACCTACGTGACAAAATTTCCCAGTCTTATTTCCCAGTAGAAAATAACTGGTGTTGATTTGAAGCTTGGGTTACACTGCCACAATCATGCCTCTGGGTCACAGTGCAAAAGGGAACAGGTGATAGAGAAGAGCACAGCAAGGTCAAGACGCTCTTTAACCTTGACCAGTGGCCTTGGCATAATTTGGAAGGAAGTGTCCTTGCATGAAGATAACCACCTTTGTCTTTAGAATGGCTTATCTGCTATTTTCTGGAGCTATAGCAGTCAGGATGAGTTGGGAATTTTGTGAGTTGCCAATAGATCTGGAGCCCGTGTGTGTGTGTGTGTGTGTGTGTGTGTGTGTGTGTGAGTGCTACACTATTTGTCTGAATGTGCTTCACTTTCCCTGGTACCTGGTACACTTCTGGAGGAGAGGAACAACTTCTGCTTTGTCTCAGAGGGCCCTGAACATCTCACATACATCTTGTCCAAGTGCCTAGTGAGGAAACCCCTCAGGCAAAATTGCCCCAGAAGGATACACATGCTCCCATTTTACAGATGAGTAGACAGAACTTCTGAGCAGGCTGAGTAACCGTGTCCACACAGTGAGTTAGCATCAAAGCCAGGGCTAAAAAAATGGCATAGCTTCAGTGGAGACAAATTATAGAAGCTGCAATGTCTTTAAATATAGAAAACAAAAGTTGCTCCTGCCGGAATTGTGAGGCGATTTTGACGTCTTCTGGAAGGCACAGCTCTCCTCCAATTCTGTTCTTAAAGTAGGAAGCAAAAGCTCCAAGGGACACTCAGGTGCGTCTCCCTCCCATTTATCAGTACTTTTGCCTCTCATTATACCCGTGGCCCAGTTTTCTTGGGCTCTTTAGATGTCAATGCACGTATTATACTCGGCATTGTCCTTTGAGTTTTGAAGTTCTTGAGGCGTTATGAACAAGGTCTTAGACCCCAGCTGGTTGCCACAGCCTACTTTGGCTCTGTTCTGTTTCCTTAAGAAATCTAAAGGATGGTGCTGTCATCCTCTAAAACAGAAGCTGATAAAGAAAAGCTACCCTCTTACTGAGCATCTTCCCCCTTCTTGGAGGCAGTGAAGAAATTGCTAAAATTGAATTTTATTGTGCAAGATGCTATCTCCAAATCAACAGAAAGCAAGCTGAGAGTGGGGCATGATTTGGGTGAGGCAAGACCTTTGATTTCCAACCTGGCAGGGAGAGGAGTCAATGATCTACATTCCAGTTTCAGGCTGTGCTTGATGGGAAAGCAGAAGAGCAGGCTCTCTGAGCTTATTGAGTCCTGGGTATGGCTTCACAGGGACACTAGATGCAGTCTGTGGACCAGATATCTGGTTACTGTGGGGCTTTCAAAGGGGATTTGGGTGTTTGTTTTCTTTTCTGCTCTGGGCTTTCCCCAGCAAGGTGTAAAAGTGATTAGCAATTCTCAGTGAAGCTCTCTTGGCATTTGCAGGGGTGGAGGGGACATGGAGGGAGTTGAGTGGCAGGGTTTGGGAGGGAGCGTGTGGTGCGGAGGGCTTGCTCCTCTGTGGGTGGAGTGAGCTCATGCAATCTAATTTAAGGACCTCTGGGAAGACCCACTCAAGACCCAAAATAGACCCCCTTCGGATTTCAGAAATGTCAGCATCACCACCCATCCCTATGTGTCCATCTGTCTTTCCACGATTCCTGAGGAGGGGCAGCATGTAGGTCAGCCTCACCTCCATGCGGGTGGTTTCTCCGGCCAACTTTTCCTCTCAACTCTAAATCCTGGGTGGTAAAATGAAGGACAGAAACTGGAAGATACAGAAAAGTGACTGCAACCAGTTTGGGCCATTGGAAAGTTGGCTCCTGTGCCCCTTTTACACATCAATATGTTTAAAACCAATTTTAGCAGGTTGGTGGGTACCATGAGGCTGAATTTCTTTCAACATTCAAGTTGTTAAAAATGAGGGGGTTTTGGAGCCAGCCTGGATCCACATGCTGCTCCACCTTTGACTAGGCCTGTGGCCTTGGACACTCCACTGAGTCCTTCTGCATCTCAGCTTCCTTAGCTACAAATGGGGGCACTCCTGCCACAGGCTTATTTGAATAAATAAATTAGAAATATATGCAATAACAGCCTTTGTATTCTAGTACTTGCCAAACATATGCAAAAACGTCATCATTACCCCCAAATGATGGGGATATCTTAAAGGATATCTTAAAGGGAGAGACCAACTGAAAGACCTCTCAGTAGTCAAATTGGAACCACTTTAAGCAATAAAATGAAGTAGGTTTGCATTATAACCTAAGTGTTAAGTAAATATCCATGAGTCCCCACTGATGTAAATAATGAAGCAAATAAATGGAGAAGAGGCAAATTTCCCATGCAGAATTCCAGATAGTTTATATAGACACTCTGTTTAAGTGTAGAACTCTTTTCTCTGTGAGTTGAACATACTGATCTCCTTCCAAGGAGCACAGAATGAAATGGGGAGAAAGTAAGAGTCCGTTACTCTTACTTGTAAGAGTGGACATGTAAGACTGTCCATTACAAAAACCAGCCAAGTGATCAAGGTTACAGTCACGTGGAATCTATGTGCCCTTGTAAAGATGTGATATCATGGCAGTTTATCTCTGCAGTCTTCTTCCCCAAGACATATAATCCAAGTTTAATCAGGATAAAAATATCAGACAAATGTCAATAGAGAGAATCCCATAAAATACATGATAAGTACTCCTCAAAACTGCCAAGGTCACTAAAAACATGGAAAGCCTGAGAAACTGTCATAAAGATGAGCGTAAGAGAGGTCAACTCCACATAAGGTGGGTATCTGGGACCTGAAAAGGACATGGAAGGTAAAAATTAAAGAATTCTGAATAAACAATGAACTATGGTTCATAATAGCATATCAATATTGCTTTATTAATTGTAATAAATATAATAAAATAATCTATGATGTTAATTATAGGGGAAAGTGGGAGGAGGGCATATGGGAATTCTTGGTTTTGTCATCTCAGATTTTCTGTAAATCTAAACATGTTCTGCAAACATTTTTATGTTTATTAAAAAGTATTACTGTGACTAGTATTACTGATACTACTAGTACTGGTACTACTACTAACTTTGCTCTCTGGACTTCTCTCTCCTGGAAAAATTCAAGACTCCCAGGAGCATCTGTGAAGTCCAAGACATCAGTCCCAGCTGTGACTCCCTTCAGTAGCTGAGAAGTCCCATTCTTTTTGGTTCTGGCCATTGTGGCTCCCACGTGGTACAACACAGTGCTACATGGTTCTCTAAAGGAACACAAATTAACTCTGAAAATGTAACTTTGCAGCATCGCTGACCCCATATCCACTACAGAAAAGCACTTAGATAAAGTAGGATTTAGCTTCCATTCCAGACATGATTGATCATCTCTCTCTGCCAGTACTGCCTTGTACATATGTTGGTGGAATCACTCTTCATATTGGGTTTTCATTCTTCTTCTCTACACATCTGAAAACTCCCCAGTGGAAGGAAGCTTTCTCATTTATCTGTGTACTTCCAGGCCTTAATTCTATGCTCAGCCTAGATGACTTAAAAAGTGGTGACTGAGTAGGAGGCCAGTGAACAGAGTTTAAATAATGCTGCGGCTCTACCTGATTGCTGGGGACACAACAGAAGAGACAGTATGGCAGATTATATTCTCTAAACATGGCCACAACAGTATCTTCATCCCACAGTCTCTTTTTTCAATGTGACCTTGCCACTCCTCCATGGCATGATTAGGCCCATGTCCCTGCCCCTTGAACTGGGTGGGTCCTTGTGACTGTCTTGACTGACACAATGGGAGAAGTGGTGCTACATGGGTTCTGAGGTTTCGTCATAACAATGTCACCTACTTCTCTGCCTTGTTCACTTGGGATGCTCATTTCTGGAATGCAGTCACCATGTTGTAAGCATGCCTAGGCAGGCTATAGGGAGGCACCCACAGAGAGGAGCTGAGCTCCTGGTCCACATCCACAGTAAGCATCCAACCGACAGCCAGCATCAGCTTGCCAGTCATTTGGATGTGGATCCTGCTGTCCCCAGCCAAGCTATCACAGCAGATGCTATGTGGAACAGAGATGAGTCGTCCCACCATGCCCCTGCCCAATTTGCAGATTCATGAGCCAAGTCAATGACTATTGTTTTAAGCCACTGCGTTTTGAAGTGTGTTATACAGGAATAGATAACCAGAACAGATGGGCAAGTAGAATCCTTTCAGGTGATTGAAAATAAGACTTGTAAGTAATCTTACCTCCCTTCCCATTTCATGCAGACAAGATAAGACAATGACTCTGGAATTTGTCACCATGAATGAGAATTGACAGAGAGGAGAGACAGAGATAGAGAAGCATTTGGAAGTGAGTAAGCACAAGGTCCTCAAAAATAATTAATAGAATTAATTGATTTAATTAATGTTAAACAATCAGTTGACAATTCAGCAATTATCTGAGTACCTGTTGTGGTTCACACCACTGGCTAAGTGCTGGATGATGCTGATAAATGAGACAGACATGGTCCTCTGTCTTCATATAGTTCAACTTTCTAGTGAGAAAACTAAATAATCACACAATTATTTTAATTAATTCAATTTTAGTGGTTAATATAACTGAGGATATTTACCCTGGAGATTAGCTTTGTCAGCTTTGGAAGGATCACATCATGATTCATTCGCCATGGCTTGGGCTTCCTCATGGCATGGCTGGGAGGCAGCTCAGTCCACATAATTTGCCCTTCTGTGGATTCGCTCTGACTCCCCAATTCACAGGGGCCTCCCAGCATCATGATATGTAGTAGATGCCTCCGCTCCCTGGCCAGAGCAAACTGATTTAGGCTCAGCTACCCAATGCAGGCCATGTCAGTCGGTCAGAGTGGTAGAGATTTAGGTAAGGTTTGTTAATGGTTGTGTTACTAGTGGCAGCAGATTTAATGACTTCTCCTGAGAGGTCCTGCATTCTCTGAGGCTTATTCCATCTCCTCCTTCTTTTTCTTCACTTTCCTCTAGATTTAATCCGATACCCCAGAATCTTTCTGGTACATTTTCATCAATACTAAAATTTGCCAGAGTTGGTTTTCATTACTTGGCAATAAAACCAACCTTTACTAGTATACAGTGTAAGAGGAATCACCCCTGCCTGTCCTTGAAGGCTCCCAAGGGTTGGAATTTAGTCCAAGAAGCAGAAGCCACAGTGGGAGAAATTTCAGCTGAATAATGTGAAAGAACTTTCTAAAAGCCAGAGATATACATAGACGTAGGCAGTGAGCTTCCTATGCTTAGAAAATCTCAAACAAAGGCTGGTCAACCACTTAGATATGATGTCATCAGGAGGATTTAAACATGAGCTCTCAGATTGGGCTGGTTCTTGATGATGATACTAAAAATAATAATAGCTACCAGTTTTGTGCACTGGCTATTTGATAGGCACCATGATAAGTGTTTAACATGTCCTATCTCATTTAATCAAACAATATCAGCCCTTGAGGACATGCTGTTACTATGAACACCTGGCACATGGGGAAGCTGAGCCTCCAGAGGTCATCCAAAGAGCCAGATTCAAACTTGGGCTGTGTGAACCCAGATCTATGGTCCTCAGTCTTAGTTTAACCCTGTTCCACTCCAGCTCCTACAGCTAAGATTTTCACCTCTTTTTTCTTATTCTGTATCCCATAAACGACCCCAAAATTCTAAAGGTAAGGCAAAAATCTTGGGGTACTGGATCCTGAACAATAGAGAATGCTTCGTATGAGATGAAAAAAAATTCAAGTTTGGTAGACACTAAATTCGGAAGAAGATGATGAAACAAAATGAAAAAGCTGCCCCCAGAGGACAGTGAGTCCTGAGCAGGTGGAGTCCTCCCACCAAATGTGTCTTCCACAGTGTGTCTGGTGTGCGGTTTTCTTTTTCTTTTTTCCCTTCTTTTGTTACTCCTTCCAATTCAGGCATTTGCCTGACTCATTTCTACTCTCTCTCCTTCTAGACTTAATTAGGTTTGTTATTATTATTATTATTGTTTTGTTTATCTTTGAAACACAGAACCTCCCTCCCAATTTTGAATGACTCATTCTGTGATGGATATTGCCGCTGACAAAGGATGTATTTGTGTGAGGGAGAGGATCTGAATTGCCAATCGCCTGTTGGATGACTGTTTCCCAGAAGCAGGCATGATTAAATTTAGCAGAAGTTTCTTTTAGAAATGTGCTTTAAAAAAAAAATCCTCAAACTCTACCTGATCATTTATTATTATTTTAAATCATAGAGAAAATTGAAGGTTCCTATCATTTCCTTAATTGAATAAAGGAGACAGATGTGGAAGGATCCTGTTGAATGCTGAACAGACTCCAAGCTCCTAATTAGAGCATTTACCCGCGGAGTCTATATGCCTCGGAGACTGAGCTCCCTCTCTCCCACCTGTTTCTGGTGTGTTTGTATGCCTTGCAGGTTAACATTGAGGCCAACCCAAGGCACACCTCCTTAATAGAATACATTCCTGTTGCAGGGGGAACTGCAGATCTTCTGAGATTGTCTGGGCTTTTGATAAGCCTGTTATGATGTTTCCAAGGAGATGGGATTCAGCAGAAGGGAAAGGGTGTTTGTTGTGTGCTGTTGGGAAACAGGGAGCCTTGTTTACTGAACTGGGTCTGGAAACCCGTTTCTTTATCACTCATCTCTTCTTCCC
Organism: Glaucomys volans; assembly: GCA_020662805.1. Taxonomy (NCBI): domain Eukaryota; kingdom Metazoa; phylum Chordata; class Mammalia; order Rodentia; family Sciuridae; genus Glaucomys; species Glaucomys volans. The sequence goes on from JAJEJO010001516.1 coordinate 490,308, forward strand.
ACACCAGGTGATGCTTGGGTTCAGGAAAAAATTGTGTGTCTTTTGTAGCACACATCTAAACCTCCCAGCCTCAAGAGCCTAAAAAAAGCTCTTTTGGATAAAGAGAAAGTTCATTAAATTCTCCAGACCTGTGAGTTCTATTGGCTTGACATAGAGATACTGGCTGCTTAAACCTGGGTTGAGCTTGGGTCCCATGCAAGGCATGGTGACTCCATTTGAAGACCCCCTGATGCTGCTGCTGATAATGGCCATCGTTTGGTGAGCACTTGACCATGCATTATGCACCTTGTGTTGGGGATGGGGGAGGGATACAGGTGAATGCTACTTCCAGTGTGAACAGGGAAAACAAGAGTTGCGTCTCTCTATCCCTGGAGCGTCAAGAACCTATTCTAATCTCAGAGAATAAAGCTATGAATACCACCAGCCAGCTTATGTTTCAGGCCTCCACAGAGCAGTTGTTTTTAGGAGTATAGAAACCTACAATGTTTAGGCAAACAAACAAACAAACAAAAACCAACAAAAAACAAACAAGAAAAACAAACTCCCTGACCCTGGGGATGTATCTTCTTGTTTTGCTCACTGTTGATTTGTATTCCCTAACTTACTGACTCGCCCAGCACAGAGGAGCAAAATTCATCTAGTGAGGGCCAGATAGCAAGTGTTTTGCTCACTGTGGTCCCCTTGGTCTCTGTTGCAGCTATTGAACTCTTTGCTCTTGTAGAGAAAGAATAACTACAGGTAATACATGGGCAAAGGAATGGCGCTATGTCCCATGGATTCAGCTTGTAGTAGGTACTTAATAAGCATTTGTTGAATAAATAATGTAGAAAGTTCAAATAACTGGGTTTTCAAACAAAACCAGTCTTCCCCCCAAAATGGTAACAGTAAATACCTGCTTATTGTATACATTTAAGCAAAAATAAAGAGGAACATTAAAATGAAAGTAAAAACCATGACTAAAAGGTAACCCTAGTTAAACAGATCTATTTATTCCCTTTTGGTCATTTTCCTATCCATGGCTTTTAAAAAATTAATTGTAAAAAGCTAGAACTTAATATAATGTGCATTTGTTCTATTTTTTTTTTTAAATGATTGATGAATCAAGATTCCCTTGGGATTCTGTCAAAAGGAGCAATTCTCTCTGAGGCAGTTAAAAGGATCTTCTCCAAATTAACCCAATTACCTCTATCCCTTGACGTCCAAAATTAGATTTCTGTCTATGATCCAGGTTCTAAAACTCCTGAAATGCTTTTTGGATCCCAAAGGAAGTTTTGATTAGAAAGCTCAGCAGAATTCCAGCACTGAGTGCTGGGTTGCTTATGCGTAGGCAGCTCATTTAACCAAAGGATGGCATTTCCTCACTGGCTGTGGGTGCTGGGGAGTTCCTGGAATGCTGTTTGCAGAGACTGGGACGTTCTGAAGATGTGTTATCCAAAATCAAGCCCATAAGGGCTAGGGTGAATTGTTGAGCCAGAAAGAGTTAATAACTTGGTATGAGACAAGGTGACAGGGAATTTTTTATTCTATGGCATAGAGAACAATAATATTCCAGCCCTTCACCCCCAATACATGCACACAGCAACCCTGTGTGCATCCTTGAGTGTGTTTGACTCGCCGTAACCTAACACACATGAGCACGCAGCCTCTGTTCACTTACACAGCTATGGGTCCTTCCTATGCAAACCCTTCCACCCCACCTCAGCCCTGCATGATTCATATTTAGAAGCCAGAGAGCACTTGATGGTCTAAAGCAATTCCAAGGAGGTTGAGAAGCCCATCCATGCTCAGATGGTTTCTAAGGCTGCTGGGTAAGTGATGACCTAACCCTCCCCAGCTGAGGAATGGAAAGCCAGCAGGGAATATTTATATTTTACTGTTTTTAAATTATGGATATTTGGCTTGGTGGGAAGGAAAGTGGCCGAATCATGTGCATGAGGCACATTTGATATGCGTCCATCTGGGCTCTTGCTATTCTTGATGATGACTGTTTGGAATTCCACCCTCTACCCTCAACACCTCCTCTGTTCTTCCCAAAGGCTGATGTGGCTATTTATCAAGTATACACTGTCCTGTCCCCTTTGAGCTGCTGAATGTTCAATCTAGAAGCCTCTCTTTCATACCAGGAAGGAAGAGCATGGGGAAAGAAAGGGAAGGGGGCGAAGTGCCATGATGTGTGTGGTGCTGTCCATTCATGCTCTGATTCATTCTACCTAACAACACTGTGGATAGGTGTATTTTATGAACTGGAATGGACCCTTTTCATTGACAATGACAATATTCTTCTCCTGTATCTGCTCCCCTTAAAATGACTAAACACACTGCCTGGTACAAAGTAAATACTGTATAAATGTTGGCTGTAGTCATTCTAGTTGCTGCTGTTGTTCTTCTGTTCAGCTGGGCTACAGGATCAGCAGAATATTTAAGAGTAGTAGTTTCAGCCTGGGGCAGACCTGCACTTGAATCTTAGCTTTGCCTCTTGCAAGCTCAGCTCTCTTGGGCATGTTTTAGTCTCACTCTCAGTTTCCGTACCTGAGAAATAGGAGTGTTCATGGAGTCGTGGTGAATGTGCTTGGCACAGAAGAAGTATATAATAACTGGTGGTTCTTTCTATGAGATCCTGGGATGAGATAAAGACTGTTGACTAACTGAAGGTGTTTGCCAGCTAACTCTACCAACTATGGGAAAAATCTGGTCAACCATTCTTCCTATAAATGTTTAAGGAGTATCTGCAAATAAATAAATGAATATTCTTAGAACTGGTGACTACAGAACTTATTGGTAAGTTTCCAGTGAAATTTCAGGTCAAATTTTTAAACATATAGTTTTAAGTAAATGGAAAGAGAAGTGGTGATCTTTAGGAACCAACATACATTCACTAAGCAAAAGCCAGTCACAAATTAGCTCTAAAATTTTTTTGAGCATATTTACATGTATGTTCCAGGCATCACTTTAGGCATGAACCTATATATAGCAGTATATAAAATGGTTAATTTTTTCTTCTCTTGTAGTATTTATCTTCTATAGAGGGCAGGGAAAGAAGCAGAGACAATAAACGAAATAAGCAAAACTATACAGTGTGTGAGATGATAATAATTCATATGGAGAAAAACCAATCAGGAAATGGAGTAAGTATTTACTATCATAATATCTTGTTGAATTGTTCCCTTTACCAGTACAAAGTGACTTTTGTCTCTTCTGAGCAATTTTGGCTTGAAGTTTCCTTTGTTGGATAAGAGAAAAGCTACTCCTGTTGTTTTTTGGCTCCATTTTCATGGAATATAATTTCTATCCTTTGATGTTTAGCCTGTGGATGTCCTTGCCAGTGAGATGAGTCTCTTGCAAAGAATGAATATTTGGATTTTTTTTTTTTTGCTGTGGTACTGGGGATTGAACTCAAGGGTGCTTTACCACTGATCAACATCCCCAACCCTCTGTGGTTTTTATTTTGAGATGGGGTCTCACTAAGTTGCTGAGAATCTCACTAAGTTGCTGAGACTAGCATCAAATTTTGAAATTCTCCTACTCTAGCCTCCTGAGTAGCTGGGATTACAGGTATGCATCACTGTCTGGCTTTGTTCTTGTTTTTAAATCTACTCTGACGGTCTATGTCTTTTAATTGGACAGTTGAGACTGTTTACATTCTGCGTTGTTATGGAGAAATATTTATTACTTCCTGCCATTTTGATTTCTTTCTGATGTTTAATTAAGTCCTAATTCTCATTTGCTTAGCTACCCTTCTCATAAGATTTCTTCATTTGCAAGCTCTAGAGTTTAACATCTTCTGTGTGTAGTATTTCTTTAAGTATTTTCTGTAATGTTGGCTTAGTAATTATAAATTGTTTTAGTTATTATCTTCGAAAGTTTTCATTTCTCCTTTGATTCTGATTCTGAAAGATAGCTTTGCAGGATACAGTAATCTTGTTTGGTAGTTGTTTTCTGTCAGAGGTTGGCATGATGAGACGATGGAAAGACATGATATCATGGTTTTAGATAAGCTTCTGTATGACCATTCCTTGACTGTGCTGCTCAAAGGATTTACACCAATCAGATGAATTTTGGAAAATAATAACACATGTGGAAAATTGTGTTTAGTTCCAAGAACTACTTAAAAGTTGTGTTTGGAGATAGGGTCTTACATTATCCCAAGCCTTCCTGTCTTCTGTGTGTAGTATTTCTTTAAGTATTTTCTGTAATGTTGGCTTAGTAATTATAAATTCTTTTAAAATTTCTTCTGAGAATTCATAAGTTATTCTGGTTGGTTTTCCTCTAAATGTGACATGACATTTCTCCTCTTGAGGCTTTAGAAATTCTACTCTTGTTTGGTATAATAGACATTTTATTTATAATTTGCTGTGAAGGTGTTCTTTTTTGATCTTGTGTAGTTGGAGTTCTAAATGTATCCTATATCAGAATGTCCATCTTATTCTCAAAGTTTGAAAAGTTTTCTGATGTTATTATCAATGCTATTAACCTGTAGCAGAGATCTTTCTTTGATTCCAATGACTCTTAAATTTTTTCTTTTAATGTTGACCAGAGTTCTTGTACATTCTGATCATGGTTTCTTTTGTTTTTCTTTATTGCTAACTAACTGTTCGAGTTTATATACCTTGTCTGAAAATCCTGAAAATAATTTCTTCTACATGATCTAATCTAATGGTGAGATGTTCAAGTGAATTTTTTTTCACTTCCAGAATTTGTTTTGTTGTTTTTCAGAATTTCTGTCTTTTTATTGAAATGTTCTTTCACATCCTGTATTTTCTCTCTTAGTTCATTACTTAGGTCTTCTTTTAGTTCATTGATCATTTTCATAATTAACTTTTTGAATTCTTTAGGATTTTATCTACAACAATATCTGCAAATTCAGTTATTAGGGATTATAAATTTTTGGAGGCATCTTTGGCCTATTTTCTCGTGTTTTCTGAGGTTCTATATTTGTGCATCTGTTGAGATGGATTCCTCTTCCTCTTTATGTGGGGGTCTTTTAGTGCAATTATGTCTTTATAATAAGCCCTGTACTTGGGGATATCTTAGCTTCATCACATCTAGTCATCATAATCAAATGTTTATTTCAACTACCAGTACCACTTTGAAAGGAGAGAGTAATTTTAAAAAATAATTTATTTATTTATTTTTAAAATTTTTACAAACTTCACTATGATTCATTGTACACAAATAGGTTACAGCTTTTCATTTCTATGGTTGTGCACAATGTAGATTCATACCATTCAAGTAATCATACATGTACACAGTGTTGAAAGGAGAGAGTAATTGTAACCATGGTAATTGAAGAACAAATCATGTGTCAACATATGCTATAAGAGTTATCACTAATGATTTCTACAATTCTACTAACCAAAGAGAAATATGGGTTAAAAGTAATATAGAATAGACTGAAAAGATTAATAATTAATGATAGTATACAAAATTGAATTGGGCAAAAGTATAAAAAAATGAAGGAAATGGAGAGAAAAAAGAAAAAAGAAAGAAAAGAGAGGGGAAAGGAAGGGAGACAGAAGTTAAAATTAGGAGAATAAAAGGAAGAAGGAGTGGAAAAGGGGATGGAGATTGGAAGGAAAAAAGAGGGAATAGGATTGCATTATTTTTACTTAAAAAAGAGTCATTAGTAGGGAATGGAAAATTACTGTATAATGGTTACAGGGTAATTTTGGGGGTGAAGAAAATGCTTTGGAATTTGATAAATATGTGTACCACAGTGAATATACTGAATGTCAGTGAACTTTGCGTATCAAGATAGTTAATTGCATTTTAAATGCATTTTACCTCAAAGAGTGTTAACAGGGGAGCACTCTGAGGATGAGAAATTTGAGAAGGACCTAAAGGAAGAGCCAAACCAAGGGGATAGCAAGTGCAAAGCCTCTGAATACAGAATTGCCTGGTGTGTTTGAGAAATAGGATTCATGCCAACCAGTCTGTTTTGGAAATAAGAACACATGTGGAACTGTGTTTGGTACCAAGAGCTATGCTTCTTCTTTTGAGACAGGGTCTCACTATGTTGCTCAGGCTGGACTTGAACTCCTTCCTGGGTTCAAATGACCCTCTTGCTTTGGCTTCTGACTCATTGAGACTACAGGTACCCACTCTCATGCCCACCTTGAGCTATTATTATTATTATTAATTTGTGTGAAAACATTGACAAATAGGGAAGTGTTTCGGGGTGGTGGCAAGGATAGTGAGGCAGACTTCAATGGCATGTGCCATGAGAATAGTTAAAGGAACTAAGAGTATTTGACAAGCAGAAAGGATGATTTTGGGACCTTGATTACTTCTTCAGATGTTGGAAGGGAAAGGGTGCAGCCTCTTCTTGTGCAAACTTAGAGGGAAGAACTGTAATCAAGAGGTGTGAACCAAGTTACAAGACCCAGACTTGGTTTCAATAACAGGATGTATTATTTTGCTATTGGTAGTGAATTTCAGAGCCCCAGAAATGTTTGGGAAGAACCTCCTCCCTCCAGTTGGAAATTTCTTCAATGGGAATTAAAATTCACTGATTTTGATTTTTCTCAAGTGTACCAGAGACTTAACTTTTTAGGTTTTATTAGTGCTTATCCATCATTTACCATTAAGGGTAGAAGTGGGTGGGTTACTGCAATTCAGAATTTCTTGCACACGTTCATGAATGGATTTTTTATAATTTTGGCTGAAACATAATCCTAAACTGACCACTAAAACATTCATTTTCTGAGCAAGCAGTATCTGCACACTCAAGGCATTTCAAGCAACAAGTGTCCCTCCACCTCTGAGAGCTCTAGAACATTTTTCTGAGACAATCAAAGGTACTGTGTTTTGAGGGTCTCTCTAGAGAACTCAGTGTATTCACAAGCATACATGGATATGGGGGTTTGTCAAGAATGAAGACATTGGCAGCCTTCTTTCCCCAACACCCACGTTCTGAACCATTTGAGATTGGAGATTTGGCTGCTGGAAATCAAAGTATCAGATTTATGACTGATATTGCTGCTACAGAACATGGCATTGGAGGTGAGAGTGGGTGAAAGTGTTACATTAAATGATGTCTCTCAGCATGAAAGTAAATAGGATGTGATGAATTAGTGTTCCTATCTAACCATGGATTTAGATCCCCCCCTTTAAAAATCCAAACAGTAATATATTATCCATGTTGTTCTCTTGCTTTTTGTACTTAAATATACATCTTTAAGACAGCTTCTTATCAATGCAATGATCTAGATATTTGGATTCTAAAAGATTCAGAGAATTCCACTGATTGGATGGGCTATGATGAGTTTAACCATCTGTATTGATGGACATCTAGGTTGTTTCCCATCTGTTGGTATTTCAAATACTGTTACTGTGACTATCTTTGTGAACACATGCAAGTACATGTTGATCTTCCATCTTGATCTGATTAACCAGAGCTTGAAGGGCCAGGGATTAATAACAATGTGGGTTCCCATGGAGACAAAACAACAAATGTTACCAACTGGAACATCTCTATATCTTTCTTTAAGGGGTTATAATTCAGTAGCTATGGTTCTCAGCTATTGAGATTTGTTTGATATATTTCATACCCTACTTTAGTTGAGTCTGTCTGGAGAGAATAGGTAAGCATACGTGTTAATTTCATTAAGAATGAATTTATGTCTTCTTCAGAGAATAAGGGGTTTGATGCAATAGGCTTGCTACCAGTTGACTCTATGATATGCTCAAAGCATTGGGTCATCCTAAGGCCTCAAGATCAGTCTCTACTGCTGCACATTTGGGCACTGGGCAGTGGTAGGGCCTGTTCAGCCTTGGGGAGAGGAGCCCATGTTGTTAGGTTCATGTATAGCCTACATCCTAAGTAACATTAGGGATGATTAGGTGGCTCTTGATCTCAGCTAGTCTTGCTCATGTGTCTGGGGTCAGCTCACGGTTGTAAGCTCTAGGCTCATCTTGATTTGGGCAACTGGAGTCTCTTTGCTCCTTTCCACATATTTCTCATCCTCCAGTTGGATAGTGGTCATGTTTTCATGCCAATTGGCAGAGCAAGATGAGAAAGAATAAGCTTAGTTGAGCCAGTGCTTTTCAAGATGCTTATATCATATTTTCTAACATCTCTTTGGACAGAGCAAGTCACTCAAATGAGTGCAGGGCCGTGGGGTAGGGCACACACTCCACTTACAGGACATTGATAGTTAATAGAACGGGTCTAGGATACATGGAAGAGTGTAGAATTTGGGCTAACTTTACAATATTCCTCAATCTACCATTTAGTAAGCAACCCAGGACCAGGAACCAGGAGGGACCTCGCAGATCTGGGGAGAAGCATGAACTGGTCTGGTATGGAAGCTTAGTCCACTGTTTCACAGCTCCTCTATTCTCATCAAGAATGAATTAGACTTTACTGCCTTCTCAAAGCTCTTTCAGCATAAGACTTTGGTTGGAAATGTCTGTTGAACCACATCTTACCCATAACTCAGGACCAGAGTCATATATCCAGGGCTATTTCTACATGATCCCACTACAATGGTCAGGGGTGAGGTGATTCCTAAATGGAAGCAGGAGATGACTGTCAGGCAGAGACCCCAGGAACCTTCTGGGTGGAGGATGAATAATCTGAGAGGCTGGGTATCACCTGAGCTCTTGATCAATGGTTTAACTCATCACTGCATTTGAGTAGACTAAATTTAATTTTAATTGTGTATTGACTTTCCCTGATACCTACTCTGTAGGGACTCATGAGGAAAACTAGATCAATAACAAACTCCATTTTGTCTGTCTGTCTAAGGGGTAATGTGTGTAAATACACTAATTATTTGCATGTTCATCTTGGGGGAGCAGTTTGAGGGGCAGAGAGAGTCACTGACTCTTCACAAGTTCTGTGACTAGTATAGGGCCTTGCATTGTTAATAACCTTCATGCTCCCAGAAAGTAAGGTTTTTGGCTTGACATAAACAGCAGCATGCATGTTTGAAGCTATGGGAATCAAGTTTGTCTCCTTTGAAGGGAAGCTGGTAGAAGAATGGGGGAATGAATTGTATTTTAATCTATCATGGCATATCCAAAATATGTGTCTGTACATATACCTACACATACACCTATACTTAATAAAACCACATGGGTGGCTATTGCATTTACTTTTAATAAAGATGATATTTTGGGCAAGATTTATAGGAATTTAGTATCATTGGTTTCCTTTATGGAAAAGAACTAGGTAGGAAGTCAGAAACAAGAGAATTACATTTGAAATTCTTTCAGTCTATGATTAAAAACTATTTGCATATATTACTTAAAATGATTTAAAAATCAGAAGTCACTGGATTAAAGCACAGATTTTAATTTTTAACTTTTCTGTTAGAGCATTATATTTAGTTACATGCAGTAGTTGGGTTCATTTTGACAAAATCGTATATTCATGGAATTTAATTTCAATACCCATTCTCCCCTTCTCTTTCCTCCTCCTTCCCCCATCTCCTTGCTTTACTGATTTTCCCTTTGCTCATTTATTTATTATTTTTGGTTGGTACTTTCTACATCCACATAAAGGTGAAATTCCCTGTGATACGTTTATATATGCATGTAGCCTGATTTTGTTAAATGCATTCCATATTTCCTCTCCTTTTCTGTCCTTCCCCCCTGCTTCTCAATCTTCTTCTTCTACTCTACTTATCTTCTCTATATATTTATGACATCCACTCCCCCTCCCATTCTTTCCCTTTCTTTTGCTGTAGCTCCCACATATGAGAGAACATGTCCAGCCCTTGATTTTCTGAGTCTGAAAGCACTCAGAAAAGCACGTGATTTTAAGATAGAAAAAGAAAGCCAGCCACAGAGATACACAGTGCCTGGGGTTGAAGGTTAAAATTAATTAACCAGGCAGAATCTGGTTTTTACTCAACTGCAGCTGTAAGGTTTAAGGATTTAATCTTCTTTCTGAGCTGCCAGATTCAAAGTGAGACCCCAGCTGGTTCAATCCAAGTTCAGTTATTTTGAGATGAAGCGAAATGGAGGGGAGGAGGGTCTGTGAGGAGGGGCCAGGAGAAGCTTCTGATCCTTTTGGCACATTAATTCAGCAGTGAGGCGTTTTCTGATGACAGATACCAATGCTTGCTGAGAAAGCTTGAAATATCCTGGATGGTGTGAAAGGGAGGGAAAGAGAGCAGCAGTTCTGAACACTCTTCAGGTCTTAGGAGCACTGCAATGGCACCTCATTCTTCTGCCCATTTTGCAGAAGAGGAAGCCGAAGCTCAAAAGGATAACAGAATTTACCCAAGATCATCCAACTAGTGAACAGGAAAACGAGGAGTTGAGCCTAGGTCTGTATGGCTTAGAAATCTCAGGATGTTTTCATTACATTGTGATTGGCAGGTTGAGGGATGAAGCCAGCTCACAGGTAGTATGTCAAGTCTTGAGACAGATGAGATCCATCTACCTGGAGCATCATTTATTCCTGCTGGAAAATAATAAATCAACTTATATTAACAGCAAATACAGATGTAATGTGAAGCCAGATACAAAGTCACATGGATTTTTAAGATAAAATTGAAGATGTCAGAGAATTTTCTTGCTTATTTCAAAATCCTTGCCCCATGCCTCTAAGCATTTGTTCCTTGTGGCCAGAAAATATTAGGGGCACTACATGGTGCTGCCTATTGAAAACCACTGGAATGTGTTAGGAAACATGCTAGTTTTCTTAATGTTACTGTGGATCTGACTAAGGGGGCCACAAGTGTCAGATATGGAAGGTGAGGGACTCTTGGGAATCCAATTCCCTCATCTCCCAGCCCTGTGGGTACAAGTCAAGGATAACAGGTGAATTATTTAACTGCCATGCAACCAAGGCTTCCAAAAAACAAAACAAAACAAAAAAACCCCAAACATACAACCTATTCTCCTTCCATCACTTCAGGTAAATGCCTCTGCCTTTTTTTTTTTTTTTTTTTTTTGGTACTAGGGATTGAACCTAAGGGTGCTTAACCACTTAGCCCTTTTTTATGTTTTATTTTAAGACAGGGTCTTGCCAAATTGCTGAGGCTAGCTTTGAACTTGAGATTCTCCTACCTCAGCCTTCTGAGCCACTGGGATTACAGGTGTGTGCCACCACTCCCAGCTATTTCAGCATCTTTGTAGTAGATTGCAAAACTGGCTGTCACGTGCCTCTCACCAAGAAGTAAAGGCTATGTAGTTTTTTAGTCAGGGCTACCCTGGTGAATCAACCATCAGAAAGCAGCAAAAGTACCAGTACCAGTCCTAAGCTGGACCTCAAGAGTCCTTGTGGTTTCCCTCTTGATGTTTTTGGAACCCTCCACTGCTATGTGAACAAACCCAGGCTAGCAAAATAGATGATGGGAGACATGGTCTGAGGCCCCCATTGCCCCTGCTAAGCCATCCAAACCACCCACATGAGTGAAACCATTCCCAGGTAGCTCCACCAATCTTCAACTGACCACAAGAACATGCAGAAGAACCTCCAGCTGAGCCCAGTCCGAATTGTTGATTCACCAAACAGTGAGTGAAATAAATAATTATTATTTTGAACCAATCACCATGTCTTGGGGTTACACCAGCAATATATAATGGATAACTGACTATGTAAGAAAGGTTGGTAAAATCCCACCATCTAAAACATCCAGGAGAATCCAAGTTTTAAAAATTTTGATTTTGCAGCTTTGACAGCTAGTCTAGAGTTTTTTTTTTCTTTTTCTCTCTTTTTTTTAAATAAGGGTAATTTTTATTTTAGATATGTGTCACCTCTGGTTATGAGTCCTGAGACAGGAGGGCTTTTAGACCCAAGGAAAACTAAGACCCAAGTCTCGTCCTGCATAGCAAGAAAGAAAGCAGAGAGGGAGGTTTGGCTCAGTGTCTTTCATCCTCAGGTTGGCGTCTCACAAGAGGTGACAGGGTTGGAACAAGCAGTCAGCATTCTGGAACCTTCCCTCCCAACAACGTTCATCAGAGCAGCTCCACTTTGACTGGTTTTTATAAATCCACATCCACTTAAAAGACATCTTTTTATGCACCCAATCACGTTCCATTCATAAGCCTTTTAGGGTGTCCTGAATGCCCGATCATGAGCTTGTTGGTTCATTGGCAGAAGCTTCATCTGCTTCAAAAAAGTTTGAAATCCTCTGCTGTGCACAATATTTTCTGTGTCCTTTGCAGGAGGTGGAAGCAGGTTCCTGGAAAGGTAATTTTGGCTGTAGTTCAGTCAGAGCCATCTGCGTGTCTGCCAGGAGGCAGGCCTGGCTGGAGGAGGAGCTGGAGCTGGGGCTGGCTTTCTGGAGGTCTGGGAGGGTAGTGGGTGCAAGGCAGAGATTTCAAGGGGTCTGAGGCTCCAAAGGTCATGGTGGGGCCCTCCTTCTCAAGTGCACTGTCACGGGTCCGGGAAGTCCTGCACCAGTCCCCAGCCTCCTCTGGCTGACTCCTGGCACTGATTTCCCTTTTCTTCCCTCTGCAAATCCAGGTTGTTCCTCCTGGCAGTGGCTCCTGCCAGAATGGAGCAGGCTTCCCTAACATCCAGGCTTTGACTGCTTCACTTTTTCTTCTGCTCCCTCACATTCTGCAGCCTTCTCTCTAAGGTCCAGTGCTCAGCAGCCTGGCGAGAGAGGGAAGTGTCTGCCCTCCTGCTGTTCCTGGCTCTTCTCTCCTCCCTTCAGCAGTGGATGGCCTGTGTTCCCACCTGTTACTTCTTGAGTACCTTTGCACACCAAGTGGCAGACATTGGAGAGGCTTTGGGACACAGGGCTCAGGAGAACCATTTGATGAGGTTGAGAAAGCTGCCTCTCCTTTCTGGGCCTCTGTTCCCTCGGCAGTAGAAAGAAGGAGTTGGCCCCAGTGCCCCTCAAACCAGCCACCCTGTGCCACTATGACAACCTGCAGGTGGGGTACCATCCCTATTATTTTGCAGATGAGGAAATGAAGCACAACTTGCCCAGATTTACATTAATGGTAGAACTGGCCTTCCAAGCAGGCACCCTGGCTCCAGGATCTGCGGTCTGGACCACCTGGTCATGCTGCCTGTCTTATCGCTGGGTCTCCTGCATCCTGGGGGTGTGTAATGAACGGCAGCACCATTGTGATTATTGCACTCTGTGGGGCAGGCTGGGAAGCAGGATGATAGTTAGACTCAAATGAAGCCCTCATTTACTTCCATGGTCAGAAGACTTTCCTTGTAAAGGGTCAGATAATAAGTAATTTTAGCTTTGCTGGCCATGAGGTCTCAGTTGCTGCAACTTATTCTGCTGTTGTAGCACAAGAACAGCTAGAGGCAAGGCATAAACAGGTACCGCTGTGCTCTAATGAAACTTCATTGATGAAAACAGGTGGCTGGTGGTGATGCAATGGCTGTATTAGTCAGCTTGCTGTCACTGTAATGAAAAACCTGACACAGGCTACTAATGAAGTGAAGAGAAGTTCATTTTGGCTCATGGTTCTGGAGGTTCAAGTTCAAGATTGGGGAACCCCAGAGGGTTGGGCCTTTGGTGGGGATGGCTCAGAGAAAGAGAGGGAGGGGTCCCACAATTCCTTTAGAGGGCACACCCCCAATGACTTAAGGATGTCCCACAAGACCTCCACCTCTTAAAGTTCCATAGCACCTCCTAATACCACCACCTGGGGGAACAAGCCTTTACATATAGACTCTTTGGGGACAATCATTCAAGTCATAACTGACCCTTGATCTAATTAAATGCTCTCATTTCGCAGATATGAAGACTGAAGTTCAAAGACAGGAAGTGACTTTCTCCAGATCATACAGTGAATTATTAGCAAAGGTTGGATTGGATGTCCCAAGTTCTTCACTCCTTGCATCGAATTATCTCACAATGTGATTTTTGCGGTGACTTCTTCCAAGAGGTGGAATCTGCTTTCCTAGTCTTCGGATCTGGACTCACCTTGTGAATCACTTTGGCTAATACAGTTTGGCAGGAGTGACAATGTGACAGTTCTAAGTCAAGGAACACTTCCTTTCTCTTTTGGAGCCCTACCCAGGCATTCTAAGAACAGGCCTGGCTAGTCTGCTGTATGATGAGAGACATGTGGCCCAGCCATCCCTGGGCATCAGCTCACAGCCAGTCAGCCACCAGATACATGGGGTGGGGTCCCAGTCAGCCCCCAGTCAACCTACCAGGTAATGGTAGCCACATGGGCAAACCCGGACAAGATCAGCTGAGCCTTGTGCAGATCAGCACAACTATCTAGCAGAATTCAAAGAAATAATAAATGCTTATTCTTTTAAGTTAGAGAATGTTGGGCTGCTTTGTTATGCAGCACTAGCTAACTGATTCTCCAGGTCTCCTGGTTTCCAGATCATGGCTCTCCCCCGTACATTTCAGTTTTCTGTCTTTTCTACTTGTAAGAGCAGTGTCTCAATCTTTAGAAATTCTTTCCAGTCCTAAAGCGAGGCTGGTGGACAAGGCCTTCAAGGAACCAGGAAGCAATCTTGTTGCGGTTCTTTAAAATGGATTTGGTTGTAAGTGCCATTTTTCTTTCTCTGTGTCCCAGGCTCCCCCACTTAAGAGCCTGGCCATATGGCAGTGTTTTTCTGGGTTCCTGTGAAGACAGCCGTTTGACAAAAGCCACCCCACTGAGGATGTTGGAAATGGAGGTGTTCCCAGAGGTCTGTGTTAAAAGGCCTTAAACTTAGCAGAGTGGTTTTGCCTAGTGCCTGCAGCCCTGGGAGGGGTGTGCGGCCCGCTGAGTGGCCCACGGGTCTCAGGATGGCATGGAACCAGTTGGAAAATAAGAAGCTGAAAAAGTCTTTAAGAAGTGCTTTAGGTGCCTTCTCATTTTTGTATATTCATAAGGTAACGTTTATATTTAAAATTTGGATGTATGATAAATATTCATAACAGTAAAAAAATCCATATATGTACAGTTCATCACACATCACAAACGTGTGAAACCCTCATGCCAGCTAGTGAAATTGAACATCATGGGTCCCCAGAAGCCTCCTTGTGTCCCTTTCCAAGAACTACTCTCTCCCTCCTCCCCAAAGGTAAACACCATCCTGCCCCCTTATACACCCTCCCTTTTTCTTTTTTAAATTTCAAAAGTAACTTTGTAAAAATTCAAACAATATCAGAGCTAAAAGCGATCCTGTGTGGGCAGAAGCCTGGGCAATTCCTCTCTCTATTAAGACGACTGTGGGACAGATCAAACACAAAGGTGTGCATGACGGTATGAGGGGCAGTTGGTGCCCACCAGACTGCTTAAGAAATGAGAAGCCTCCTGTGTTCCTTTTCTGCATCCATCTCCCTCCCCAAGTCTGTATTTATAATTCCGTAACATTGTTATATTTTCACTCTCTACGGCTGTGCACTCAATAGCACTTCATTCTGTTTGACACATTGTAACGCCATGTCCTACTGCAAGTATTCCTTTTTGTCCAACATGGCTCATGAGACTCACCCAGGTTGATACATGAAGCTCTTGCTCATCCATTTTAAAATAAATTCAGCTTCCCTGGGGTTTTAAAAAGGGAGGTGGTTTCTCCTTTCTCAGTCCTTTTCCAGTCACTCTCAGCAGAGATAATGGCACTTAGTGGCGTGGCATATATAATCCTCTAGCATCCTCTGTGCACCCACATATCCATATGCACATATGTACCCCCTGAGTTTAAACATTTAATTATGAAAGTTGAAGCAGCAGAGTGGACATGAGCCCCACCTCTAGAGTCAGACAGTCTGACTCCCAGGCCACCCCCATTGCTTGGTAGCTTTGCAATCTTGGCGAGTTACTTCATCTCCACATTTTGCTGTATTCACCTGTAACATGAGATAATAAAAATGGCCTTGACAGTGTTGGTTCAAGGATTGGATGAAATGGTCTCTGCAAGTGCTTTAGCAAGTGCTCGATAAATGTTAGCTTTTACTGTTCCACGTTGTTCTGTAATGTGCTTTTTTTTCCATTTAATAATTTAGCAGGCTATCTTTTGGTGCCTGCAAATATAGGACTGTCCTACAATGGGAAAACACACACACACACACGCACACACACACACACACACACACACAAATGCATATACATCTACTTCCACACGTCTGTACATCCACATGCAACCCCTCTCAACACACGGTGCCTATGAGTAGGATAGTTTGCAAATTCCCCATTCACAATCAACTTCCATCTATTCTATTGACCGCCTTGTGTGCCCTGCATTTCTATACTGTAACCAGAGGGCAAGGCAAGTGGGCATATTCCTTATTGAGCTCAGGAGTTTCTAACCCAGGATGACCACCTCAGTCCCTACAGGTCTGTGGATCAAATATAGGGAATTCATTGACTTGAACAGGAAACATTATTCTTCATTGACATCCAACTGATTTTTAGCATTTCTCCAATTATGAATGTAGGCAACAAACCACAGAATGATTAACAATTCCCATGGCTGTCATCATTGGAAATCACAGTTCCTTCTGTATCCTGTGACAGTCGTTATAGAATCTTCAAATATCTTATATTCTCATCACTTCTTTGAAATCACAGAAGTAGTTAGATCCACCACTAGATTTTGTTCTTAATTTGCTAATAAAGCAAGTATATATTGCATGTGTATTACTATATCGCAAGTTTGTTCTAATATTTCAATATAATTTATGTGGTGTATGCAATGCAATGTATTATACTTGATTCATTTAAAAATGATGATGCTTAGAAAGAGTCCTTGGTCGACCAAATTGCCCAAGGGTCCTTACTACTGAAGAGACTGAGAATGCCCTTGGAAGTAAAGGGGAGTCTGGAGCTAAGAGGAAAAGGCTTGCTTCTTGCCGTTCACTCCTACGTTGCATTAGACATTCACTTTGCTTTTCAGGGCCTCAGTTTTCTCATTGGTAAAAAGAGGGCTTTAACTTCTCAGATGTGCTGCTAGGTCTCAGGTGTTTTCCGGATCAGAGACATGCAGTGTCTTCTAATGAACCAGCTTTTGAAGGTGCAGGAGGTGTTCACCTTTCTTTCTGACTGCACAGCCCCTGAAATCCTTGTCTGAGGGGCTCCTCCAAATGATGAAGCTCAGCCTGCCTCCTTGCCTAGAAGTGGGGAATGTTGGGCACCTGCTTTCTCAGTATCCCTGGCAGCTAGGGCACAGATTCACCGAATGACTCATCGAATAACTCTGCCAGTCAAATGTTTCTGCCCTAGACTTTAATCAGAAACTGGCACAAAGGAGGCCCATGCAGAGTCTGTTCTAGCGAGCAGAAGCAGCTACTCGTCCTTCTGGTTGCAGTTCTAGTTTCTAGCCTTGGTGTTGCCGTCCAGCCTTGGTGGTGTTGGGCACTCAAGCTGTGATGCCTTCACAGGATCTACTCTAAGGATGAAATTACTTCCCTGTGCCTGGCAGTGTAGCCTTAAAATCTGCAATCTTCTAGCCCTGCTGGAGATTTTGTAAGGTATCCAACATCCTTTAAGTA
Source organism: Glaucomys volans (assembly GCA_020662805.1). Lineage (NCBI taxonomy): Eukaryota > Metazoa > Chordata > Mammalia > Rodentia > Sciuridae > Glaucomys > Glaucomys volans. The sequence goes on from JAJEJO010001516.1 coordinate 507,671, forward strand.
CACCTTCCTGCTTATAGTAACCAGAGGGTTTCTGTTGCTTGCAATGTAAAATTTGGGCTCAGGGAATATTGGAAGGCACAAACTCTTTAGTTTTGGGAATCTATCCCTAAGATTTAGGACTCTGAGTGTCTCCTTTTTTGAAAGTGCCACTCAGTAGGTTTATAGTCATGTGTTGTTTAATGACAGAGAGAGTTCTGAGAGATGTGTCACTGGAGGATTTTGTCATTGTGCAAACATCAGAGTCTGCTCTCACAGACCTGGATGGAAAGCAATAGCCCACTGCTCATGCAGGCTGTGTCATACTCTTATGGGGCCTCTCTCTTCTTGTGGCCCACTGTCTATTGAAAGGAAGTTATGCAGTTCATGGCTGTCATTTCCACAGCAAGAGGGTAATAGAGAATAGAGATGGATCCATGGTGTGGTGGCCAGCCCCTAGGATGGTTCCCAATGATTCCAGTTTCTTGGTATTTGCACTCAAGGAGAATCCCCCTACCCATCCATTATGTGACAAATAGCAAATGATGGCATCTCTGAGAGTACATTATAGAAGCCTGGGACTTCCGTCCTAAGTGATCTCTTTGATCTCTTTCTCTCCCTTTCTCTTGGGTCACTCACTCAAGACAAAGCCAGCTACTGTATTGTGAGCAGTCCTGTGGAGCAGCTGACAGCATGAGGAATTGTGGTCTTTGGTCAAAAGCCAACGAAAAACTGAGGCCTACCCCCCAAAATAAACAACAAAAAATGATGAACAAAAACCAAAAAACCCACTAAACATTAATGAAGTGGATTAGAAGTGGATTTTCCTACCCACTGGGTTTTGAGATGATTGCAACTCATGAAAGACCTTGATTCCGCTAAGCTCTTCCTAAATCTGTCTCAGAATATGTGTGAATAATAAATATTTGTGGTTTTAAGTTTCTAATTTTGGGGGGAGGAGGGATAATTTTTTTTATGTGGCAATAGACAACTAACATATGGTTACATAGAATGTTCTTGCTAGTTAGCCAAGGCGTTTGGCCTCTGCAGTTGAAGCTGGAGCACCATTGAGATAAGGAAAGAAAGTCTGCTCCTCGGATAATTGGGATAATTGGAGGCAACATGGTCTCTCCCTCTTGCAAACGGTAGCATTATAACACTCAAATGGGCAATAACCATTATATATAAAGAGTTCCTACAAATCAATATGACAAAGATAAACTATGCAATAGGTTTAAGCCTAAGTGGCTTGGGTAAGCCACTTAGTTTCCTCATTTCTAAAGTTGGGGTAACAGAGGTACCTCTGTTATAGAGTTGTTAGACTGGTTCCTGACGCAGAGTACATTCTAAGTAACTCTTCGTTGCATAAGGCAAATAGTCAATTTTCAGAAAGGTAACTATTTCATAACTAACACATTTATGAAAGATGCTCTACCTCAGTAATGATCAGAGGGATGCTAGATCCAACTGGTTGTGTCTGGGGTGGTGTCTGGTGCATCATCAGCACTCAGTAAGTACTTGCTGAATGGATAAGACTTAGGTGACATGAGGGAGAGCTTGCGGAACACGCACTTTGGTGGCAGAGCTTCTAGCAGATGTAATAGCAGGGTGAGATACCACAAGGCAGGAGCATGCCTGGGGACAGTGGGGTTGCTGCATGATGGAAGCAAAGACTGTGAGCGGGGAGTCCGAGGTGAGAGCAGGGGGAGCTGGGGGATGTGAGCAGATGTGTTGGCCAGGGGAGGGTCTTGAGCAGAGGAGGGATGTCCTCTGTCCTCTTCTGATTGCAGTGCTGCAGATGGACCGAGGAGTTAAGGCAGAGGCAGGGATGCCAGTTAGGGACCTGACAGTGACCAGAAGGAAGCTCGGATGAGGCCATCGGGCAGCAGTAAAGATGGTGACGAGTGGTCAGACTTATTACGTATGTTTTTTCAGGTTGAACCAGGGCTGGCTTCCTGAGCCTGTGACCTGTGCTCTCACACCAGGCCCCTCACTCTGCAGGGCCCTGTGTTTGGTTTGATGCTCTATTATTATCACCTCGAAGTTCTTAATGACCTTTGGACCAACTTTTGCTCTGGACCCCACAAATGGTGAACCCGTCATGGAGAGAGTGACGAAATCCACGGGCAGAAGGAAAGGCAGGTTCAGAGCCACGGTGTTTGGTCTCAGCACTTGAAGCTGGAGCTGCCATTGGGTGAGATAAGGAGAACAGAAGGCCTATCAGGACCAGGGGAAGGAGGGATTTGCAGAGAAAGGGAGTTTTCTGGAACATGGAGTCACTTGGGAAAACTTTGGGGAGAGTTTTCTCCCTTGGGTCTACATCGGGGAGCTGTCCCCATCCCAGTCTGACTCAGGCCACATTGGCACAACAGCGGCAATAACAACAGCTGTGTCCTCCTTGGGGACAATGGTCTGACCTCAGAGGGACTGTGCCTGCAATTGACTTATTTTTAGAATTTCTCAATGGCAACGGGGAGGTCTGGATGAAAAATTCTGAGGCTGAATGCATATACTTGAATAAAAACCTTTAATTAAGAGTTAAAGACTTTAATCTGCCTATAACTTGGTTTTATTCCTAAATCCTACAATTTTAAAAGGAAAAGAAAAAATAAGAGGACACAGAATGCCATCCCATACAAAGCCATGAATATGTTGAGCCAAAACAATTGTGGTCTCTTTGGCAACGAAGCTCTCCACTCTTCAAATTGTTGCAAGAAAAATCGTATCTTCTCCCCATCTGAACTGTGAATTTTTCTCCACTTTTGCCAGTTTTGCTGACTCAGCATAGAATAGATTCTTTTTCCCTCACCACAAACACCCTGTGCGCTGCTCTCATCTCCACCTCTGCCTTCCTCTGCCCCCTTCCTCCTGGGTATCCCAAATGAACCATCCAAGTCAAACGGGACTTCATTTCTTCCTCCTCCTCCTCCTCCTCCTCTTCTTCTTCTTCTTTTTTTTTTTTGCCAGTAAATAATGGGAGAAAAAAGTGCACACATTTCTTTCTCCAAGATGCAAATCTCCCACAATTTGTCAGAAGGATGCAGAAGCTTCTGACAGGAAGGGGGAGCGTTGTGTTTGGGATGTCGATTGTTGACATGATTGAAAGGGAGAAAAAGCCTTTGGAGTTCCTCAGACGTAAATAATTTATGGTCTGCAAGTGCTCACCTTTGGACCCACTGGGGCTGTTGGGAACTTGTGCAATGGGGAAGACAAAATTGCTGAGACAAGTGGGAGAGGAGCAAGCTCACTGGCCTGGACTTGATTGAGCCAGGGGAGCAGCTGCTGAGTACGGTGGGGGAAACCAGCCAAGCCAGGGGGGGATCTGAGGTGGACTGGGACCCTCAGGACACGTGGAGCTGGCTGTGGTGGGGGACCGCCTCCATCCACCATATGCAGAGGCACATGACTCCTACAGTGACAGAAAAGGAAAGGGGACGGTCATAAGCAATATGAAGATAGTTCCCACTACGAACTAGGAACCCTTCTAGGTCAGTGGTTGACAAACATTTTCTACAGAGGACCAGATAATAGATGTTTCAGATTCCTTGGCCCATGTGCTGTCTGTCACAATTGGAGCTACTCAACCCTGCCACTGACAGTGTGTCAGCTAATGGGCGTGACTGAATTCTAACAAAACTTCACCGATGGGCACTGAAATGTTTTATTTTTCAGGCATCATGGAGAATTCTTTTGATTTTTTTCAATCTCTTTTCAAACCATTATTGCTTATTGTCTGTTAAAAAAAGAAAAAAACAGCCACCAATCTGTATTTGGCCTTCAGGTGATAGTTTGCTGACCCTTGTTCTAGGTAATTTGTATAGTTTAATTTTTTTAATTCTCATGACCCTTAATAAGGCCCATTTGGCAGATGAATAAGTTAAGGCACGAAGATACGATGTAGAAATTATACTTCATTTATGTATGATCCATCAAAAGGCATAAATGCATTCTATGGTCATGTATGACTAATTAGAACAAATAAAAATTAAATTAAAAAATGTAATTGTCAGTTATGGGTTGAATTGTGTCCCCCTGAAATTGTGTGTTCAAGTCTGGACGCCCAGTACCACAGAATATGAATTTATGTGAAAATATGGTCATTACAGATGTAATTAGTTAAGAGAAAGTCATTAGAGTAGGTCATATTCTAATAGGATTGGAGTCCTTTTGAAGAGGGAAAATGTAGACACAGAGATGGGAGAAGCCTATGTGAAGGTAAAGTCAGAGAATGGGTAATTCTTCAATAAGCCAACAGATGTCAAACATGGCCAGAAACCAGGTAAGACACATAGAACCACTTATTCATGGCTCATAGGAAGAACCAATTTTGCCATCACATCCCAATTTTAAACTCCTGTCTTCTAGAACTGCGAGATGATGCCTCTCTGTTGTTGATGCTGTCCACAGCTTCTGGTATTTTGTTATAGCAGCTGTAATAAACTAATACAGTGGTACGGCTGGGATTTGAAGGCAATTTGACTTTATAGACTGGGTATTTAACCACTGTGCTCCTCATTCTGACCAAAATTTCACAATGAAAGACTGGCTTTCGAGGCTGCCAGAACCAGGTCCAATTCCTACCATGACTTCTGTGTACTGTGTGAACTTGGGTAAGTTACTTCATCTTCTGAACTTTGCTTTCCTCATTTGTAAAGTGAGAATTATGATTCCCACTTTATGATGCTATATGGGAGTTAAAATAAAACATTTAAATGAAAGGTATAGAAAAATTAAAGCACACGGCACATAGTAAGTGCTCAATGGCTATTTTTGTTACTTGCTGAAATATCCTGTTTTGTTTCATCTTTTCCATCTCACAAGATGTCATTTTGTCCTCACTACCATTTTATAGTCACTCTCCAGGTAGGCTCTTGGGAACATCTGTGATTCTCCCCCCTGCCTGGCCACCTTGTCCCCAGCACAGTATGACCAGCTTGCCATTCTCTGTTTGTCTTTTGCCTCTGATGACACCCCTGGGGTCAGGACTAGTGGAAGAAGTGTCCCTACTGCTCACACTTAAGGCACAATGGAAAACACTTCCTAAGCTGATCCACTTCTCACCGTTCAGGGCTTGTCATCCGGAGGAGGTGAGGAGAGAGAACACGAAATCTTCATTTTGTTGTGTCTAGGAGAGCAAGGGAAGACTCTGAGCAATTGGGTAAGAGCGATTGCAGAGAAAAACCCTTCGTCGTGTTCCATAAACACTTTTTCAAAGATTGGTCTCTGACACGTGATTGTCTCTTGTTTATGGTCAAATTGGAATCCTTGATATTCCAGTTCCTATTGAGCTTTCAATTTGGATTCTTGAGAATAAGTAAAAATGCATTAATTTGTATTAAAGCAAAGATTTATGATCCCATCTCTCATCATTAATTTCTGACTGGAGTTCTATCAATGTTCCTTTCCTTAGGGACATTCAGTAGACAATAGAGCACTGGCAGCACCAGGCCTGGGACATGAGGAGGTGAGTTTAGATAGGGATCCAGAGTGTGGGCAGTAATAGCAGTCTAAACAGGAGAAGCTTCTGGAATTAAGGCTAGAGACACTGGCAGTAGGAGGAACCTCAGTAATGGAAAGAATGTGTCTGAGAAGAGGAAGAGAGGTACCTTATGGGAAAACAAACTTGACAGAGCCCTAAGCAACCTTTGGTTAAATCCCACTTCTGCCTCTGTGATCTTGAAGTTACTTAACCTCTCTGAGGTTTGGTGGTCTGATCTTTAAAAGAGAACCAGCAACAGCCACCCTATAAAATTGTTGTCAGGATTAAATATGAATATGGAAATAATAATACAGAACTTCTAGGGTTGTTATGAAGATCAAATGAGGCAGTATGTCTAAAGAGACTTGCAGGAGATTTGGCTCAACTTCAGTGCTGGATAATTGGGTGTGATGAATGAAGCTGGTGCTCTGTCCAGATCTGCTTGGATCCTGTTTTTTGGGTGATCACTGGTTTTGGTTTACTTGCGCTTCTAACAGCTCATTCCTGTAGCTTTTTTTTTTGTTTTGTTTTGGTTTTTTGAGGACTGCCCTTGGGTTATTGTAGCCTGGAAACATTTCTCCCAGGGTGGCCACAATCCAAATACTGGATATATGGAGGCTCAGGTCCCTTGCCTTGGCCTGGGTAAACTTTGAGGTACAACTTAGCTGGTGAGTTACATCATGTGCAGAGGCTCAAGCTCCCCTTTGTGGGATTCAGCCTGAAACTGCACCCTTACTTGACTCCCTCCCTCCTCCTTCTTTTAGGTTCTCTTGGGAACACTTTAACAAATCACTTGCACATGAACCCTTGTCTCTTGGATCTCAACCTGAGAATCTCAACCCTTTTTATGTTGTATTTGGATCTGTGAACATAAATAAAGGAGAAAACCACCACCACCACCACCACCACCACACACACACACACACACACACACACACACACACACATCAGGGATTGAACTCACCATTAAGCTACATCCCAGCCCAGCCCTTTTTATTTTTTGAGACAGGGTCTTGCAAAGTTCCTTAGGACCTTCCTAAGTTGCTGAGGTTGGCCTCAAACTTGTGACTCTCCTGCCTTAACTGGAATCACAGGCATGTGCCACCAGGACCGGCACCCACCCGAAGCATTTTTATGCATAAAAGTTAAAGACAGATACACAATAGCTCAAATTTGGAAGTGGAAAACAAAGGAGATAAAAGCAAACAATTTTGGGAGAGAGAAGTGATTAAGATTCTGTTTGAGTTGTAGCACTTAAGCCCAGAAGACTTAGTTGGGGTTTTGAGTCAAAGGTTTGTGACATTCTAAGAAAGAGCTACCAGAGGAGGAGCCATTTGGACTTAATTTGCTATGTGGAAGAATCTGTATGCTCTTATTTATTTTTCTTAATGTGTTGCTTTGGCAAGGATCACTTGTAAAATGTTCAGTAGGACAAGTAGGAGTGGATACTCTGTCTTTTTCTTGTTCTCAAAGGGGAAAGTGTTCATATCTTTCCCAAGAAGTGTGGTATTAACTGTAGGTTTTTGTTTGCTTGTTTGTTTTATAGATATCTTTTATCAAGCCAAAGAAGTTTTCTTTAATTTCTAGCTTGCTGAAATATTATATTATGAATGGATATTGAGCTTTCTAAACTGCTTGTTTATTTATTTATTTTTATTTGATTTTATTTTTTATAATACCAATCAGCAATGTTTCATATGTATACTTTAGATAGGTTAGTCAGTAATGAACAGGTGGGTAGGGGAAAGGACAATGAAGGGCAGATAATATTTTCTGATCTATTCATAGGATCATATGGATTTCCTCTGTAGTCTGTTGAATTTTTGAGATGCATGGATTGAATTTTGAATGCTGAACCAACTTTGCATTCCTGGATTCGGTCATGATATTTTATCCTTCCTACATATTGCTTGATTTCATTGCAATTTTTTTTTCTGTACTGGGGGTTGAACTCATCACGCTACCATTGAGCTACTCTACCTCTCTACCACTGAGCTACAACCCCCAGCCTTTTTATTTATTTATTTTTTATTTTTTGCATCAGGGTCTTGCTAGATTGCCAGTGCTGCCATGAACTTGCATTCCTCCTGCTTTGATCTCCTGAGTCATTGGAAGTATAGGCATTGGCCATCATGCCTGGATCATTGCAAGTGTTTTTGATCATATTTGAATCTCTATTCACAAGGGACATTGATCAATAACTGTACCAACCACTATGGTAACCCTTAATTGCATGAGTTAGATAGATTTAAAAATAAATGTCGAGTTATGATATAAAATTAAAATTTCACTTCCTCAGCCACCAGCAACATTTTGTGGACTCAATAGTTATGGTAGTCACAAGTGGCTACCATATTGGATAATGCAGTTATTTCCACCATATTGATTAGTACTGTTTGGTTTCCCTGTGACTTCAATCTTTGGATGTGTTCAAGGAAAGTTGTGATTTTGAAGTTCACTTGCCATTTTCTTATTAGTGTGGGAGTGAAGCTCCTTCCAGCTTTTTATATCCTAGGCAGAAGTAGAATTCTACATGATTAACCATTCAATATCTTTTCCTTATAAAAGTTTTCTTGCAAATTCCCAGTACAGAAGAGGTTAGTGTTACATAAAAATAAAGTTATTTTAATTAAAAAACGGAAGTGTTTTAGTTTAGTAAATGCAAAAAAAGGACTGATAGTGTTCTTAAAGAATACACAATGTAAAAACAGTACTTTGCAAGCCAGGTTTTATCCCAGAACAAATTTTTAGAGGTAACTTAGTCACAAGAAAGCAGGTTTTTTCAAAAAATGCTGATTTATCTCCCCTGGCATAGTATAATGTGTTTAATTGCAATTTTGCCATAATCCTATAGTGTTAGCAAGAAGTATTTTCCTATTAAGTGGGATCTTCCTGTCCTTGACATTAGCAAATCCAAAGGCATAACGTTACACAGTGAAACCCTTTCAATAATTAAACCTCATGTTCAGCATGTTACAATTTCTAAGGGCATAAAAATCACAGGGAAAGAGAATTTTACACTCAGGCAAGGCTCAGGAGGGGTGAGGACATGGGAGTTACAAAGAAGAGTATAGTGCTTAATAAGGATAAAAAAAAAGTTTCTTCTTTATCCAGATTGTTAACCAGAGTCAGGAGACATGGAGAGACATGTTTCTGAGAAATAGCTTCTGTTTCTGAGACTTCATGTCCACCCAGGTCTCTGTGATGGCACCAATGCCACGGATTTTAAATTTTCTACAGGAATGCTATCTCCAGCAAGGCTTGATTGGCATACTGGACATCTCCGTGGGTTCAAAGCCCATCAGAGCCTATGTGCACGGTGTGCCTGGGAGTTCTGGGTTTCAATGCATGTTTTCCCTTTGAGTGATCTTGGGCAAGCCACTTAACCTCTCTGACTCTCAGCTTCCTCCCAGTGAAGCAGGGCTAATGACCCTTCTCTCCTATGATTTGGGTGGTGAATTGGTATCTGTAAACCCTGGCACCACACCTGGCAGTGGGTGCTTAGTTCATGTGGGTTCCCTCCCTTCTTCCAAGCTGTCCATTAAAGGGGACACAAAGTCTGAGAGTCCATAAACCATATTCCTTTGGATACTGTTTCTATGAACACATGTGACTTTGCACTTGTAATTTTAGGAACCAGGAGGTATTTTTGTTGAAAAGGTGGAAGTTTGCACTTCTGCCCTGCGGTGATTCAGTTGTAGTGGGTGAGACTTTTATAAATTTTTAATAGTTGCTTTTGTTTTGCAATTTGGAGATCAGAGAAGTTCTCCCCTTGGCTCACTGGTTTAGCCAAATATATCGCTCAGTGAGGATTGTGCAACTGGTGTTGGGCTTTTGGCATCCATTGTTGACTAAATTAGTAGAGACTGCCTGCATCAGACTGACCTGAGTTTTAATCACAGCTTCATAGCTGTGGAACCCAAAGAAAAAATTCCTTTTCCTCTTTAAGTTTCAGTTTTCTGGGCATTGGAATGGATGAAAGGGATGATACCTATTTCTTAGTATTGTGATGTTGAGCAATATCATGCTTATCATGCACTTAAAATGTTTATATTAGCAACTTATTAAATATATGACATTTTACTGGTCCTTGGACAAGCAATTTGTATGGATTGTATAGTTCAGTGTCCATGATAGGTCTGGAAGGTTGATGCTGTTATTACGACTCCCACTTCACAGGGGAGGAGGCTGAGCGCTAGAGACCTACATGACTTGACATGCCAGGTATGGTGGTGATAGGATGTGGACCCAGGTGTGTCCCACTCCAGGTCTGGGCTTGTAACTCCATCACTAGGACCCTTTTCACTGTCTTTAGCTGCTGCATCTTCAAACACCACTGTGGAACCCAGAAATAGTCTTATTCTGTTGTCATATCATTAGATCGCACACTTGATATTGCCTTCTGAGAACATATTTTTGGGGCCTTCCTGCGATTCTCACGGTGGTGACTGCAACGGAAGATATTTTGGGAGAAAACATCCCAGATGGGTCACCCAACTCACTGGTATCTTGGGTATTTGAAACCTTACAGTTGTAAGTTCTGCTCATGCTTTGACAAGGATTCTGAGGAAAGAGCAGACAGCAGGCAGAGAGAGGCACCATGTTTCTCAAAGGCAAATTTTTGGGGGAGCACAGTGAGTAGCTGTGTAAGTCAGCTTTGTGACCACAAAGACCTGACAAGAGCAACTTAGGGGAGGAAAGGTTTATTTGGGGATCATGGTTTTGGAGGTCTTAATCCATGGTCAGCTGACTCAATTGCTCTGGGTCTGAAGTGAAGCAGAACCTCATAGTGAAGGTATGGTGGAGGAAAACTCAGCTCACAGCAAGGAGAGATAGATAGAGATAGAGATAGAGATAGAGATAGAGATAGAGATAGAGAGAGAGAGAGAGAGCGCTAGAGGAGCCAGGGACAAGGTACATTCCCCAAGGACCTGTCTCAGGGACCTGCTTCCTCCAGCCGTCTCCCACCTGCCTATAATTACCAACCAGTAGTTCATTTAAATAATCCACTGATGAGGGTTACCTCTTGTGATTCAGTGTCTTCACCTCTGAACATCCGCACATTGTCTAGCACATAAGCTCTTGGGGAGCATTTTTAGTTCCAAATCAACAGCAACACTGTCTGAGACCTACCCCTTAAAACATGTGCTAGGTTCATTTTTTGCGTGGTGCTCAATAAAAAGAAGGGTGTGTCCTAGAAGGACAGACAATGCTGTGGGCTGAAACAGCAGGCTCCTCCTAGCATCCTGGCACTTGGTGTGTGGTCTGCCAAGAAGGGATGACTTCTTGTCCTCATTTTTCTTAACCATTTCCTATCTGGTCCCAATTAGCAAACTATGAAGTGCAATAGACCATTCCTCCTTCAACTTCCCAAGGACTGTGTGCTAGAGAAGGTATCTCAGAAAGGGTTTATTTGCAAGGGAGTCATGCCAGGAGTTATAATCTACAAATGTATTTTAACAGTTTCCAGATTTTTCCAAAATGATGTCAGGGAACAGGAATCTGACTCAAGTTCTTAATTCTGGACGCTGAATACAATGATAGCACTAGATCCACAATTAGAAAGATAATGTTTTTTTTTTTCCAGACAGAATAATTTAGTCTATCTTGAGTCCCATTTTGACTCATGTTATCCATGTTACACAGCCAGATTAATGTGTGCAGGGGTAAAATAAGAGTTTCTTCATGTGAAATTCCTTTCTTTGTAAAGAAATTGATGAGTAAGGCCCTGGTCACCTAAGTGATTGTTCAATGGAATGTCACCAAGCCCTTCCAGAGAAATGGGCCTCTCAGGATGAAGCACCAAGTCCACACTGCCTGTCCTTCATACGACATTCCTGACTCTCAGATGGTTGGTGATATGTGCGCACAGATAATAACATCACGTGTTCCTCTCAAATGCATAACCATAATCACAATAATCACTGCTCACTATATGTCTATTTTAATCCAGATGTCTCACTCTCTATTTATCCTGTAAACTATTTAAAACTCTGACAAATACATATTATGTGATCCACTTTATAATTCAGGAAAAGGAGACTCAGAAGGGCTAGGTAAATTGTTTAATATCATGCAACTAGCATATAGTACAGCCAGGATTTGGATCCCATGTGAATTACTTCAAAGCTTTTGCCCATCCTGGTATTCTGTAGCCTTTAGAGAGCAAAATTAAGGATGATGTTCAGTCCATTTCTTTAACTACCTGGTGTACAGTTAAGGAACCAAGAGATAACCATCATAATGAAAAGCTGTTTATTGGGAGCTTACAGGTGTCAGGGACTTTGTTAACTTTAGAACATAGTACTACTATCTCCTGAGGACAGATGATGTCAAGATGTCTTCTTATGTGGTGAAGCTGGGCTTCAAACCCAGGTGGTTTGTGTTCAAGACTTCTCAAGACTGCCAATCTGGGAGAGAGATTGTCCAGAGGACGGTTAGTTAAAGTCAGGCTAAGTAAGTGGTCCAACCACGTGACTAGAATCAATGGCAGCTTCATCTGGGGAGCTAAGGGTCCAGGCAGTGATAGGAGGTGAGCTGTCCATGCAGCAGAACTTTCAGAACGACGGACAACTTCCTGGAAACTTGTTTTAATGGTTTGTTTAAGTCAGGTAAAGCTGTTCTCCTGAAGCAAGGTCAATGTCTTCTACTCACTGTCTTTGTTATTATTTCCTGCTTGGCTCAGTTCCTCAGAATATCTGGAATAATTTCAAGAGCTCTTGATGTTGAAGCTAAGCCCTTGTCCCAGAGCTGTGGAACAGCGACCTGGGCAGGCTGGAACTTGGGCTGTGTGGAGTCCCCATGCCAGTGGGGACCCAAGGCACTGAAAGCCGGGGTGGAGGCAAGCCAGGCTGTGCTGACCCTATCACATGGGACCTGTGGCCCCATGCCTGCTCCACACAGCACAGCATCCCTGACCCTGAGCATCCATGATCCACCCACCTGCTTCCCTACCAGATATAGGAGGGCGGACCTTAATGGGACTGCAGGGCCAACCAATAGCGTTGGTACTTTCCCAAGCCGTGGTGAACATAAATTTGGACCAATAGCCTTGGTACTTTTCCAAGCCATGATTAACATAAATTTGCACCAATAGCATTGACCCAAGTACTATATAAACCCCTAGACTGGCACACAGAAGCAGCAATCCCTATTGGGTCCCCTCTTTCCCTGTGAGAGTTCTTTTTCCTTCAGGCTTCAATCAGTCCTACTCTTTTGCACTCACCATCCTTCATCTGTGGGTTTCATTCTTTGAATTCACAAGACAAGAACCCAGACAGATGAAATTGCAGTGAACTTACGGGGTGTGCTACAACACTGGAGGTCAGAGCCGCCATCAAAGCTGCAACACTTCCCTTAATGGTGGTGGAGAAAAATTAGGCTTTTCTGGCTGTGACCCTCACAACTGACTCCGGCAGGCAGCCCTGGTCTGGATTAGCTGCTGACACTACAAGGCTTCCTCAGAGGCAGAGACCTGCAGCTTACAGAGACCCCGCCTGCCTGCAGAAGAGAGAAATTCCAGTTTCAACATCAGTAGTTTGAAGCTTCCATGGAAGTACAGAACATCCTGCTGGGCAGATGGGCATGTGTGGTGGTTTGAGAGAGAGGCAGGGAAGCAAGGGGGAGTTGTCATCCTTCCTAATCAGGTGACTTGTTCTCTACAAGTCTTCTTCTTCCTCTAAGTGGGGGTAAAGTTAAAACTGCACCCCCCCCTCCAAAAGAGGAAGAGTTAAAACAGTTTAGATGAAGAATGCAGACAATGTCACGGAGAAACTCATGATTAATTGCCAAATGGAAGACACGGTCAAATGCCATTGGAGGGTGAAATCACTGTAAGCTGAAGTGGTCTAGAAGGCAATTGCAGGATGCATTTGAATAAGCAGAGATAAGGGGAAGGATACTTCAGAACAAAGTAAGGAGCACATAAAAATTATGAAGGTTTGGAGCTATAAAATGTCTTCTGGAGAATAAACAGGCTCATTTTTTCTTTCTGCTGGAGACTATGGTAGTCCTCTATGTGTGTGCTATCCAATTTGGTTCTTACTTTTATGTATTTATCCAAAATATTATCAGAGTGAAGAACCATCAGGCATATTTTTGAGATGATGGAGTATTGATGTAGATACACAAGAGCTCACGCATCTCTTTAGCCAGACAGCTCTATTAACATTGGATTTCTGCTACAATTATAAAATATCATTGGAGACAAGCTGTGCAGTAACGTTTCTCCCCAAGCAACGAGCTGAGCCCAGAGAAGCTGGATTGTCATTTTCGGGAGACAAATGACAATGATCCCATGAGATGTAATGTGCAGAAAAAATACAATCCTATTAAGAGATTGCCTCTCCAAAGGGTTCCTCCAGTTCCGAGCTCAGACAGAGGAGGGAGACAAGGCATCGTGGTAAGAACAGGACTGAGTTCTCACCCAGCCACCTGGGAGGATCAGATCTCTGCCATTTCTGAAAAACCATTTTGGGGAGTGAAATCAAATTAAATGCTTAAGAAAACATTTTTTTTTTATATTCAAGAGGAGTAATATGGGCTCAGCAACTGGAGTTCCACTTCAAATGGACCTGAGAAGCTCTGTTGATGTCATTTAATTTTCATACCCTTGGAGGAGACCGCAAGCTGCGCTGGGTGGTGGGGCAGGTGCTCAAGTGGACTCTGGAGTTCCTCCACATTTGCAGGTCCTCCCACTTGTAATGATGAAGAAGAAGGGTGCCTTTTGCTTTCCCTCTGTGCAGTGTGATGAGAGAGAGGGTCCTGTGCACTCAGTCCATGCACTCAGTCCAGGAAGTTGGAAGGAGTGCATCTGTGCTTGTGGATATGCAGACTTGGCACCTGACCTGGTGAGTATTAAGACGCTCACCCTTCACCAAGCAGCTAGGTGACTTTGTGCCTGTTGCCTATTACTCAGTAAAACACCAGCAGGGTACGGGGGACACACGTGGCTGCAAATCCCAGCTCAAGTGCTTTCTCGGGCACATTACTTACACTCTCTGAGACTCATTTTTCTCATCTGTGCAGTGGGGACGCTAACCCTCTGCAAAGTATTGTCATCTATCGAATGATCAATAAATGTCCATCATGCATCCCCACATGTGATCAAAAGTGGTTATTCTATTGCTTCCTTGGTGAGATGGATGTCTCTTATTTTTATCTTTCAGTCTCCCTTCCTCATCTGTGATCATCAATTTGATTTTCTTTTGGAAAATGCCACCTGTCCCCCTCTCTCAGCCCACGTGTTGTGGGAGAGCACTTCTCACTGCAGAGAGGGACACATGTCCATCAGCCAAGGTGTTTCACCTTCCTGCCTGTGGTGACTGGTCCAGGGATGGACTTGTGAACAAACATGGGCCACTGAAACTCCATAGTCCTTTTCCAGATCTTTCTGGAAGGAGAAAACCATATTTCTCTGAAGGTTGTTAAAAGTATATTAGACGATTCCTTGAAAAGTCAGGCAGAATTATTGGATAAACTACCAATTCCACTTCTAGGTAGGTGTATAATTAAAAGTGCTCAACCGAAAGCTCGTGTATGGATGTTCACAGCAGCATTGACCCAACAGCCTCAATGGAGAATGACTCAAATGTCCCTCAAATAAAGCATGGGTGAACAAAATTTGTTCCATCCACCCAAGGGAATATTATTTAACTATAAAAAGGAATGAAGCACTGATGCATGCAACAACATGGATGGACCTTGGAAACACCATGGTAAATGAGCTAAGCTGGAGACAGGTTTCATTTTGTGTGATTCCACTTTTATCAAACATGTGGAATAGGAAAATCCATAGGGACAGAGATCAGGGGCTGAGGGAAGGAGGTATAGGGAGCAACTTCCTAATTGTGTGGAGTTTTCCCTTTTGGGGTAATAAAAATGCTTTGGAACCAGAAGGGGGTGATGGTTATACAACACAGGGAATGGACCAGACACCCTTGCCCTGGAGGCTCCGGTGGGGTCCTCCTGCTTGTTCATCTCTGGCAGAGCCAGAATGGAGCAAGCAATACCGAATTGTGCACAAGAGGTTTGGATCCTATCTGTATTCAGAACATTGGTGTTTTCATCACCATGGGAGCTTTCTGAGCATCAATCTGTACTTTGAAAGGTATTGCATTAAAATAGGATGGCCTCATGGTCCATATGCTACCCTAGCCCTTTGTCATCCATGCCATGAATTCCCTGCATTATAATTCTGCTGTTTGAAATTCTCACGTGGGTTCCTAGTCCTGGTCAGACGCCAGCTGATGGAACACCTCACTCCGATTTAGATTTACACTCTGGGAGGTACCATTATGCTGATTTTTACATCCGAGGGAAGATGCTCAGAAACCTGCAGTGCATCTCTGAGCTATGTTGGCACAGAAATGGAGTTTGAACCCAGGTCCTCTTAAGCATTACGTTCTGTGATTTAATATATATTTTCCAAGGACTCCAACTAAGGAAAAGAAATCCCATTCGATTTGGGAGGAATCCTTTTGATTAGGAAGAAGTCTGTTAAAAGGTTTTCTATCTAGCTTCTTTCAAACTAGAAATTCACATGCAGAGAACACAGCCGTGTGAGGACGGATGGCATTTGGATGAAACTGGGCAGGTTCGAATCCTTTCTGAGCTGATTTGTCTCAGTAAATCCCCAGAAAATATCACTTGTCTCATTTTCCCTCAATCCTTTTGTCTGAGTTTCAGCTGAGTACATTTTTTTCCCTCCCTTTCTTTGTAAATTCTCTTGATTTTGGTTATATAACAGGACCAAGCAATTGCCTTTTCTGAACAAAAGCCTTAAATGAATAGATATCAATGGTAATACCAGTAATTAACAGTTTTTCTCTGTAGTGCGTGTCTGAAACTGCTTTTATTGATTTATTTTGACTCTGTTCCATATAGGACGAATTTTCAGCTTTCACAAACATATGCTTATCTCCTTCCGGCTCTGACCATCCTTGAGTAAATTCTCAGGACAGCTCTGAGGGGGGACAGATGAAAGGGAACCTGGGGAGCCACAAATGAAGGGTAACCTTAGAGGATTACCCAGGAGGGTGAAGGATGGGGACCTCCTAATTTGAGGTTTGATTCTCTGTTTCCTTTCTGCTTTGATTTAACTGGAAGTTGGAATTGCATGGAATTTTGTGTGGGAAGAAAGGATGATGGAGAAGAAATCATCCAGGCAGAGAGAGAGAGAGGTCAGAGAGGAGAAAAAGAACCAGTCTCCAATTTCCCCTTGACTGGGGTAGGTCGGCCTCCCTGTCATTAATCCCGGTTATGAGATTTTCTTTCCCTCAGTCAAGAAAAAAAAAAAAAAAACAGAGTGCTGAGAGGGCAATCTGGGTGCATGGGTACGTCAAGGTTACTGATTTTTCCCTCTGAATCCAGCCTTCTTATTAAATTTGATGTAGAGAATTGGGGAGTAGCTCAGTGGGCAAGCCCTTGCCTGGTGTCCCCAAGGTTCTGGATTCAATCCCCAGTACTACTAATCAAGGCAAAAAACAAGCAAGAAACAACAACAAAACCTTTTGAAGTTGTTGATGGACCTTTATTTTATTTACTTATTTATTTTATTTATTTATGTGCAATGCTGAGAATTGAACCCAGTGCCTCATACATGCTAGGCAAGCGCTCTACCACTGAGCTACAACCCCAGCCCAACAACCAAAAATCTGATGTAGAAAACTTAGATGATGCAGAAGACAAGCAACAATGTGTCCCAATATGTTTGAGATCCCACTGAACAGACCTATAGAAAATCATAGTACTGAATATAGTCCAGTGTGAACCATTTTTCAAAATTAGTGATGGATCATATCAACAGTTATACATATGTATCATCCTTTTCCTTGACTGAATAGTATTCCATTGCATGGACATATATGTCATATTTAGCCAATCACCTAGTATTAGATATTTAGTTTTGTTTCCTTTCGTTTTGGTTCCTTTGCTTTCCCTCTCTCTCTTTTCCTTTCTTTCCCCCTATGATCATTCTGAAGTGAATACCCTTGATCTTTTTACATGAATGTGGAGCATTTTCTTAGAATAAAGTCTTACAAGAGATCACTGGGTATACCCACTTTTTAAGCATCTGATAGATTTGCTACTTTTTCTTCCGATGATGTTTGTACTGATGCATACAAGGTGGATGGAAATTTTAATACCAGAATTATACCGTCCAGTTGGGCTTTTTTGATGGTGTGGTTTGCAATGAGACATCTGGGGTGGGGATCGAGTCAACAAGGTGAGCCCTGGGGACATGCCAGTGGTGTTGGTTTTGGTGACAAGCATCCCAGACAGAGAAACCCACGTGTGCCAAGATCACTTGGTGGGAAGGAATGGCCATCGAAGTCTGAGCATATAGAATGGATGGGTGGAGAACAGGAGAGAAGGTTCAAGAAGGATCAGGGAGGGAGAGTGAGGCCATGCAAGGCCTTGTGACCACACCAAGGATTTTGGCCCTAATCTTAAGTCACTGAATAGTTTGGGCAAGGTGGGAAATGGGGTGACATGATTGTAACCATCGAAATCCAGTAAAGCAGGCAGAGAAGGCCCGGTTTCTCATGTGTCAGGTGCAAAGACTGTCGCCTGGAAGCCCCTCTCTCTTTCTGCAAACTAAGGTTGTTTTGGTCCCACTGCCCGCATCCCTGCAGGGTCTGGAGCACATGCTCTCAGTACTCCACCTGTGGCTCCCAGGCACTCCCCTTGACGTGCCCAAGGTCATGTTCCTAAAACATTTACAGCCATCTTCTTGAGGGCTTTGCTTTTCTGGCCACAGGGCAGCTGGGGGACCCAAGGAGTCAACATGCCTGGAAGTCACCCATGGCAGGCAGAGTGGGGGGTGCACACGGCAGTCACATCGTCCCTGCATTGCGCACTGATTCTGAGGTGTGTGCTCCACGGTGCTGCGTGGAACCCAGCCTCAGGCGGGGATTCCTTCCCCTGGATTCTTGCTCCTGTGCGATTTTACTGAGTACTTGGAGCCTGGCAGGCACGTAGGCGCTGCAGCTGGAGGCTATTCTGATGAGTATGCAGCCACACTCTCCGCATCCACTGCTCCCTCCCACTCATGACCACAAAGCTGGTGTCGGGGAAGAGGCGCGTGGACACCGCGCAGCAATCTTGCCTCGGGTGCATTTCTGCTTAAGGTGGGATCAGTTGGTACCTGCCGGCATGCTGGCAGTACTGTTGACACCACATATGTGTCTGAAGGCTTCATCCCCCCAGAATCACTGCCTGCTACCTCGCCCGTGACACCTCCACCCCATAATGCGTCCCTAAGTCTACATCCTTAATTCACTTGAGAACCAAAGCACCAGCTTCTAGCACATTCTCCAACCGTCCAGATTCCACCCCTTCTCTACCTTCTGGGTCAGGCCTGCTGCTCTGCCTTCCCAAACTGCAGGTGGCATGGAGTGAAGAGTTATCTTCAGGGTGGACACTGGCTGTCATTTCCCAAGGACACCAGGACTGGGGGTGTGAACTCAGTGCTCACAATTAGAAGGCGCCTTTCGGCCATGCTCCTTTAGGGAAAATTTCCTCCTCATTCTTTATGATATCCCCGTGGAGAGGAGGGGGAAAATTCATATCCAGAAGCATGCAGTCGTATCGGAAATAATGGCTCGAGGCACCAGGAAAATGTAATCAATATTTACCTGCTGAGAGGTCCCATGATGGGAAGGAAATCGACTCTCTTCTCCACTGCACAGATCCTGTTTTGGTGACCCGCTTTCTTTGTGTATTTGGCAGAGGGCAAAATGCATGAGCTTGACTCTTTGTGGTGGGGAGTGGTTCCTGGAATTATGACATCATTGGTCTGAATAAGCTAATCCATGACTGGGGATGAGCAGTTTAGCGGGTCTGCTGGTTGTCAGCCTGCTTCCTGTTTACTTGCATTCAAAGGAATGCAGTCCGGAACAGACTTTGCCTTGATCCCTGCCTGCCACCCCTCACCCAGAACAAATAACAATCAAAGATCCTTGTTTTGTTATCTGTGTCGTCTCCCTGAGGAAGTGTCCTGGGGGAGGGAACTTAATGTGGGTTGGTACTTAATGTGGTTCTCTGGACTGTTTTAATAAGGCTACTCTTGCCAGAATACAGAATCCTCTAAAACTACAATGCTTACAATTCAGTTGCTGTTTTTTCTCCCCCAGCAGCAATATACTGGTCTGACTTTCTGGTTGTACATAAAATGATGGAAGGGACCCCAGAGAAATGAAGCTGAAGCGGGATCCCTGGTTTAGAAAACAAGTAGGAATGGAGGAGGCGAGGCCTGGCCAGTGCTTGACCTTGGGATGAGCCCAGAGTGTGCGGTGGCCTGGAGTCTTGCTACTCTGCCACTGTACCCAGTGGCTCTCAGTTCCCTGAGTACCTCTGAAGGTGGCTGCTTTTACATCCTCTGTCCACGCTGTACAGGTTCCAAGTCCTGGACAGAGACACCAACTGGTTGAGCTTTGCTCATGGCCAGCTACTGAGAGGGATGTGAGCTCTGTGACTTCCTCTTCTGCAGGGCAGCCTTTGAAAGGGCAGGCTTTCCTGCCACCCACCCTTTCCCCTTCCTCCCAGCACTCCTTGTCTCTGTCCCTTTAACTTTGTCCCGTAACGCATGCACTTTTCAACATGCAGTTTATTTACCTACACTCTTTCCTGTCTGAGTTTCCCCATTGGAATCTGAGTTCCATCAGAGCAGGGATAGTGGTCTGTTTTGTTCCATGCTAAATTCACTGTTCCTAGAACAGTCCCAAATACAGGGCGAGAACTTAGCAAATATTAGTAGAGTGAATTAATTAGAGGAATGGGGGGACAGTCCGGATGCTGGGCTGCTTCAAAGAATGAACATCCATCCCAAGAAATATCTCATGTTCTCGATAAAAGAAACAATCAAGTGTTTTTAGCAAGAGGAAAATGTGGCACTGTGGCCTTTTCCCCCACTTCAGATTTTCTTCTAGACAAAGTTGACATCTTTAGCTTGTGTTTATGGCCTCTGTTTGTCTCTGAAGTGAACCATTGAGGTTTCAGTAAGGAGAATGGAATCTGTCAGAAGCACCGACAGGTTTGTCTCTTCCATCGTTGGCAGGGACTAATGGGTGAGTCTGGTTCCTCTGCTTAGCTCTTTGGAGGAATGACACCACTCAGGCAGCTCTGTGGGGAGGAAATGCAGACGTAGTTGTCCAACCACATGCTGAAGGGCCAGCAGGTACTGAGCATGTACTGAGTAGTAGGTACTAGGTACTAGGTTCCCCTCTAAGCACTCCACATGATCTGTCCAGTCCACTAAGCAAGCCCAGGAGTAGGTGTTGCTGTTACCATGTTATTGTTGAGATACTGAGCCATGCTCAAGATTTACGTGAGTGATGTCAAATCGCTTGAGGACCTTCCTCCTTTCAGAGTCACGGAGAAGGACCACCTGCCACACTAAGCCAGGCTAGCCTTTTCTGAGGACAAAAGAGGAAAGGGGCTGCCTGAGAGATGGTCACTTGACTCTCCATCCCTTTGCCCTGAGGAGGTCAGGTTGTGCTACAGACTGAATGTGCATCCACTCAGAAATCACATGATGGATCCCAGTGACCGTCTGACCAAATTTGGAGGTGATTAGGTCATGAGAGGGTAGCCCTTGTGAATAGGGTCAGTTTCTTTATAAAAGGGAGCCCAGAGAGCCACCTTGTATCCTGCTACTGTGTAAGGACACAGCAAACTGGCACCATCTATGAACCAGGAAATGTGCCTTCACCAGACCCCAAATCTGCTAGGGCTTTGATCTTGGGCCTCCCATCCTCCAGAACTGTGAGAAATGAATTTCTGTTGTTTATAAGCCACTCTGTTGATGGGATTTTGTTATACCAGTCCAAAAACCCTAAGACATGTTGACAGATTTGGCTCAAAGGGCGGTCGTGTTTGATGGCACGGAGGCATGCAATAATAAGATTTACAGACGAGAGCAGGTTTGCGAGGAGCAAGCATTAGAAGGTTCTCGAAATGGCTATGACTTCCTTATGGAGAACTTTTCACTGCATTTGCTTATGGGCTTTGGAGTAAGGCAATTGAAGTTCAGACCTTGCTTTTGCCCCTTGTTTGCTGCACAAAAGAAATACTGCAAATGTTGGCTATGATTGTGTGCATCACAGAGGATGTGGGAAGTGCAATGAATTTTCCTTAGGATGTGTGCTGATGGATCCACCAGCGACGTTTTCTGCAGCAGCGTGTTCATTGCATATAATTGAACATAAACTCAAAATGGGTCTTTATTCTGGGACCGAGAACAGGATGTGGGTTGGAGAAGGACTAGGGTTACTAGAGGAGAGTCAATACACCCAGTTACACTTGAGTTTTAAACAAACAATAAATCATTTTTCCAAAAAAAAGCCATGTCCCACACAATATTTGGAACTTTCTGGTACTATAGATTCTTCTTTGCTTATCTAAAATTCAAGTTTAACTGGGCATCCTGTGTTTTCATTTGCAAAATCTTACAACGCTAAAAATGATATGAATATTTCTTCATCTGTGGCAACTTCTGTCCTTATATTAGCTTCTTTCTCCCCTGACCTGCTCAAATGTGAAATCAGAAGTCATAAAAGGCTTGACAAAATGACAAGAATTTTAATGGCCTAAGGCATTAATTCATCCTTGACAGGAGACATAGCAGATCTCTTTAGGTTCAGTTATTTGGAACGGCAGCATTTTTCCTATCTCCCCCTCCTCTCTTTTCTCCGTTGAGAACCAGGATGGACCGAGAAGCAATTGCTTTAATTCTCTGGATGTTTTTGGGAAAATTTCTTCTTATGTAGAGGGTAGGGACTTAAGGCTCAAAGGTAGATATTGAAGGCATTTGGGCAGGTGTTAACTCCACTCTCCTTGTTCTCTGACGGTCCTGAGCAGACAGGTGCGGCTAGCAATGTCGAGGAGAGACTCGTCCTCAATCTGGGTGATTAAGTCACGCTTCCTCATTTCCATGCTATAATTTGAGGTGTTCTTGATTTTCATTCCTGCTCACCATCAGCTGGCAGTAGCACTAAACGTTTTCATGTTTCAAACCTCTGCCGCCACCTCCCAGACTCTCTCTCAAGCAATTAATGATCTCTAGATGTGCACCTGATCAAGTCAAGGGAAGCATCTGTTAAAAGAGCCCTGCCTGCAGAGGAGCCTAACACACAAGCGAAAATTCCTTTTGTGCTGCAAATCATTCTTCTTCCCTATTCTCTTGGTTTTGTAAAGTTTGAGGATTGGAGGCATTGATTTTCAAAAAAATAAACTGTAGAGTCTTGGATGCCACTGACATCCTGCTCTCAGTTCCTCCTCCCTCTCTTCTTCCACTGTTCCTCTCCTCTCTCTTTTTCTTCCTTTCTCCCTCTCCTCTCTTCATCTTCCTCTTCCTCACCTTTTCCTTAGACCCAGTTAAACACCACAGCTCAACAATGCTCCTCGACTCTGGCTACAGAGTCAGAAAATTTCAGAGGTATTTAAAAAATGTGGATGCTCAGGGAACATCCCGAGTATCTGCCTCAATTGGTCTGAGGTGGGTATAGGCAAAGATGCTGTCTACAAACTTCCCAAGTGATTCTG
The DNA here is from genome assembly GCA_020662805.1 of Glaucomys volans. Classification (NCBI taxonomy): domain Eukaryota; kingdom Metazoa; phylum Chordata; class Mammalia; order Rodentia; family Sciuridae; genus Glaucomys; species Glaucomys volans. The sequence goes on from JAJEJO010001516.1 coordinate 530,670, forward strand.
ATTGCAGCCATGGCTGAGAATCACCAGCCTAGAGGTAAAAAACAGCCTCACGGGGCTCATGGTCTGGCAGGGGAGAACCTCAGACAGCTCCTGGCAGGTCCAGTGGAGAGGCAGCCTGCTGTCCTGGGTGCAGCTGAACTGGCTTCTTTCCTCAGATCTTCCCAAACTGTTCATGTGACTTTCAGAATCTGCTTTTCTTCTCAGGGCCTCAGATTCCTCATTTCTAAAGTAGAAAGGTGACGCCAGATGATCTCTAAGGGCTCTTTAATCTCTAGAATTTTCTGAGTCCATGCCTGGCTCTCCTGTCCTCTCCAAGGACAGCTCTATCTATTCCACGGGGTTTTGAGCCAGGAGGTCTTTTAAATCTAACCTGGGGAAGCACTGGGCAGATCCTCTCCTCTGTGTTAGAGTTGTTGTGTAGCAAATCAATACAATTCTATTCTCACCCACTCTTCCTTCTCCAGGGGTTCAGAGAACAAGTTTATAGTTTATAAATCCCTCTGCAGTAGGCTGAATATGATTCCCAAAGATATACAGGTCCTAGTTCCGGGAACCCATAACTGTTTCCTTGTACAGCAAAAAGGACTTTGTCAATTATGATTTTTTTTAAGGATCTGAGATGGGGAGATGATCCTGGATTATCTGGGTGTGCCCAAACGCAATCACCAAGGTCCTTATAAGAGGGAGGCAGAAAATAGTGATTTTTATCCCAGAGAAGAGAGAAGGTGATTCAGTAACTTCAGCTAGAGAGATTTGAAGATGCTGAAGTGCTGGCTTTGAAGATAGAAGGAGCCAGGGGCCAAGAAATGCAAGAAATCCATTTTTATGGGTTAGAGATGAGGTGCCCCCCAAAGCTCTTGTGTGAGACAATGCAAGACATGAGGAGACATGATTTGATTGTGAGAGTTGTAACCTAATCAGTGGATTGATCCTCTGATATGGATTAATCGAGTGGTAACTGTAGGCAGGTAAGGTGTGGATGGAGGAAGTAGGTCACTTGGGGTTCACATTTTGTCCCTACTGAATGGAGCTCTCTCTTCTTTCTGCTTCCTGGTACCATGTCCTGAGCTCCCTTCCTCTGCCACACCTTCCACTGTGACATTCTGTCTCACCTGGGCCCAGCGCCATGTTGTTGACTGACTATGGACTAAACCTCTGAAACCATGAACCAAAATCAACGTTTCCTCCTCTAATTGTTCTTGTCAGGTCTTTTGGTCACAGTGATGCAAAACTGACACCAAGTGACTAGCTTCAGAAGCTGGAAAAGACGACTGAATGGATTTGCTCTCTGTGGAGCTTCAGGAGGGACCATGGTCCTGCCGATACCTGATTTGGCCCCAGGGAAACTTATTTCAGTCGTCTGACTTCCAGACCTGTAAGGAGGTAAATGTGTATGGTTTTAAGTGACCAAGTTTGTGGTAATTTGTTATGGCAGCCACAGGAAACGAACATACCCCTTTTACATTGATAAATAACCCATGAAGCCCAAGGAGAATTAGCGGCATGCTTGTAAAATAAGTCTCCCAGCACAGAGAAAATTAATAAAATGTTTTGCGCTGTCAGCCATGTGAAAAGACTGGTATAGAATAGAGAAAGGGAGGGGAAATGGAAGGAGAGCTGGGTACGGTGACAGGGAACATGGAAGATGTTGCCACATGGGACCTGTTGTCCTGCATGCAGAGAAACCAACGGACATCATAGAAGAAATGAAAAGCTTCATGGAAGGCTGGCAAGCAAGGGCTCAGGAGGCATGCTCACACCTGCCTCCCACTGGCAGCAGTGAAGGAATGTAGGTGGCAGGGGGCGGGGAAGCAGCAGGCTCAGAGTCCTGGAGGAGCGGGCTGTGCATGGCCGCTGGTCCCCGTGGGAAGTGTAACAATCCTGGTCCTTCCTGGCTGCTGACAGCACCGTTTCTTCTAACCTAGTTTTGTAAGGTTCTGTTCTTGCTCCCCAGGTTCTGCTCATCAGGGACTTCTGGTCCCACCAGGCTTCAAGATAATTTTAGATCAGGTCCTAGGGTTCTTTACCTGCATCCTGAAAAAAAAACTTGAACAGGTTTTTAGGGACAGTAAGTTGCTGTTTTAGAACTTGCTTTCAAAGGTTTGAGGTCTTCCTTTTCATTTCTATGCTTTGCTGGTGCAGGAAAAGCTCTCAGATGTCCCACCTTTGCCAGGGTCCCTGAAGTAATCCCCTCCTCTTGCAGTTGTGACCTGGGACCTGCTTGTGACTTGCTATAGTTGGATCTGGAATGTCCCCTAAAGACTCCCATGTTGAAGACTTGGTCCCAAGTGGATGGCACTGCAGGGAGCTGGTGGGAAAGTGAGGAAGTAGGACCTGGTTGGAGGGAGTAGGTTACTAGGGTTTGACCTTGAACGGTTTATCTGGTCCCCAGTTCCTTTTTCTCTTTCTCTCTTTCTCTGCTTCCTGGCCACCATGATGTGGCAGTTCTGCTCAACCATGTCCTCCCCACCATAATGTTCTGTCTCACCAAAGGCTCACAGTAATAGGGCCAAGTGGCATGAAACCTCTGAAACTACCAGCCAAAATAAATCTTTCCTCCTCTACACTGTTTTTCTCAGGTATTTTGTCACAGTGACATAAAGTTGACTAACAACCCAATAGAAGATGTCAAGGGTGATGGTACATCACACTCATGAGACATTGATTTTATAAGACTCAGCCTTGGCATCCTAGAGAGCCCCAAGGAAGCAAATAGTCGTGTTGTGAGCTGTCTATGGAGAGGGCAGTGGGATGGGGAATTTTAAGATATCTCAGGACTGAAGGTGGCTTCCAGCTTAGAGCCAGTGAGATACCATGGCCTACAGTCATGCATCCATTATAAAATGAATTCCTTCTACAAACCAAATGAACTAGGGATCAGATCCTCTCCAGTCACCTTCCTATATGAGAACAGCCCTCCTGACACCAGACTGCAGCCTGTGGGACCCTGAGCTGAGAACCCAGTTAAGATGTGTTGGACCCATAAAACTACTAAGTGTTTGGTAATGTGCTCCATAATGGTAGAAAATGAATATAATCATGGCCAATAGAATACATCTCGAAGTAGGTGGAGTAGGCGGCCAGCTGAGAGTGTGGCTTTGGGTGCTGCAAGTTCTTAATTTCATAAAAAGTTTTTGCTATGTTAAGTATCTACAATGCCCATCTTAGTGACTATAATTGAAGTTGTTGAAGATCTACGCAAAATAAAAAATATTCTCAAGGATGTGCAGAAGAACATGGACAACTATTAGTTTTAAACCTAGATTAGTTCAAGCGCACCACGTAATGTTTCAGTCTGTGATGGATTCCATCCATGACTGTGCATGCCATACCATCTAGATGCACAGGGGGTGATGCCACCTAGCTTGTGAACACCCTGTGATGCTCACACAATGATGAAATTGCTGAATAATACATTTCTCCAAATGTACCACCATTGTTAAGCAGCACATGACTGTAAGTCTTATTTGGGCATCACATTGACACTATGGGGTGGGTACTTGGACTATTCCCAATTTGCACATAAAGAGGCAAGTGGCAAAGAGACGTTACGTGACTAGCTCAAAGTCACAGTGCTAGTAGGTGGTGATATCTGGGAGGAGCCATACACTGGGATCCTTGGATAGGCAGGAGATCGAAG